>JAXGGA010000461.1:0-226079 GCA_038373865.1 Uloborus plumipes | reverse complement strand
TAAAGCACATGCTCTGACAGCTTCTGGAGCGCAGTAAAATAGGTTGTAAATACAGAAACAATAATGGATGATTAATGTAGGTACTTCTTTTTTTTTTGTATTTTCTAATGAAAAAAGCTTAATAAATTCAAAAGTTTGCCTATTTATTGCCTTTAAGGCGGAACAGAGTTCGCCGGGTCAGCTAGTATACATATATATATATATATATATATATATATATATATATATATATATATATATATATATATATATATATATATATATATATATATATATATATAAACTTTGAAGCTACACACACGTGACAGCTTCCCAACTGCTACAATGAAGGCAGTTTTGTGCATTAAAAATAAGCTGTTGCAACTAAAAATCATCATTAACCAAAGTTGGAATACAAGCTATACATAAATAAATTAACAAAATGCAAAAAATTTGCCTAACGGCGACCATTGCAGTGAATTGAAACATCAGTCACTAAAATATTTCAAAAACTAAATAAATCTTTAAAACTTGCTCCAACAGACATACAGACAATTGCCAATGCTTCAACTAGTACATTAACAAGTCTTTTAGCGATTATTTTTTGTCATTTAAAATTCACACTTAAATTATTCTGACAGGTATGGTAACTGCTTTAGACGATGCAATTGGAAGCTTAGTCTCTGACATGAAAAGGTTCGGCTTTTGGAACAATTTTCTTATGGTATTCATTTCCGACGTAAGTATAATTTCATACCAAAGTATACAGAAAAATATTTCTCCTACACTGTAAAAAAATGAATGTTATTTTTACAGTATAATAGAGCAAATTTTATAGTAATAAACTAAAATTTGCTAATTTTACAGTAATAAACTGTAAGATTGCTAATTTTACAGTTTATTACCGTGCATTTTACAGTTTCAAACTGGAACCTCTGCTGCCAGTATTATACTGTAGCTTTTACAGAATAATACAGCTAAATTATACGTCAATAAACTGTAAGACTTCTAACGTTAAAGTAAGAAACTAAAATTTGCTAGTTTTACAATTTATTACTGTGCATTTTAGTTTTAAATTGGAACCTCGGCTGCCAGTATTATACTGTAAAAACAACACTTCATTTTTTGCAGTGTAGTACAAAAAAAATTTTCTTTCAAGCGTGTATACACTGTAAAAACCAGGGGTGCCGAACGGGTGACTTTAGTCAACATAGGGTGAAAATACGGTGCCAAAGGGTAACATCAGGGAGCCTAAGTAGGGATTCGATGCCCTTTGGCACCTCCCTGTGTGAACGGTGCTTACGAAGACCGAGGGTGCCATTAAACCCACCAATAGCAGAACGTAGAAAATAGCGAATGCGCGATGACTTATTTCCATTCATTTTTAATGGCGGACTGTACGTTGCATCGAAAAAAATTTGCTTCATCTTTCACATTGGATAAATACAACTGGATTTACTCACATTATTTGGTCTCACATTGTCTTCAAATCTTCGCGTAAGTACTACAGGCATTTTATCATAGTTTACTGTTAGAACTTTCCAACATGTTTAAAATTGTTTCAATTGACTTCTTTACTACTGCATAAGTTCAGCTTATTGCTATAACATTGTTACATTGTATTTTCTATCATACATGAACGTTACTTTAAAAATATGTACCGTTATTTTTATAAATACTAGATAAGCAGTATTTACTTATCAAAATGATTAAACCAGCTGATATAAAGGAAAAGAAAACAAAACAAAACAAAAAAAAAGATTCAACTAGCAATTAGAAAATTTTAGAAATTATTATATTTTAAACTTTACTGTCTCATTTTCTGAATATAAGAAGTGCTGTTTGCTTATATTGTCAGGAATCTAGCGGATTTTCCGCAAAAAATATTTATTTATAACGATGCAAAGCATTTAAGTGGCCGAAATAATATAGCTGTGTCGCAACGATAACTGCGTAGACAGAACGTTGAAAAAAGAAATCTCTCTCTCTCACTATTATTTATTCTAAAAACTTGAATGTCATGACTCATTTCGTGAACTCTTCTTTATATTTACTCTGCCTACTGCATTATTATTATTATTTTTTTGCCGCAGCAATTAGAATGAATAGATCGTTAAAAATGTACTACAATTCAAATGTCAAATTATATATACGTATTAATATGTTACTCTTGGTTGAAATTTTGATGTTTATGAAACGACTTGATTATTCAGTAATCGTAATACTAATATTTTTGACTTTTCGTAAAAGTGATACAACAATTGACCTTCCCACTTCATTTTTAGTAGAAATAATGTTATAGGAAGTGTTAATAGCATTTTAAAACTGCTGAGTGATCCAGTGGATATATATATACGAGAGTTAGAGCACGAACAGATGAATTGAAGTCATAAATTCTTTTAAACTATGTTGGAAAGTCTGAACTTTGAGAAAATGCCTTAAATTACAAGTTTCAGAGTGGTTTCAAAAACGGAATTCAATGTGAAAAATGTGAAAAGACTTCGAGAAAAAAGCAAATAAAGCTGAACACAATTACAAACAAAAACACATACAGCTTAGGAGGGGGGAGATCGGCAATCGAGAACAGTGATGGTGCCATTATTATCTCCTACGGTTCCATCTTTCACTCCGCTGAGCACGTTGGATTGAGGGTGCCAGTTTTTGACCCAAGATACGGGTGAAGTCCTAGCTCCCTCCTGGGTGCCGCTGGTGCTACACGCGTTTGACCCCTGACATGTGCCAATCGCAACCAGTAGTTTTAACAGTGTAGAAAGTGATTGTTTTCAACGTTATGTGAAATAATATTTGCATGTTTTCTAGAATGGCGGAGAAATTCTAAGTGGCGGTAGCAACTTCCCTTTGAGGGGGGCAAAAATGACTTTATGGGAAGGTGGAACTCGGGTACCCACCTTTGTCTATGGAGATATACTCAAAAAGAAAGGATACACCAATAACAAGTAGGTATTGTCATATAACTATATAACAGAAATTCATTTCATTTTTACTTTTTTGAAAACCTGAAGTAATAGAACCTCTCTGTGTCTATATAAGAGATAATTTTGTTTTGAGAAACATTAAGAGAATTTTTGCAAATTAAAATTTTTTTTTTTTTAAATACCGTTCATTCCATCATTCAGTGACGAATCTACAATTTTTATGAGCTGGATTAAAAATTTAAAACTACCGTCACTACCCATCTTCCTTCAAGTTTTAATAACGAGTTATAAAACACACACACACACATACACACCAAGTAGGGTGAATTTGTCTGTCACTAGAAGCTGCCACCAGGGTGAAAGCTACGGCGTGGGGGGGGGGGGGGGGGGGGGGGGGGGGGGGGGGGGGGGGGGGGGGGGGGGGGGGGGGGGGGGGGGGGGGGGGGGGGGGGGGGGGGGGGGGGGGGGGGGGGGGGGGGGGGGGGGGGGGGGGGGGGGGGGGGGGGGGGGGGGGGGGGGGGGGGGGGGGGGGGGGGGGGGGGGGGGGGGGGGGGGGTGGGGGGGGGGGGGGGGGGGGGGGGGGGGGGGGGGGGGGGGGGGGGGGGGGGGGGGGGGGGGGGGGGGGGGGGGGGGGGGGGGGGGGGGGGGGGGGGGGGGGGGGGGGGGGGGGGGGGGGGGGGGGGGGGGGGGGGGGGGGGGGGGGGGGGGGGGGGGGGGGGGGTGGGGGGGGGGGGGGGGGGGTGGGGGGGGGGGGGGGGGGGGGGGGGGGGGGGGGGGGGGGGGGGGGGGGGGGGGGGGGGGGGGGGGGGGGGGGGTGGGGGGGGGGGGGGGGGGGGGGGGGGGGGGGGGGGTGGGGGGGGGGGGGGGGGGGGGGGGGGGGGGGGGGGGGGGGGGGGGGGGGGGGGGGGGGGGGGGGGGGGGGGGGGGGGGGGGGGGGGGGGGGGGGGGGGGGGGGGGGGGGGGGGGGGGGGGGGGGGGGGGGGGGTGGGGGGGGGGGGGGGGGGGGGGGGGGGGGGGGGGGGGGGGGGGGGGGGGGGGGGGGGGGGGGGGGGGGGGGGGGGGGGGGGGGGGGGGGGGGGGGGGGGGGGGGGGGGGGGGGGGGGGGGGGGGGGGGGGGGGGGTGGGGGGGGGGGGGGGGGGGGGGGGGGGGGGGGGGGGGGGGGGGGGGGGGGGGGGGGGGGGGGGGGGGGGGGGGGGGGGGGGGGGGGGGGGGGGGGGGGGGGGGGGGGGGGGGGGGGGGGGGGGGGGGGGGGGGGGGGGGGGGGGGGGGGGGGGGGGGGGGGGGGGGGGGGGGGGGGGGGGGGGGGGGGGGGGGGGGGGGGGGGGGGGGGGGGGGGGGGGGGGGGGGGGGGGGGGGGGGGGGGTTACTCAGGAAATTCAAGATCCTCGTAAAATTTATTTTTTCATACCAGGTTTTTTTGACCTTCAATACGCTACCGTTTTCAAAGAGTTCGAATAATTAGATAGATATAGTTGGATTTTAATAAATAAAATTATTTAACCATACTCTCTGAATTGTAGTCGATTAAAATAGATCTTCAAAATGTTCAATTTTTACAACATTTTAAGTTTGTATACATGTGGTTTTTTATTTAGTTTTTATTAAATGATTCTAAATAGTTAGCTCTCATATCTCATGGATACGAATGAGTTATTAAAACCCTGCTTTCACCTACTTTGAGTTTTATACAGTGTTGCCTCATGTTGGTTTGTAAAATCTGCTTGTAACTATCCTTAGTGTGGTAATTGTTAAAGTCGTCAGCATTCAAAGTTAATTTTTGAGGATTTTTACTATGTGAGGAAGTTTACCAGAAAACGGAAAACAAAGAATTAAAGCTTGTGGTAGTGCTTCCTCTTTTCTAATTTTCTCTCAAACCACCAATTCAAAGTTTTGAATTTTGAATTATAAATTTGAACTATTTCTAAATTAATGAAATTAATGAATTAAATAACTTTTTAGATCTAGATCAAATTGCAATAAGGAATTTTTTTAACCACCATTGTCGAAATATGAATTATTTTATTACCTTTAATAAATTTAAATAATTTTTGCCATAACTGTGTTTGCACTGGAAGTCATCTGAATATTAAATGCTTTCTTATTTATTTCCAGTTTAATACATGCTGTAGATTGGTTTCCAACCATTTTGGCGGCAGCAGGAGGAGAAAATCAAGGTACTTTTTCCTGGAAAAAAAATCAAGTATGGCGAAAAAAAAAGATACAATTTGACAAACATGCTTAGCATTCCAATAGCAAAAATGTTATTGAGAGTCCTCCCATACACAAATATAAATTCACGAACTCAAAACCAGATAACAGGAGAAACATTTGTTTCATTGTAACCAAAGTTTAATGAGATAATACTACTGTATGAAACATATAGCAACATAAGGAAACTATTATACATATACTATTGTTTAAAATTGGTCTTGGGATAAAATTTTCAAATATTCGATTTGTAATTGATAGTAAATTAGTATATTATATATCTGTACACATGTCGGCAAATTATAGAGGATTTCAGAGATAGTTCACGAGCTGGTGCTACTCATTATCCATACTACTAATATAAAGCTGAAGAGTTTGTTTGTTTGTTTAAACAAGCTAATCTCGGGAACTACTGGTTCGAGTTGAAAAATTCTTTTTATGTTGAATTTCCATTCAAGTCCTTTCAATCAGGAAGCCTTTAGGCGTTTTTCATTACGCTATATGTAAGGAGTTATTAGCATAGTTTAAAAATAATAATGGTCGAAAAGCACGAGCGGATTTGTTTCCACTTTTCTCGAGAGATGGTGTTCATCAAAAGTACTGTTTTGGCAACTGTGCGCTGGCTGATGAAACGAAAATAAAACTAAAAGTGTCGTGCATACAGAAGTACTTTAAAATACGTTCTTTATATTAAATAGTATTATAAATGTCCATATTTGATAAGACTGGGCGTCTTCCTGATTTTTTCCAAAGTTTCTTTTATTTTTGTGTTTCCCCGTGTATTTTTTTACTATATATTTATCATATACATACCATATCATGGTGGACTTAAATTAGTTTTTAAATAGACTGTTATCTTTTAACGCGGGTGAAACTACAGGCCTAATAAATGTATTTGAAGTAATAACTTATATCCATTATAATACAAAGAAGTTCTTATTTTATCATTTTTTATTCAAGTTTTGTTAATTTTTTGTTTAGAATCAGCCCGTGCAATGCCGGGCTACGCAGCTAATAAGTTATGTTTATAATAAATTGAGCTATTTTATTATGTTCTGCCTGACCTTTAATAAATAAGTTCAATTTCAGATTCAGGAATGGATGGAATTAATCAATGGCCATCCATTAGCGAAGATGGCCCAGAAATAAGAAAAGAATTTATATACAATATCTTTGACTTGGAGTATAAAAGGGCGGCAATAAGGTAAAATATCCTTCTCTTTTTTTTCTTTTGCGAAGATAAAAATTTGTTTTTATAGACATTTCTAACGACTGCAGTCTACATAACTAGAGACGTATTAAAAAACTACATGTAAGAAATAGCGGGATTTTTGAGGGAGACATAAGTAAGATAGTTACATTTTTTAATTTCATTTAATGAATCTCATAAAGTTGTTGCTTACTGTACATTATTATTATTTATTTACTTCTGTATTTATTTTTTGAGATTTATAAAAATACGAGAAAAAAGAAATTTGCAAAGAAATGAATTTTTAGTTAAGACAATGAGTTGGAGCAGAAGGTAAATATTTATAATAACAGAATTAGTATTTTCGCTATATTAAAGAACGTATAAAAAATTGAAAAAGAGAAAGAGAAAGAAAAAAGACTAAATACTATGTTTCGTACAGTTACGAGATAAAAGTTATTAGTTCCTGAAATAATTAGAAAAAATTATCAGTTCTCAAAAAATAAAAAGAAGTAGCAACCTTCAGTTCTTAATAAGGGCTCGTGTGAACATTGAATCTTGAAGGCGGCATGATGGTATTTAATTTTGAAAAGGTTTTGATGATGACATTTTTTTCCTAAAAGGGATGAATGAAAAAGTGCAGCTGTTGAAAAAAAAAAGGTTTTAAACATTGGATGGATAATATCCTTTAAGGATAGTATATGGCAACTTTTTGGCACCATTAGATTTAAGAATTCCTATTTCTCATTTTTTTTTTAAAAAATGATCAAAATTGACGAATTTTGTATGGTAAACGGCCCTAGAGGGAACTAAATGTATTAACTCAGATTTAAAAAAAAAATCGCACAGATACTAACAAAAACAAAAGGCAACTTTTCCGCACTATTGGAAATTTAACTTCCAAAAAAAAAAAAAAAAAACATCCGATGCACCCCTCACTAGACGGGATTTAGAGCCTTGCCCAAACCCAAACCTCGCCTGGCAATTTATGGGTTTAGAATTCTCAGTCTTTGACAACTTTTTGGCAGTAACCGTAAGATGTGGTGGGGTTTTGTCGTCCCTGAAAAGGAACTGAAGACCCATATCACCTCTAAAAGGATGCATATAAGAATGGAGAGCCTCTTGATAAGTGATTCATTCTCATTTGAAGACGTGAAGGTTTGTAAGACTACCAGTCATTATACCGCCCAAAGCGACCTTTAAACCGGTAATATTTTATCCCGTTGGATGTGTTAGAGCTATTGCGCATTTCCTACTCTTTCCAGATCTATAAGAGTTCAAAATAGCCTCCCAAACTAAATTCACCTTCATCTAGAAATGCCAGGCTAATGAATAATTCGCCCAATTTTGAAGTTTCCGTTACCATATAAAACTCATTCTCTGTCGAGCAGACGTGAAAGGTACACATCGTACAGGTCATCGGACATACAGACCACCACTGTGCTGCCTCCTGGTCACAGCATGACGCGAAATCAGACGTTCAATAGTCCGTTGTATGTGTTTTACTTATTTCTCCCGCTGTGTCCAGTCAGTTCTTTTTGCCTGCAGAATTTATTGTTATATTATTATATTGTTATATATATTATTGGCTGCATAGTCGTTTGTGCTCCTTAAGATAGAAATGTTCTCCAAATAAAAGCAAATACGTAAACCATCGTTGAAAAGCACAAAAACGCAGGAATACTGCAGACACGTGTTTCGCTCAGCTCACACCGTCAAAGTCATTTACTCCCCTTCGACTCAGTGGTGCACCCAGAATTTTTCCATGGGAATGTCTATAAATTTTGTGAGGAACTTTGATACATGAAGTGAAAGGCGAAATCAATGTTGTTTCAATATGACTCCCTCCATAAAAAGGGGCTTTTCTTTGAATTTTTTCGGCATTGAAGCTTTAAAAGAGCAAATTTTAAATTATCTTTGGAGACCTTGAAATTAAAGGAGGAATGTTTGAAGAGTTCTTTTTAGAACAGATTTTGACGCTGTTTTTGGAGATTTTAGACTAAAGTTTTGTACTGGAAATGCTTAGAAATTGAAGTCCCAAAAGTTTATTTTAAGTTACTTTTCGCCAAATTATGGGAGAATTAGCAGATAAGTGGATCACCTTCAGAAAGTTTTCAAGAAAAAAAATTTAAGAATTTTTTTGTGAAAATAGGAAGGAATTTGGGGACTAAGTATTCGCTCCCAGAATTTTTCCGAAGTTAAAAACAAAAGAACGTAATTTTAGACTCTCTTTGGTCTTGTTAAGGGATTTTGTTTTCAGGCTTCCGTGAGAGGCTTAAGCTCCTTAGCTCCCACCTGTGGGTGACCAACTGCTCCGACTCCCCCACCATGTCTAACTGCATGTGTTCGCATGGGTTAATGACTCAAGTCAAATGTCCTGATTTATCTTTCACCACTGTCTTTTCTTTCTGTTATGCTGATTTTCGAAATTCGTTCATAATTTTTGCACACCAGTGTAGTTTGAGCATATCGTACACAGAGTGGCGTTTGGACGTCCCTAAAAAGAACAAAATTTGAAATCCTGTTGTGATTTTGGATATCAAACCCAAAGCCTTCCATGAGTCAATGCAGTCTTTTCTATGCGTAAATGTGAACTGACGTTACACCTCACTAAACTATTACTACAACTAAATGAGGTTTGAAGAATAAATTGCGTTTCATCCGTTGTTTGTCTATCTAAAAAATATGCTTATTTTGTTACTTAGAATCTTATTTCGTCATTATGTAAGTATAAAAACAACAGAATTTTAATGCAAAAACAAGCAAAAATATTTTGATGTGAAATTTATGTAGCGTTCTACTTTGCAGAATGGGAGACTTTAAACTGATCGTTGGATATCCGGGCTTACCATGTGATTGGCTTCAAGTATCTGAATTGGAAGAAGGAATCAAACTTGAAGAGTCGTGTTCAAAGTCAAACATATCGGAAAGAGGAATTTATCTGTTCAATCTTAAAGGCATGTTCATTTATGTAATGTTTTTAAGCTCATTTGGTTTTTAGACTTACCAGAATCCGTATTTTTATTCCATACAACTTATTTTTACGCAAGTCAAAGTTAAAAAAAAAAAAAAAATCAGCACACCGAAAAACAACTCAAAATATTCCATGCAGTTTTTTGGTTGCAGACTTGTGTTATTATTCAGCAATTTAAAAATATTTTTGTTTCAGATGATCCTTTAGAGCAGAATAACTTAGCTGCAAGTGAAAAGGGTGTTCTACGTCGAATGAAACATCGTTTAGATCAAATGGGAAGATCAATGGTTCCTGCGGATGACCCCTTCCCAAATTTTTTTGCCATGCGAAAGCTCACGAGAATTGGAGCTCTTGTTCCTGGATGGTGCCAAGCAAAATAACCAAAGAATTCGCCAATGCAGACCTCAGCCTGAAAGCAACTACAACAAAATCTCGTCATTCAGGTACTGCATCAGCGCATTGTATAACTGCCAACTTTGCTTTAGTTGGCCCTTAACTATGCAAAGATAAACCACTGAAAGCTGTTGTAATGCTTGACGGTGACTACACTGTAAAAAATAAACTGTTGTTTTTATAGTACAATACTGGCAGTCGAAGTTCCAATTTAAAACTGTAAAACGCACAGTAATAAACTGTAAAACTAGCAATTTTACAGTTTCTTACTGTAAAGCTAGCAATTTCACAATTTAATGCCGTAAAATTTAGCTGTATTACACTGTAAAAACAACAGTACAGCACTAGCAGCAGAGGTTCCAGTTTAAAACTGAAAAATGCACGGTAATAAACTGTAGAATTAGCAATTTTACAGTTTATTACTGTAAAATTAGCAATTTTTACAGTTTATTACTATAAAATTAGCTGTATTGTGCAGCAAAACCAACATTCATTTTTTACAGTGTATAAAAGTCTTGAGACCCAAATTTTGTAAGCGCTTCTCCCCCTCCCCCAGAGTCCACATGTACTAAAATAGTGAGTTGATAAAATTTCTCTGTACTTATTTCGAACCAGGTCAAAATTGACATATAAACGTATAATATGCACCATCGTATACCGTTTTAACTGGCATGACCTTTATTTTCGTAACCGTTCGTCCTACATGCATACTTCTAATCGCAAAAAAGGCTCATGAATGAGGTGCAGAGTTAAGATAATAAAATGAAGCGAAAAAAATTATTAGTAAAAAAAATAAGAAATGGAACTTTTTATACGGATCCTAGGTTCCCTAACTTAAGAGAAATCACGAGCATAAAAAAACAATTCGAGCACAAGCATTAGCAATTGACATTAGCAAGACCAACATTCACTGAGGTATGAAAAGCAGAGATTTGTGTGACTACGCCACTTTACACTCGCTGTCAATAACGCGTATCGGGGAAAATACACAAACTAACGGCCCCTGTGGAATGACAACCGGTGACTGTACTGAAATGGCGATACAATCCGATCTTATTTTCTGAACGAGATCGAAAAACTTTGAACTTGAACATCTCGCCGAGTTTTAATCGCAAATTTCTTTCTTTTCGTTTTTTTTTTTTTTTTTTTTTTTTTTTGTTGGAATTATTTTTAATGGAAATTGTTTTCCTAAATATAAGTAAAGGGACCTGGAGTCTGTAAGAAAAGATAGATCAGTATGTTTTGACTGATAGATATGTATGATTTCTTTTTTTGCTTCAAACTTTTAATTTATTTATGCTGCACCTAATTTTGAGAAGTTTTGGAATTGGAAGTATGTATCTAAGACGAATGGTTGCTAAAATAAAGAGCATACAAGTTAAAACGTAACACAATGTATATGATATATACAATTAAAATAAGAGTATCATAATACAGTGAAATCCTGTTACAACAAGCCTCAAATATTATTAAATGAAGAGATTGTTTATCAGTGCTGAAGCTTGAAATCAGACACGGTTTACAATAATTGGTGCAAGCTTTACAAATTTCTATTGTTATTTCTTTTAAGAAAACCCTGTGAATAAAATTATTTTAATATGTGTATTTTTGCATTAGTAAACCACATATCACGATCAATGCGGCAAAAAGGAGCTTCAAATCGTAATTTCTTCAAATATGGACAAGAAGATTATATTTTATACATGACAGCACATTTCATTCTTAGTTTCAATCTAAATGTTTTGGTTCTTTAAATTACGGAGATAAAATGAAAATAATCGACATTTTACAATGATTTTTTAAAAATTTTTAAATTTTTCACCGCGATTGTAAAAATAAGTTTAAAAAGCAATCACACAAAAATTGTCATAAACAGTCAAAACAAAATTTAATAGTAATTCATTTTTATACATTCTTTTGCAATTAAAAATATTCGAATTAAATTTCCGTAACAACAGTAAACTCTCGATTATCCGCCGAATAAAGGTGGCACGGTAACTGTGAATAATCCAAAAAATATTTCTAAAATGATATTAGTGTATACAACAGCTAAAAAAATCAATAACCACATACATTTAAGCAATAGCTTAAAACAATATCATTCAATGTAAAAATTATCGTTAAAAGTTAAAACGAAAAATAACACAAACCCTAATTTTTGCATATACCTTAAGATTTTTTCCTCCAGCTCCTCTAAATCTCTACTAATAATAAAGCTGAAGGTGGGTCTGTCTTTCTGTCTGTTACGCGCGTAGCGCCAAAACCGTTCGGTCGATTTTCACGCCACTTGGCACAAAATTAGTTTGTAGCATGTAGTTTTGCACCTCGAAGCGATTTTTCGAACATTCCATTTCGTTCTTTTTCTATTCGAATTCTTAGCGGAAATTCGATAAAATAGGGAAGAAATATTTCATACACATTTTCAAGTCTTATGTCATTCGAAAGCTTGAAATTTTCTGCACAAAATGAAGTTTTTTCGAAGTTTCTACGATCATCAGGAGAGCTGTAATAATTGTTTTTAGAATCCCGAAATTCAAGGCTTACCTTCAGTAAAGCAAGCCAAACGATTCTAAAATGGTTCAGCTCGATAATAAAATTTGTTTGAAAAAAAAGATGAAAATAATTATTTTATCAACGGAAATCAACTTTTCATGTTGTTACCATGGTTACGTGTTCATACCTATTTTTGTTTCGTTCTTCTTCCAGCGTCGCCAGACGTAGTATTTTTGATACTACGGTAATATTTTTTCGGTCCAAATAAGGAGCGTGGTATTTTTCCGGCAACCCTGTTTCCAATATACTAATGACTTAATTAAAAGATTTGGCGGATTTTTTTTTTTTTTTTCATTTTCATAGATTTCGCATTTTGGCAACATTGATTTTGGCGACGTTTGGAAACAGTATTACTTTGTATTATTTTTTTTAGATGAGGCGTAGTATTTATTTGTTTCAATTCTCTGGCAACCCTGTCTTTTCCGGGTGAAAATGCTTTGGGACATTACTTGGCGCGTTTTTGCGTGTCTCGCGGAAGTGAAAGCTCCGAGAGAAACTACGCAAAATAGCCAGGGTTACCACGCTTGGCGCGCCTATCGCCCATTTAGCGTGAAAAGGGTACCTAAAGCACAAATTAACCAAATATCGTATGAATTGCGTTATTGCATCGTTCGTTTTGTTTTTAAAGCTAGGAAATAAAACTTTCTTCTTCTTTTAAACTTTGGTAAGCCCCTTTTATGGAGTAAATCAGTGTTCATTTCAATGCAGACAAAAGTGATATGAATTGGCCCGACCACTTGGCAATATATCGCCAAGCTTTTGGTCGTCAAGCATTTGCCGCCAATTTGGCGACATATCACCAAGTTGGCGAAAAAAATTGCTTTCTTTTTATATTTGGACTCAATTTGGCGCTATTGGCGATATTTTGCGAAAAATCCACTGAATGATGTTAAAATCGGCGATATTTAGGAGATTAATCATTGTGAAACATTTTTTTTTTTTGCATTGTTTCGCGGCAAACTAGAGATATAAATGTTTAAACTGTTATCTTGCTCACTCCAAGCACTATTTTAGCACTTAAGGCATCTACTAAGAAATTTACACATAAAAATTAAGTAGCGTGGGGTCCATACCAGATTTTTATATCATACTTTGAAGGAATTATAGTTGAATTACAACTAAAATAGAGCATTTCTTCTGCTATATCAATTATTTTACAAATGAAATTTTTATTTTATACCACGGGCAAAGCCGTGCGGGTACCGCTAGTATTTAATAAGTCCCTCGAAATGAGCGATAGCTGCTTCATGGCTAATTTTAAAATGGTTGCAAGCTAAGCTAAGTTAAAATGGTGCATTTTTCTGCGTTCAGTAGGTCATCGACTTAAATAACTATAATAAAAATGTTTTTGATTGCAATTTGATCAATTATTTAAAAAAAACCTTAAAGAGACTAGTGGAAAATGCTGCCAAGAAAAATTTTTGACACGTAGATTTCAGATTTATAAGTTGAAGCATATCAGGAGAGACTTTTTTTAATTGAACTGAATTGCACCTTTGGGATTCAGAGAAGGAATACATTTAGTTTATTTTATCAATGCTTTTTTTTTAATGGAAGATGTTGTTCACAATATTCTTTAAATTTATTTTTCTAACTTTGTGTTATACTTCGCTACTAACGAATGACACAGTATTTATTTTTAATTATAATTATTTATTTTCAAACACTTCTACTGTGATAAAAATAATCTTTTCTTTTAAAATCAATAGCAATATAATATTCCAAATTATATTCAGCACCTTTTTTATTTTGTTAACTCCGATAACTTTTACAGTGAAAAAAATGACGAATGCGTCACTCAAAATCTCTAAACAAGCTGAAAATTGTTTTGTTTTATAATTTCGTGGGAAATTCTAATAGGGAAATGTGAACCATGTTTTATTTTTTTCTTACCTTGTATCTACATATCTACTTCCACTCAATATTTTTTTCCTGCAGCTCATATGTGGTCAAAATAAATAAATAAATAAATAAAAATACATTCTGTGAGATAAGAGGTTACGTGTGTGAAATACGTTTGATTTAAAAGTAATTTTAATACTAGTAAAATATGATTTACTTTCGTCAGTATCCATACCACATGAAATGTCCATAATTGTAAAATAGGGGTGCTGACGATGAGGGGGAGGGGATGGCACAGACTGCACCATGGAATTTTTTTAGGCGAAATCATCTTATAAGATTTTTGATTTCATTTAGGGGTAGGGAGTTACTCCATAACATTGATAGTACAATAGACCTGTGGTCGCAGTGCTTGCGCTGCCTTAGGGGCGCCCCCTTTTCATAGTCTATAACATTTGAGGGGGTTGGCTCCCTTTGGGGATGCTAATCTGTGTGTTAACTGCAATTGATATCTTTAATTTCTTAGTCCCCAAGAAAGACATTTCTTGCACAATTCCACTATTTCCCTGAAAGGACCATCACTGAAACTTCAATTTTCGGTCCTCGAAGTTATGTGGACATGATTGCTCCTACTCACCTAACTAAACACTACTCAGTTACTTGTAGCTCAATCGCAGCCTTCCTTTGATTTGATCAAACATGCAAAGGCACTTTCAACTCTGGTTCAGAACATCTGTATCTGCGAGCCATAATTTTGCATTTCACAACTGACATAATTCATTCTTTGGATACCACGAGTATCTTCTATATTTTTTATTTTGTATAACTTTGAATTAATATCAACTTGATCAAATAAAATAGTTTAAGTTGAAAGTGTAGGATCGATCTTTTATTACATTAAAGAAATCAGTTGATGAATGAACTTTTATGTTTGTCAATTGACTCTTATTTTTCTGCCTCTCCAAAGATTTTGTTTTTTCTCCCACCTTGTTACCAATCTCTTTGCAATAAAAGTATGAAGATAAAGAAATATTTAATATAAATTTTTCCCTAGGTATAGAAATAATCAATTATCCCATTAGATTTATTCTCTTTCTTCTAAAACATCTTTTAAGCATATCTTAATACTTTAAACATCATTTAACTTTTTCGGTGAGGCTTAGCTTCAGGACCAGCACATATTTCAGATGAATAATTTGAAACAGCCTCCCCAATACATTCAAATGCAAAGATTCAAAATGTAAAGAAAACTATGCAAAAGCGTCACATGTGTGACATCTTTTATAAAGCCCCATTAAATGTTTTCCACCAAATGTTTAAAGATAAAAGCTTGAA
Organism: Uloborus plumipes; assembly: GCA_038373865.1. NCBI lineage: Eukaryota > Metazoa > Arthropoda > Arachnida > Araneae > Uloboridae > Uloborus > Uloborus plumipes. The sequence goes on along the minus strand of JAXGGA010000461.1, from coordinate 210,669 downwards.
GATATGACTTGCATATTAAGTTAATATTTAATATGAGATTTTTCTTCTAGATCACTAATTTAACAGTGGAGAAAAAATTTACTATTTTATGCCACATGTGTGCGACTCAAAAAGTGGTCTCAGTAATTGCTGGGCCGGAAAACTCATTAAATGTCTTTATTTATAAATTTGTAACTCATAGTTACAATGGAGTATTTTTAAAATTTTTATTTTATAGTATTTTCAGGGGGGGATGGGGAAATGATCAAGAAATACAGGAATCATGACGGCAAAAAATGCTGGCAATGCATTTTGTCTTTGGGTATCTTGTTAAATATGGGTAAAAAATGGCTTTAAAAATGTTTTTTTTTTTTTTTTTAATCTTAAAATTGATTTTGAAATTAAAAACAGATATTTTTCATTCTAAGGGAAAAAAAAGAGATTTGTTTTCACTTGATGCGAAAAATTAATGCAGTGTGGCTCGACCACATTTTGTGGAATTGCACTAATGATTCTATTACATCTTCGGAACAATTGCATGAATCAAATAAATAGATTATCATTTTGGACAATTTTTTTTACCATTCTGGTCTTGTAACAAAAAGTGGACAGAGTTGCAACACTGGTAATCAGTGAAATAACCTTTAATGTCTGAGTTTTTAAAAACATTATTAAGAGGACATAAATACAGAATAGCACCAGTTTCAAATTATTAAATATGCCTGAATCTAGTATATAAATGCAGCATAGAAAAGATGATAAAACTACAGAAACAATTTTGCCCAGAAACTTGTTTTATTCCATTAAAAGCTATTAAAATATACATTGTGTTTGGTTCATCAATAATCAAGAACTAATTGGAATAAATAGGAAAATATAACTTTTTCCAAAAAAAAAAAAAAAACGATTTCACCAAAATGAGGATGTAAATAAATTCTCAGAAAAGGATGTTATAATTTGTAAGTTGCAACAATAATTACAAGAAACAAAGGAAAAACACATTACAACACTGTTCTGTAAAGCAATACACAAAAATTTCTAACTTTTATGTTTGGTCAAGGCACAAAGGTAAACCTAAATTACAACAAACATTTGAAAGCATCACACAAGTTATATTTGAAAGCACTAATAAAAATGGTTAGGGAAAACATTTAAAACAAATTAAAAATGGCATTAAAGTATAAAATTATTCATTCACCTCTCCCTCTCTCTCTCTTAAAAAAAAAAGATATTTTCATCACGGCACTATTACAAATTAGTCACATAACAAAACTCATAAAAAAGCAGATTATATACAGCAGGTAAAAGAATATTGCCATGTTCAATGTTTTTAACGCAATCAGATGGCAAGTATAACAAGAAAGACATAGACTAAGTTATCAGTATAAAAAATATTTAATACAAGGTGCTTAAGTAGACAATATACAAAATGTAATATGTTACAATTTATTTTCACACACATTACAGAAATAATCTTAAAATATTATATTCTATAATGAAATTTGTATCCATATGTACTTGCTTTGTCTACTCCATACCAGTTCACATTGGCTAGTAAAAAATAATAACGTTCAGTTAGCTAACATTGAATGTTTTGCTGAATGTATAATAAAGCTACCTGCATGAATATGGTTGTGATACAACAAAACTTTATGCTTTCAAAGTCATACATTATACACATGGTATGTACATTAGCGTTTTTATTATACATTACTAAAACTGTTCTAAATTATTTTGATACAATTTTAGTTAAGCTGCAGATAAATTGCTAAAAATATCATCAGAAACGTTAAGAAGTGTTGAATGATGTATGAAATGCTACAAATAATAATTAACAATTTTGCTACAGATTTAATTTTTGATCACAAATTCATTACAAAATACCTGTAAATTTCACCATTCTAACAAAATAATTAGAAAAACGTATCTCCACAAAAATATGGAGAAAAATGACAACGATTTGATGTGAATTGAAATTAGATTAAAATTGAAACAATTCGGAGTAGAAAATTAGTTGCTTAAGTTAATTGAAATTTTTATGTATAGAAGTAATTTCTTACTTAAAAAGGCGAAAAAAATTATGGGAATGAGTCTTTGATATAAGAAGTTTAGATGCAAACAGAATTATTAAATGGATTAAATTTAAAACATTTTTTTCCTCTGAAATATATGTGAAACAGCATTACAATGATTCGGGATATTCTGAATTTTGAAAGCAGTCATTAAAATAAATAACCCTAAATCAAATTAAAATAAAACATGTTGCTCTTATAACTTGGCAGTTAAAAGCTTTAATGTACTGATAAAGGCAATGTAAGTATAAAATAAGGCTCCAATTATATCCACTTATTTTTCCCTCTTTTTTAAACATAACACCATTCATTAGTTTGAGCTTGGGAAAAACAATTCTGCTTCAGCATTTTCTTTTTTCTTTTTTTTTTTTTTTTTTAATGTGGGCTCTGAAATTGATACTATAGAACTCATATCAGGTTAGGAGAGAGTGTTTATGGATTTTTTAAAATTTTCAAAGGGAGTAAGATATTTTTAAAAAATGTTTACAGAACACAGAAAGAAAACAAAAGAAAAACATTTATATATTTATGTGAAAAATTACCAATTAATTGTGGTCTAGATTTCCCTTTACCAATTAAGCAAGCAGATCAGCACTTGCTTTCAGAATTACAAGGAAGATATTCATAACATTATACATTCAAATGCATGAAAATGTAATCATTTACACTATAAGATACTTTTGTTGAAACTAAATGACTCTATATCTTGTGCACTTGGATTTGGCAAACATACATTGTTTTCAACACAAATTGTTTAGACATGATAATCTACAAAAAAAAAAAAAATAATAATAATAAATAAAATAAAAAAATAAAAATAGTGCACTATTGTTTATTTTCACACATACCAATCCATTGGTAAGTAGGATAACATTAAGACATGTTTTGGGAAAGATTTATTTTCGTAACTCCTTACATTGGTTTTGTAAAAATCATTCAAATTCACAAGAAGCAAAATGTTATGTACTTTTGTAATGGTTATATTGCTTTGATAAAAACGAATAATAATGTATTTGCTAAAAAGTTTATTTAGTACTATTTCAAAATGAACTTTCTACGTAAGCAATTTTAATAAGGACATTAAGTCAATTTAATTTTATTTTAAACAAAATTAAGCCACAATTAAGTAAACTTCAATAGGAAAGACCAAAATTTTCAGAAATCAGTATTGATATATATTTATATTCTTCCTTAAGTTGAAATACAGAATTAATAGATATCCTACTAGAACCCATAAACAATGAGCAAACTACAGCCTACAGTGGTTAAGCATAACAGCACATTTTATTTATCAACAATGATAGTTTAAAACTGAACAAAATCGTAATAACGACAGTAATTTACATGTGTAAAACATCACAATATTAAAGAAATAATAAAGATATCCAAAAGGAGTAGCTGTGCATCTTTTTATTCTATTGTTGGTTACCATTGATTAAAACAAAAAAAATATCTTTAGTATATAAAAATAAATGAACAAATGTAACTAACAAAATGAAAATAATCATATAAAAATGCATCTGCCTTAGCCCCGGCTTAGGGGTTACTTACAGCTTTATACCTGAACTCTGCCTTAAAATTTACGAATTGAACCGTACCAATGTGCAGTCTCTCGCTGTGTTCTAATTTTACATTAGCTACCAGTTTTTTGGCTCTCTTTGCTTCTTTATGAGGATTTTTGCTTCTAGCTCGGTTGCTTTCCTATTCCATGCTAACGAGTGCAAAAAAAGCACATAACTGCAGTCCATAGATGGAATACTGAGTTGGTGGTGGATAGCATGCTTCATAAGTTACTTATTTTTTTTTTCATTTAAAATAAAAATATACACCATGTAATACAATATTTTTTGAGATTCAGAACAAAGGTCTAACTGTCATTTTAATGAGCTGCACAAGCAACGACAAAGAAAATTCGCGTGGGTTGTTGTTTGGTTAATGAATGACACGTTAAATAATGTAGCAGAAGAATAATAACAGTAGAGAAAGAGGAAATCATTCAACTATTTAGAACTGTCACATTTTTCAGACTGATTTTTTTTTTTTTTGCTTTCTTAAATATTTAATTTTAAAAATGTCATGCTTTGTTTCTAATGGGGCTGCATTGTTTTTTTTACTGCTTGTATTCATTTTTCCTGTGGCACGCCTATTGGCATATAGTCAGTACGACTTGAGAGCTTTGAAGAGTTATTTGGTTATAACAAAACTTAACAAGCATTCTATTATGACTTTAAAGCATTAGGGTGTGAGATTCCTGCATTTTTCTTCTTTATCCCACTCAATGAAAATCCTTTTGCGCTGCTCCCATTGTTCATCATGAGCAGACAAACTTTAAATAAGTCCAGAACTTTCTCATCTCGAATTTTTCAGTTTTTTACTTTAATTCAAGAAGACAGACAATATGAATGGAATGGCTATGATAGTTACAGCTGCCATATTATTATTACGAAGGAACAGAAAAATATAAAATTTTAGCCATAAACAAGAAAGAAATACAGGAAAAAAAGAAAAAGATTGAGAATAGATTTATTTTTTTGATTTACAAAAGGTTCAGAGACCTTTAAACTTAAAATTTATCCTTTGATTTTAGTTGCACCAAATAGAATGTATTTTTAAACCCATTTTAAGCTGAAGCAACACCAAAATGCTTTTGTTACCAGATCCCCGTTTTCTGAATTTTTCTTTTGTTGAGTCATTGCTATTTTGTATTTCAATGTTATTCTGATTAATTAAATTTTGTGCTGCACGACATGCTAACATTTTGCTAAAATATTCAAACAATAAACCAAACTAAAAAAAAAACTCCCACTAGAAATTTTGGTCAGGGTTTAAAATCCCACCTTACTTATCGCACTAGTATGAACCCTGCTTTAAAGTATTAAGAAATTGTAAGAAAATTTGTGCTGAATGTCCCATGTTGATTTCACCAAGTGGTCACTTTGTGATAACTACTTTTTTTAAGCTTCATTTTTGAAAAAAGTTAAAAAATGAAACAGGAAAGAAGCTTAATGAACAGCAAAAATAGTAATAAAAGTTCTAAATAAATTACATAACAAAAAAATTATAGAAAAATTTGAAAGTATGGTATTAAGATTAAGAACTATCACAGAAGAAAAAATATTAGGAGATTGTGATTTGCAGAGAAATAAATTCTTTAAAAATATTTTTTGATGTGAATTAGAACAAAGCTCTTTAAGAGCATTATTTGGAGAAAAACCCAAATAATAAACGTACATTAGTGGAATTATATCAAAAGTTTCAAATGTTTTGTTCTATTTAAAAATTTTGCAATGATCACAATAACATTTGAAATTTGCTTCAGTTGCTTTATATTAAGAGAGAATCTCATTTTTAATGCATAAGAAAACAACTATGCTAAAATAGCAAATATTGAAAGTAGAGAGTAGTTAAAAATTTCAGTAATTTGGTTTTGAAATTCAAATTCATATTTTTTTATACCACTTCCATCAATACAATGCATTTAAACCTCTAACTATGGAGATACAAATTTTTTTTCTATAAGTATTTGAATTTAATATCTAATAAAATAAAAAGATTTCATAGTTTTCCCCTATTATAAATGAAATCTAACCTAGCAAGGTGCAAATGTTGAAAGTGTTTATTTAAGTTAAAAATGTCTTGCTTTACAACACCTCATAAAAAAAGCACCCCCTCACCTCCCCCCCCCTTTTTTTTGGAGAAAAAAATATTTAACAGCAGAGGAAAATTTTAATCATACTAATACACACTTATTACACATGCATACTTTCCAGAAAACACATCAGTAAGATTATTAACATCATTTTTAAATTCAATGCAAGAAAATATGACTAGTTTGAATTTTTTGGAACAAAGTATACAACATGATACTGCACATTGCTCTGAGGAAAACAAAACTTGCATTTTAGTAAATTTCAACTTGTTTAAAGAAAATACAATAAAGGTTCACTTAAAAACAGTTGTTGATCTTTAATGATTTGTTATGAGCAAATTCTTAATACTTCACTCATAAAGGCTTAAATATATGTAATAGAATATCAAAATCGAGTGAATGATATGAATAAAAGAAAATCAGGAGAAATAAACTGTGAAGCGGGAGAGCGAGCAGTTCAATTAAAAAATGAAAGCCTTTCTGCCGAAATTGAAAGAGGTGGCAACTCACAACTCAACTGAATTTACTAAAACAATATGACTCACAGTTAACCCATTAATGCCTGACATTTTATTTTCCAAAGATATTTTGTATACTGGTTACAAACAGTGTTTAATGGACAGGAAAAATAATTAAAAAAATATTACGTAAAAAATAATTTTTTTATTAAGGAAAGAAAAATCGTCCCTTAAAAGTTACTATAGATCCCAGAGGGTACATACTTTTTTTACTAAAATTTTTTTCTGCCTACGATATAATGTTTAAATAGACATTTTATGAGAAGAAATAAAATCAGCAATTAACATAAACTGGGAAACTGGGAATAACTTTGAAAACTTAGCTTTTTTCCTTGAGACTGTGAACGATGTCATTTTTGATAAAGGTCATATTAAAACTGTTACAGAACACACTTCACAATGGTTATATGCTGCAATCTGTTAGTAACGAATTCAAACAATACCAAGGTACTCATTGAATACTACTATTTGGTTGAAATGTTCATTTGGGGGAAATGCAGACCCTTTTTTAGACCGTCCCTAAAAAGGGACGCTAGGCATTAATGGGTTAAGTTATACATATTTTTAAATTGTTCTAAACTTTCAAAAGCTACATTAAAATTTGTCTTTTAGCCTGAAACAACTGATTTAAAAAATTCAACAGCCAAATTAACATAGTACTTCAGAATAAAGCAACAATCAGCAAAAACAGTAATTGCAATATGGTCTCGAAAGATATTGAAACAAAAATAATAAAACCACACATTTTTATTGCAAACATGTGTGTTTAAGCAATTGACTGATTACTTTTTTGGGCATAAAATCTGCAAATTGTTCAATAGAAATCAGCTCTACTCAGTGCTAGCCCAAAAAATATGCTGATGCTCTTCAGTTGTAAAAATGATCATGCTTACTCTAATATTTGTGTAGCATCAGCTTTATGCTTCTCTGCTGCGAGACTATACGGAGGGGGGGGGGAGCAAACAGTTGATTTTAAGTTTTTAAATCAAAATGTAAAAATTTCATTTCGTAAAATTGGGTTCCAAAACAAGTTTTGTTGGTTTTGATTTGAGAATAATTCCATGGACTATTTCGAAAATCCAAGGAGTTCCTAGTATCTCTGAAATGACTTTTTTTCCCAAGTAGTTTCCCAGGAAATTGCACGCCCCTGATAAAGATCCTCAAACCTGCACCCTCAGAAAAAAATCATTCATTTGAATTTTTTTTTCCCAAAAATTTGTAAGGGGGATTGGTGTTGGTTTTGCTACTTCAAATAGTTTATTAAAACAAATAAGTCAGTTGCCATACTAAAGGGCTAATGTTTAGCCTTTATACAAAATAAAGGACGTGTGAAAGGGGGAAAAGATCATCAAAATATACACACTACTTGCATTGAACATATCACAACAGTTTAGAATGTGCCTTAAAAACAGCTTTGCCTAAGTTTGTACATTTAAAGTGTACCAAATCAGTTTCAGCAATTTATTCACAAGGAAATTATTCAACTTATTCACAAAGAAAATATTCAAAATTAAATCGAAAATATAATACAACAAAATTTATTTGTACTCTAGAGGCAATTGCTAATTACTTCAAAATAAGAAAATTTAGCATTTCAGTACCTAGGTGCTCTAAATTAAGTAGAGGAAGTAACATGGAAAAGTATAATTTTGTACAAATATTTACATTAAAATACATATAACCTATTAGTAACTACATTCATCATACAACTTAATATGTTTATCATTTCAAGTGCAATACATATTTGGAAAGTAAAAAAAAAGTTGGGAAAAAGTAATTTGTGTATTTGTTGAACATGCTTACCATGTTCAGGGTTTGAGAAATAATATTAACCACCTTGCGGTCTTTGACAAGGTATCTCGTCCATCTAGAATGTTAATCGAGGACTGCTAACTGCAGGGTGGTCAAAAATAAAGAAAAATAATAAAAGAAACAAGCAAACAAAGAAAGAGGGGAAGTAAAGTTTGAAGCACATTCACAACTTTGGGCCAAAAATTATTAACCCTAATTTTAACAGTGCAAGGGGGAAAAAAACAGCTGGATTCAGATTATGACATTGTTCAAAAAGCATATAAACATGCATGATTTTATACCTCAATTGAAAACAAGTGTTCATTGACATTAAAGTTTTAAAGAAACAATAATACTCATGAAATCGTGGCATTTTTCTTTTTTAACCTTAAAAAAAAATAGTGTTTTGACAAAAAAATTCAAAAAGTAAATCACAGGAAATTAATGAAGAAAAATGCATTACAGATCATTTATTCAATTTCAATTTGTTTAAATGAACAGGAAACAAAATTATAGCCTGTTTGAAAGAAGAAAAACTTGTCTAATTTTTAAATAGCAGGTATCTGTTTCATAAAAATTTAAACTAAAGCATTATAGCACATTAATATCATCAGTTCAGGGCATTGTATTAGACAGCTACAAAAGTTTAGTTTTGTCAACATTTTCTTTTATCCCTTCCAAAAAGTCTTGTAAATATTTGCAAAAACATGCATTGCGAAAATAGCTCGGAACATCATGTGCTGATCTGAACAGAGATGAAACACACGCCATATATATCTAACTGCTCTGAATGCTGCGGAGAAATTGCGTCAGGTTTAATTGTTTATCGATCATGAGATTGCCAAAAAGGAAAAAAAGATAAGAAGCTGATGAGAAATAGAATTATGAATGTTATTAATAAAAAGGTTTTTAGCACAACTCTCATTTAAATCAGGTGTACTGTAACATTAGATCAATCAGCCTTTAATAATTTCAAGTTAAATTAACAAAATTTGTTTCTTGATTTTTTGGACTTAAATCTAATTCAAGAATTATTTTGACTTCACATTTTAACCCAAGATTGAATGATAACAGAAACAAAATGTTACTCATATATGTCGATGCATTTTTAAGAAATTGGCTAACATAAAACGAAAAAACATTATTTATGACTAGAAATTATGTACTTTTGTGAGTTAGTTAATATTTTGAAAATTAAATTAATTGAAATAGCTGTGTGCAAACAATCATTACACTAGATTAAAACGCAACTGATAAATAAGAACAAAAATATTATATGTCAGGAATATTTTAAAAAAGAATTTAGACTCAGCTTGCTTCAACAGCGAAGCCAACAGAAGAAAGCATTTCTTCGGTAAAAGCTCATATCTGGCATTCAAGTAACCAGGAAATTACAATAACAAGAATTTGATCAAGTCATTATTTCTCATCATTAAAAAAAAAAGTTGGAAAAATTTCTGCTTGTGCTTAGTATACAACTCTAGTTTTCTCCACTATTTAAATTTTTCTTTAGGAAAAAAATAAATAAATAAAGAAAAAAAGAAAAAAAAAGAATGAGTGAAAGGAAAAATTAAAACGAAGAAAGATCTTCAAGTAAAGCAATTCAGACATGAACAGAATATTAGTTTCCATTATTTATTCTCTTACTTAATTAAGACACCTTTTAAGACAATGGTGCTTGCTCTTTCTGCTTCTTCACAAAAATTAGTAATACAGCAAACTCAATAATCTGTCGGTTTTTATATGTAAGTTTTATTTTTTATGGTGATGATTTACCAAATGCAAAAGAATGAAAGTGCGTTATTGGTCGTTTTTAGCTTTTTGAGAATTTTTTTTTATGTTCAACGTTGTCTTTTTTAGCTAATTTATATGTATGTGTTGTATTATTGACATTTTATAACTATTGCATACATTAATAGTTTTTTTTCCATGGTATTCGTTTATCCCCGGTTACCATGCACCCTATTTTACAGATAATCGGGAGTTAACTGTAGTTCATAAAATGCTTTTTAATGTTATGGAAAATACTTCCAATATCAGGGATGGGGGGGGGGCTGTCCTGTATTTTACAACTCACTTCACCTAGAAAAGTCATTTATACTTTGAAATACTGGAGTAGCAAATGGTTCAAATTGTTGCTGTTTTGAAAGTGCATTGCTTCAAAAATAGCATGTTAGTGACAGCTCTTTTTATTAATTGTTGCTTTTATTCTGAAATAATAGCAACAAAAGTTGTCCTTTTAATATCTTGCAATCTTAATACACTCAAATATTAAAATTAGCTTGAATTTTCATACACTAGACTATGTAGAAAATTTGCATAACCGGAATTTGGCATCATTGGATAGTTCAACTTTTACTGTACAACCAACATCTCAATTTTTAAAATGACATTTAGATGCAGCATTTAGCAAATTTATATTTATATTGAAAATCATACACATAGATAAATTATACACTGCCTTATAAATGCAGTGATAAATTTTAAGGGAAGAAAGAGTATGCCTAAAGTAATGCGAATTGTACCGAAAACAATAGCTAGAAACATCAGAGGAAAGTGATAGCAGAGGCAAAAGGCTGGAGCGGAGACTAGATGATGATTAATGGAAACAATTAATAGAAATGATGTACCACATGAATACAAAGAATATTAATGCTACAACGATGCTTAAATTATCACCAATGGACTTCTACAATCGAAGAAAATAAATGGGTTCGACTATCTGCTCTGCTGATGTCACCTAAGCATGGAGCTGATTTAGTGGAAACTGAAATTATCTATTTTAGAATTATGAAATGTTTTCTTCGAGTTCACAATTTGAATTATATCATATAAGTGTTTATTGAACAATGCTTTCTACTTCTTCCACTTCTGCTATTACATTCCTTTGACAGTACTAGTAATACTTTCTTGTTCAACTCTCACTACTTTAGAAATAACCCACCCCTGCTAAAAGCTTATCGCTGCAGTTCTGATACTGTATGCATATATAACATTAGATTAATGAGAAGACAAAGTAAACTACAGCAAAAGATTTTTTAAAATAACATAACGATTCTGTTATTAGCCCACATGAGGCACTTCAGGCAAAAGTTGATGAGATAAGTCAAATATAACTGTATATACTGTAGCTGAGTTCAAAAGGTTTCTAAATAAAGGTCTTAGAATGGCTAAAACTATCACTGGATGAAACGTTTCAACAGCTAACACAGATCTTTCACAGCTTGCTTATTGTATGTAAAGCAACTTTCATAAATTCTGTTAGTTGCAATTACAGTCACTCTTTGTAAAACAAAACATTACAAGCTAATCGCAATGATGATGAAATATGTATAAATGTCACACGAAACTGTAGTAAACACTGAAGCCTGATAACAAAATTATAACTTAAAAGTAAATTGAAAAATAATCTTCATACAAGAAAACATTTTTCAGATCAACTGTGCAATATGTTGCATAGTTAATGGTCCAGACTGAACTGTACTTTTAGGTAATTTATAGAGCAAATATATACTGTGAAAACAAACTGCTTCCCTTTGATGATCCATTTTTGCTTTAAATGTCAAATTTGACAATAAAATATCTGACATTAGGCAGCTTTATCACGCTGCATTTTAACACATGCAAATTAGTAGAAAAAAAAATGTAGCTCTACATTGAAACATTTATTCTCTTGATTGTATTTTGTTTAAAAATTTTACAATCTTAAACACTTTGATATTTTTACAAAGACATACATGTATAGATGCATTATATTTATTCACATTTAAAAATCATTACTAACTTGATTTCTAACTAAAATGACCTTGAAATTTATGATTTAAAAATCCCGAATGAGAAAATGAAGTAAAAAAAAGGTTACTATCAGCAAAATTTAAGCTTTATCACTGTATTATTGACATTTAATAACATACATTCACATTAGTGCAAAAATGGATGAAGAAATGTTTCAGTCGGTTACTTTTTTCTTCACAAAGAAACAATGTATTTTAAAATGCTCACACATCTGTTGAACCTATGGAAGAGAAAACAATTGAAATAAGAATTAAAATATCTAGCATGCAATATATATGTATATACACACATATACACAGTGTTGACTCTTATTACCTCGAAGAACTTGGGTCCAAGAAAAATGCTCGACAAAACCAGAGTTCAAGATACCGAAAAATTGAAATTATTTATTTGATAAGACACTATTGATGGTGATTATAAAAAGGCACCCACAAATGCACAGAAAAGAATAAAAACTGTTGATTTTCTTTCTAAAATTAACAATAGGACACTAATTATAAAGCAAAAATTCATCAAAAAATATTGTTAAAAATTGCACTTTCTTTGCATTTTTTTAACAGTGGAGCATTCAACAACTCTGCTACCAGACAAACTTTTTCAAGTGAGAAATTCAACTAGTTTAGCCTTTACCTAGAGGATAGATAGGAGAATGAATAAGGACAATTTCAACTTACTAAAGAGAGGAAGAATAAGTCATGGGAATGCTTTATATTGCTTATCACTCTTCAACCTCTATATTTACCTCCTAGCATTTGTTAAAATAAATTCTAGTCATCAAACATATTAAAATATTTATAAGATGTAAAGGATTGAAATCTCGAACAGGGAAAGAAACTTTTTCTGAAGAACATGTATACGATAATGGGATAAAACACTTTTCTGGCAAATATTATCTTTGTACGAAACTATTAAGCATAGTTTCAGTTCAGCCAGCACTGATAAGGCAAACCATGGCTCCAGCTGCGACACATTTAAACCATATTTTTCACTGACCTTCACACATGCTACTAAGACGTTCTAAAAGCAAATATATACAGCTTTCAATTTACTTGTGTTCTGGCAAAAATAAGATGTAGGTAAATTCCACAGCTGGCACTTTTACATTTTACCACTGTCCAATAAAGATTGTACAGATGAAGTGAGATATTTCACTTAAAATTGTGGCATTTTGTCTAACAGTTTAATGTTGTCATCCCTCCCCTTAAAAAAAACTTATTAACATAAAATACTAAAAGAATGAAATCTACAAAGTGGAAGCAATTTTCCGCAAAACATGTGCCAGGCATATCGTAAGCATGTTAAGAAAATTGCATTAATGAAATGCTTTTAAGAATTTTTAGCACAATTAAATAAATTTCTTTCAATTTCAAGCATTATATTATGAGTATATATATGAGTACTTTCATTTAGTACAGATAAAATGCTGTCACGAGATCAATTACGATTGTAAAAATAATGTTCTGCTTAACTGAATCATTATTTAATAAATTATACAAAAGTTACTACTCTAAATGTGCAAGGGGAACATCAAAATTCACATGCAATACACCGCCAAATCATTCATTTCGATCCGTGGACTGCAGTTTCGAGCTTATTATACCCTCATCAGCATGGAATACAAAAGTGAACGAGTTGGAGGCAAAAATCGTCTTATAGAGCAAAGAGAGCCGAAAAAACTGGTAGCTAACGTGAAATTAGAATACCAGCGAGCAACCGCACATGGGAACACTGCTTTATACCCGAGCTCTGCTTTAAATTTACAAGTTGTACCGTTCCCATGTGCTGTCACTCGCTGGTATTCTAATTTCACATTAGCTACCAGCTTCTTCGGTTCTCATTGCTCTATAAGAGGATTTTAGCCTCTAACTCATTCACTTTCGTATTCCATGCTGATGAGGGCATAATAAGCCTGAAACTGCAGTCCATGGATCGAAATGAACGAGTTGGCGGTGTATTGCATGTTCCTGCCTTAGCCCTTGCTTAGGGGCGGTTACTCACTGCTTTACATCAAAATTAAGTTTAAAACAAAATACTTACAACACAAACTCCATAATGAATATGAGCTAGAACAGACAACAATAACAAGGCCCATACAATTTGAACTTCAGTTTCACTTTGATGTTGATAGAAAAACACATAGATTAATGCAGCTCCAATAGGATAAAACAACCAGTTGAATGTTTCACATCTTGTTGAACTCATTTGACTAACAATGAGACGACACTAAAATAGAAACAAATAAACAAAAATTCAAGTTCACTCATCAAATTTAAAATGGAATTTTTTTTTAATTTCACACAAACTACAAAAAACTTTTTTTACTTATTAAATAAAAAAATAAAACCAGCTAATCTGCAGTAGCACAAGTCAAAATAACTTCCAATTGCCAAAAATATTAGAGGCAGGAGGATTGAAATCTCATACATGGGAAGTAAATTTCTGCGAAGCACGATTAATGTTATCATGTTTCCCATAAAATAAATTTATTATTTAAGAAAGTTAAACATAAAATATGCTAATACAAGGTAGTATAAGGGAAAATAATATCTGATTGCTCAAGAGAATAAAATATTACCATATTTTCAGGAAGATAAGCTGCAGCACAGTATATGCTGTACTTTGCAAAATTCGGGAGAAAAAAATTGTGCTTTGTGCAGATACGGCGCAAATGCGTATAAGTCGCATAAAACTTTAAAATTTAATTAGTGAGCACCTATGCTGTATTATAACTTGTATTGACATTGTTCAAAAACAATGACAAAGAATTAGTAACATTGATTTGAAAACAGTGTTTCATTATCATAGATATTTAAAACATTCCCACATTTTGGCGACAACTGCAAAGTATAATTACCCTGGTCAACTCCGTCGGGTTTCTACCGCAGCCCTACTTCCTTATCCTCACAGGAATGGAGTTTGCTTGCAGATTTTTGTTTAATTTTTTTTTTGTTGGATTTGTTTACTAGACTTGTTGGTTAATAATGATGTTTTTTTTTTCTCAATTTATTCCTCTTCCTTATGGGAAATAGGAAAATAAAATAGCACCAAAATAAGCAAAAATGCTGTTTTTCAAAATAGGTCTGTTCAAGGGTGTTGTAGTTCAGGCTATCTATGCCAGATTCTAATTTGCTTTATTTTAGGCAATAAATAAACATAACATGATCTTTAAAAAAAAGACAAAAAAAAAAAAGAAACTTATGCATTGCAGACCTGCCAAACTTATGAAATGAAAAAACTAAATCTAGTTAAAGCTTCAAGGTAGAAAAAGGGAGATTTTAAACGATGCTATAATGAACAAAATATAATGCTTTATCGAGTATTTCCGGTTTGCAGTAGACTAATGTAACATCATATATTAATTCGTTACCATCCCAGGGTAGTTCTTCAAAGACTCTTCAACTATGTATAGAAAATGGTTTACGTAAATGATTTTTGTTTTTCAATATAATATCCATTGAGTATTATACAATTTGACCCCCCTGCCCTCCACAAATTTTTGGGAGAAAAGAATAATCTTGGAAAAGATGATTTGCTTGCTAGCCAACTTCAGCATTGACAGTTCATTGTTGTGACAGAACAATTTCATTAAAAAAAAATAATATGCATTAATAAATTAAGAGCAATAACATGTCATGAATTACTTCAAAATATACACATTTATAAACTATCTTTGAAATGCTGATTAAGGAAATTCAAATGATTGCTTGTTGGATAAAATAAATAGACATTTTTAAATGAGTACACATATAATTATACTTAATTAAAATATTCAAAAAGTTATGACCATGCTTCAAATTTCATACATTTTTTTTCTTTTTAATTTAAATTCTAAAATCAAATTACTTGTGCTTTATGTTCGTTTTATACTTTTTAGCATCATAATTGCTCAGGTCAAAAAGAAAATTTATTTAGAGGTCAAATAGCTTAAAAGTGAAATTTTTGTTTTCATCATCCTTCTTTTCATCATACGTGAATTTTTTTAATTTCTTATTTTTAATTCTTTTTTAGTCAGCTAAAACTTCAAAATTATCCCACTAAGTAAATGTTAAGAATGACAACTAAATCAAAATGATTGTCTCAGCTGAAGAGAATTGAAACAAATCGCTAATTTTCAAATTTTGCCGAATTTTTCAAAGACCAAACGTTTAAAAAAAAATGTTTGGATGAAAAATAACATGAGAAAATATGAGTTATCGCTTTGTAAACGACTAAGAAATTATCTAAAAGCTAAACTTTCAAATCCTATAATGGATGCAAAGAGATTGCATATATACCCTGACACTTCCTTCCTGCTATTTTACAGTTTTGAAACATTGAGAACAAGACAGAAATAAAAATATTGTCATTTGAGTCGAAGATTTCAGAAATAAATGTGTTAAAAAAAGGCAATTTTGATAATGGAACGTTTTGATGCACCTTCAGTGCAAAAAAAGAAAAAAAATAGTTGTGGAACAGGTGGTATTTGGCGGCGCACATCGTCGCAAATGGCGCAGCTTTAGGATCAATGCATACAGATCAGTGCTGATAGCCATGCCATCTATTGGGGATGTAAATAGCTATATTTTACAGATGAAAGTATTACTTAATGTTGAAAAAGAAAGAGAATACAAAAATGGAATAAAAAACGGGAGAAGTTAATGCTCAAACGTACAATCGGGAGAATGGAGTAAAAAACGGGAGTCTTACGTGAAAAACGGAAGAGTTGCCAAGTTCGGCATTGTATAATCTGCAGAAGTTAAAATTCATTTTTTAAACGCGTATAAGGTGTTGATTATATACACGCAAATACAGTGTAATATACAAAAAGATTAAAACCTCAAACACGAGAAGCAATTTTTTGCAAAGTCCAAATAAGTTCAAAGCTGCCAAGATTCTAAAAATAAATAAATTCGTAATTTATTGAAATTAAACATAAAATAAGCTAATCACAGGCAGCATTAGAGGATATAACTTTCAATTGTCAAAAATAGAAAAATATTTGCAAGATGCAAATGGATCGGAATTTAAATATGGGAGACAATTTTTCGCTACAATGCGTACAAATCGAACACATATTCAGAAAACTGCACTGATGAATTATTTTTGAAAACATTTTAGCACAATATAATGATTTTTAAAAAATCATGCATCAAGAAAACTTAAACTTTTTCAAGGTTTCAAACTTTATCAAACACTTGAAAATAAACTTTTTTTTTCAAGCATTTTTTCAAAAGTGTTGTGAATGAATACAGAATTTTTACTTAAAATATAGGATTTATAGGAAATATAGGACGACTTTGATCCCTGTTAATGGCATAATTACACAGTATTCCGCTCCCCTCTCCAATACATTATGATATGTATAATTTTTGAAATTTCAAATTTTTCATCTTCACATAATTATTTGATTTTTCACAAAAAAAGGGATCCCTAACGGACATAGGTATTCAAAAATCCTTCAAAACAATCATTCTTTAACTGAGTACAGCTGAATCTGAAAACTATAACATTAAGTACTGAATATCACAAAAACATAAAACATCTTGACTCTTTCATGCTTAGAATAATATGCATTTTATTTTATATGGGTGTATACGCATAAATTCAAAATTATAGCACTAAGTAACTAATAAATGTGGAACAAAACTTACAGCAATGTTAGAAAATACAGTTCCAACCAACCAATAAAATACTCTTGGGTCATTGTTTATAATGTCTGTAGGTGAAGACATTGCCCACAACGTGGTACTAGCAAATAGTAGAAATATAGGCACTAATGGTCGCATAGCTTCCCATAGTGACTTCTGCTTCAATTCTCCATTTTTATAAGCACTTTAAGGGAAAAAAATAAGTCAAATTAATTTTACAGCATGATCAAATAGAACATACAATATAAATCTTCATTAGATGGCATATCTGCATATCTACGAAAGTGATCTACAGTCGCTTCTGTTTAGCGCCGAGTCAGGTATAAGAATTTTACGGATGTATGCTCAAACCATTTGTATGGGGGTGATTTTTTTCCACATATATTTGTGCTTTATTATCAAGGGATTTTGAACTTTGGCTTTTAGATTTTACTAGATAAGGGAGAATTGTGTATGTTAATAGAAAATATTTACCTTCCAAAAAAATGTAATCTATATATATATATATATATTGTGGGTGAGGTACAAAAGTCAAACCCATTAATTTTATTTCTTTTCACATAATTGTGTGACTAAACATATAATTTTGTATGTTTAAATATTTCATTGATGCAGAACATAAATCAATATTAATAGTATATTCTAAGAGCTATTTTTGAGATATTATCTTAATTTAAAAACCTGTTTCTTGACACTAGTTTGTATGCAGTGGGAAAAGATTACATAGCAAGAGGGCGAAAACTTCTTCCAAATGCACATTGAAATGATTAAAACAATTTTTAGTTTCCCAACAATCACTATTGAATTCTTAATACAGGTTTAAAAATTATTTAGCATTCAAAAAAAAAAAAAAAAAGAGTAGCCTAGTTTTTGTTTTAAAATATATTATTTTGACTATTATGGTAAAAAGAAATTATGAAAGCTATGTTGGAATTCAGAAGATTGCAATACATTTTAGCCTAAAAATAAAAGTAAATAATAAATGCAAAACATTACAAAAAATACACACAACAGAAGCAAAAGCTTCAACTAAATTCAATGATTGCTTTAGGTTTAATTTAAATATTTGATTATCAAATTTTTAAAAATTGATAGTAGATATAAATTCATATGTCAAACATCAAACACTTAGTTATCAAATTTTTTTGATATATAGTGCATATTCATTGAAAGAAAATATACTTAGTGAAAAAAAAAAAAACTTTGCATCTTGGCATGGGTTGGATGCTTTAAATTGCGTTATGTTCACATTTGATACATTAAAATGAAACAAAACTAGAAAGAATAAAAAATTACAAAACGCATTAGTATCCCCTGATTTATTATCGTATTTTAAAACATTAGTTTAAACTGAGGTCAGATAACTATTGATTATACATATTACTGCAAATTCATTTTTCCAAAGAGAAACATTGGAATGTATAAATGAAATTAAAAAGGACTTATAGAACAGCAAATAATTTACATTTAGTCCAACAGTTGATGTTCTTGCACCAATTATATATTTAGAACTGCTGAAGCTCATACGTTTTTCATTACTATGACAATGAGGCCCACTTATATATATTCCCAGGGTTCTCAAAATTTTATGTACCGTATTTTTGGGTAGATAAGCCACACCATCGTATACGCTGCACTTCGCAAAATTCCGGGGAAAAAAATGTGTTTCATCACATACACCGCATCGCATAAGCCGCATAAAGCTTGGTTAAAAATTTAATCTGCAAGAACGTACGCTGCAGTATACTCATCGTTAAAAAACAATGACAAAGAATTAGTAACATTGATTTGAAAACAGTGTTTCAATAACATATATGATTAAAACGTCGCAACATTTTGGCGATAACTGCAACTTATAGTAACCCTGTCCTACTCTGGTAATTTCTATGGCAACCTTACTTCCCATTCCCTCAGCAACGGGCAGCGTGGGAGCAGGCGATTTTGTTTTTCCATTTGGAGTTATTGTTGATGTTTTTTTTTTTCTGAATTTTATTCTCTTCCTTATCACTAGGGATTTTGATTTTTTATTTGTTTTTCGATTGGATTCGTTTTTTGACATGTTGGTTATTGATGGTATTTTTTTTTTTTAATTCCCCTTCCGTTATCGGATCTAGGAAAATAAAATAACATCTGAATAAGCAAAAATGCTGTCACCTTTTTCAAAATAGAACTGTTCAAGGGCATTGCAGTAGTGGCTTTCGATGTCAGACTCTAATTTGCTTGTTTTTAGGTAACAAATAAACATATCATGTACTTTAAAAAAAAAAAAAAAAAAACTTTTACATCGTATAAGCCGGCATGGGGTACAAGCCGCAGGAGTTAAAATTCAGGTTTAAAACACGTATAAGCCGCGGCTTATCTACCCGAAAATACGGTAAATGAATCATTTGTCTTTTGTAAATTTTTATTTGTTTTGAAGAAGTGGCAGTATTATTTGACGTGACGATTTTTTTTTCAGCGAGATATCTTAGACGCTGCAGCAGGCCGTATCAAAAAAAAAAAAAAAAAAATTCCCAGATCGCTTAGCGGTAGTGCGGAAAAGTTGTGTACTGCCATCACTAACATGTGCGAGAAATCTTTAAGGTTGATATCTTTTTTTGCCTCAAGGGACCAAAAATTGGACATAAAATAAGTAAATAACAAAGAATAATAAATAATTCTAAATGTTGTCTATAATTTTGGGGTAGAGCTTAAAAGTTGCTTAATTGAAACAACTTTGATCACACAAAAAATTAGAATCATAGGTTAATATCTTCTGCTGCCTACTCAGCATCGAATTTTGGAAATTTTGACGCATTTTGGTACTTTTCAATGTAACTTTACTTTTTGCATACTTCACATTAAAGGGATACTACGTTTGGCACTCTGCCAAAAAAGTGAAACACCGCTATTTTCTTCTCTTTTAACAAAAAGAAGTGACCAGTACATCTCGTAGATTGGGCGTGACAGTACTGTAATAAACATAGGCATACTGAATGGCGCAATTCGTATGGCTGAATTGAAAATTCAAAAACCAGTCCAATGCATTATCTGCTGTCTTCATTTCAATGAGTTGCTATACACCTATTTGAGTCTATAGACATCAAGTCAACTTTCCCTACATCTTACACTGGAGACATTGGACAGAATGAGGGCTTATATCCAATTAGACATTTGCACCACATTAGTTCTGGCTTTTGTTATTCAGGTCTAGCTAACTGGGAACCAGGAACGTTGAACTTGATCCGATGGCTAACAACTGTTTATCGAATTCTGAGGTTATATATCTACATCAGACCCATCAAATAAATAATTAACTTTGGATGTGTTAATTCTAAGAGTCTACGATTCATCATGGTTCAGAATTAAAAATCCATAAAGGATGTAGATAGACACCAGTGGCATTTCATCAACTCATCTCTGTATTTGTCTTAGAAGTATCGTGTCGTGACGTTATCTAACGAGTTATTTCTTGCAACGCTTAGGCAACTGTAGTAAACCTTCTTTTAGCCATGTTAACTAATGAGAGATGCCATATTAGAACCCTAGCAGCTCGGCGTATTATTAAGGCAAGGAAAATTAGCCTAGTGAGAAAATGTGTTCGCAAACTCGTTATTGGGCAATTCCACGAAAACGCCACTACTTTGTCCCGCATGTGAGGAATATACATTTCATTAATTTACAGTTTCACTGAAAAGTACCAAAATAGGTCATAATTTCCAAAATTCGTTTGCTGAGTAGGCAGCAGAAGATATTAACCTATGATTCTAATTTTTGCGTGTTTAAAGTTGTTTCAATTAAGCAACTTTTAAGCACTACCCCAAAATTATAGACAATATTTAGAATTATTTATTATTTTTTACTTTGTTTATAATAATAATAATAATTAATAAATAATAATTAATTATTTATTATTATTTATTATTTGCTCATTTTATGTCCAATTTTCGGGATTTTCGGTCCCTTGAGGCAAAGGAAGATATCAACTTAGAACATTTAAAGATTTCTCGCACATGGTAGTGATGGCAGTATACAACTTTAACGTACTACCGCTAAGCGATCGGGGAAAATTCGATTTTTTCGATACATCCGATGCTGCAGCACTATTTCATTCTGAGATTTCTCTTAATGATAAATATTGAAAGCGTTAATTTTTTTTCAATCCATATGCAAATCCATAGAAGCGTCTCCCTAAAGCCACACACAATTGATTCTTTTTTACATCAACATTCCTAAACATATCCAAAAGAAAAAATAACATCAGGAATTAAAGTGGCACCCCAGATATTTTTGCAAGGGTACAGAGGAACAAATCACAAGAGAACTCACTTTAAAAAATAAATAGAAGGATTTTCAATTGCAAATTTTATCATGTAAGAGGCGAAAAGACTCTGAGCAGAGTTTAATTGAAGACATTTGTGTCAAGAATAAACATTTGGCAATAACTTTTCGCAAAACAATCTCAACAATTCTTCAAAGAATCTCTGTTGTCTCATAAAATAAAACTGCAATCAATAAATTCTCAAGTGAGAATTGTAAAAATATGGCAAATGAATACATTAGAATTTGCAAAAGATAGAATAATGTAATGAATCTTTGTTACTTTCCCACCCAGCAAGGGAGAAAAAAATATGAAAAAGTGAAAAGAGCTATACCGTAATTTATACAATGTTTGGCCAACACGTTCGATCTTTTTGTCACACTTGTAGGCATTTTTTTGGTGGCATAAAGAACTACAACATATAAACCACTTTTACAGCAATAGAATTTCCTCTTGAAGTTATTTCTATATTGATTTAGATCCTCATTTAAAATTTGATTAATAGTCATATTATTCAAAACTGAGTATGTATCTATGTCATCCTTACTTTTCACAAACACCAGTGATCTGACCATCGAACCAGATATTGATAGATTCGTAACTTCTCAACCCTTATGTTTGTGCATATTTCGTTATAATATGACTTAAATTAGCACAGATATCAATTAAAATTTCTTTTTTACCTTTTGGTTATTTGGAGGCAACTCATAAATATTGAAAAAGCTTTTACTCTTGTATTAAAAAAAAAAAAAAATAACTTTTCGAATAAGAAAATACGAAGTTGATACTCTGAAATAAGCATATTTTTGCACAAGACTAAGTGACAATACAAATCTTTCAAATATTTTTTTTTACTAATATTTATAAATAATTTCCCCCCAAAAAATTATGCCCAATAAAATAACATATTTCTGCATACAAAAATCCAATTTTAAAAAAATGAGCAGAAATGTACACTATTTACATAAAAAATTCACTGCTACAAAATGCAAAGACACAATATAGCAAAATTATAAGTGCACAATATGAAACAAATATTAGTATTATATATTTTTAGAAGTTTTTGAAAAAATCTCTCCTGAACTGAGAAATATACCTACCAATGTATGTTATATAGACTGACAGGTAATGACATTGCAAATGTTCCCCCTAAAATATAAAAACCTTAATAAGAATTAAAGATGAAAATAAAGAAGGAAATAAACATATCAAAGATGATCTTTAGCTTCTAAATATATTCTACAAATGCAACATTTTAGAAAAGATAGAAAACAACTTTAGTTTTTTACTACCTTCCAAATAGAAACCAAATAATAAAAATTATAATATGACTAACTTGATTACATATTCTTCCAATTTCAAAATTTCAATGAAAGAATTTCTCACCTTTTCTTTCTTTCTTTTTTTTTTTTTTAGTAATGGAAATAAAACTGATTTCTCTTTCTATTTTAAGTTCTTGCTTACCTGTTTTTTTGTTCTAAACTTTCCATGAAATTTCAAAAAGAAGCTGCTGAAAATTTTTGATGCAAACTTCAAAAAATAGCAAACATATTTCTATACACCTTAAACTAAAAGGATTCTCCAAGGCAGGTAGCCAGGGTTGGCAGGTTTCTGCCAGGGAGGTAAAAAGAAGTGATAGAAATCGGCTAAAACCCACATGTCAAAAATCTTTTTATGCAACATTTAAGGCAGAAACTCAAAAAATTGCATAAAAGCAATTATTGACATACCAAAAAAAAAAAAAAGAGGAAAAAAATTGAATATTAATCAGAACACAATTTATTTACTATAATGACACTATTCAAGAGCAAATGTTACATTGCTTGCATCTCTGCAGTATTCTATGACAAAATGCAAATTTGGATGTAGTTTCAAAACCTAAACAATTACCTATTGATCTGATCTTAGTGATTATTAAGAATGTCTTGAGCTAAGCTGAATATTTTGTGCTGAAAACCTTCATGTGAAATTAAATTTATTGCACAACGCATTGCATCACGCTGGATGAAAGTGTTGTACTGTTTTAAAACATAGATGTTTAGCTGTCAGTTCACCATGACTTAATTAGAAAAAAAGGGTTTGCAAAAATGTGTGTTTGTTATATGTGTGTATTTAAAAGCTTGGATGGCAGCTTCCATCTGTCCAAATGTATCATATAATGGTTTCAATTTAATGAAATCTTTGTTGAAGTATGAAGAAAATGATGAAGACAAACAAACTGCAACAGAGAAATTAGCCAATCACCTTTACTATATATTAAAAGGGGCTCGTGACATTAGCTTTTTCACAATCAAGTGCCACACTGCATTAAAAAACAGATGGCAATGACATTGAACGAAAGAAACAAACAAAACAAAAAAGTCCATGGAAAAGCACCAAAAGATTATGCTGAAAAATGTTGTGGTTAAAAACTTTGGGGTACTTGTTATAAAGTGGTTTCTTTCTTTGAAACCATGAGTAGACTTCACACCTCCATTCATGTAGATCCAGAAATCTAGAAGCTTCAGGAGAGTTCTAAGAAGTCCCTTAAAATTATTCAAGGGATTTTAGTTGCTAATAATCATGTTGGAATGGCTATAGCTCTTACAAAAGAGTTTAATGGGAAAATAACACTCTGTGAAGAACATTTGTAATTATGTTCAAGTTGTCGATTAACAACGCCAAGCTTACCCTGTTTGTAAACTTATACTAGAGTAAATCACATCCACAACTATATAAATATTTTAACTATATAACTCTTTCAAATTAAAAAATGCTAGACTTATCATGAAAATAAATTCTACTCTTTTCTTTGCTTCAGTTTTGTTTCTATCTGCATTTATGGTATAAAATTAAAAATTGCAGAAACTTTGAGGTTCTTAAACTATCTTTAACCCTTCACTGCACGATTTTTTATATTTTCATGAAAAAAATCATTTGTTACCTTTTAAATAGCCCTGAGTTCAGGAAAAATAAAGAAAAAAATTAATCTCAAAAATGTGCACCAAAAATGATGTTTTAATTGTTTGTTCTATATATGGCACAAAGCAAATAGCATATGCTTTGTATACCGATAAGTGTAATAATCTACAATGTCTTTTGTGCCATAAGTGGTATAAACAAATTTTCCACTAAGTGTATTTAAACATTTTTAGAACAAAGGAAATAATGACTAAGCACACTTCTAACTTAAATGCAGACACTCTTTCTTTGAAAAGCAAGAACTGTAATACCTAGACTAGTGCAACTAACTAGTACATAAAAATCACACTAAACTGTTATAGCAATGTTCCAGAAGTGGCACAAAGCTCAGTTTAACTGCATTTAAAAATCATAGGAATATATGAGGGTTTACTTGTTTGTGCCAGATCTGGCACACTGTGCAGTGAAGGGTTAAATGCTAAAATTATGATCACAAACTTCACAATAACAATTTTTTACTTCAATGGAACCAAATGGGAGGGTAGGAACAAAAATAAATTTTAAAAAGGTAATGCTTTTTTAGACCACCTAAGGTTCACTTTCCCTCCCACCAGATCTTGTTGCTTTATTAATGCAAAACTAAGAAGCACAATTCTTACCATAAATAAGAATCTCTATTACTTGTCCACTTCCAATGTTTAACAATGGAACTGTAAATTTCCAAAATTTATAGGATTTGAAATAAGTAACTAAGAAGGTAGCTAGGAGTACCTGAAAAAGATCCACTGCATTAAAAATTCAGAAAAAAATATATGCCAGTAATACTTTTATGACAAACAACATGTAAAATAAAGCATAAAAACGATACTTTTCAAAAATTAAAGCAGTACATGAATTTAAATCATAAAACTAACTTAAAAAATATACAACAATAACAATTTAAAACCTTGAAGAAGAAAAATAAAAGATCCCCAAATTCAAACCAAAAATGAAAGCATGAATAGTAGCCCTAATTTATAAGATGTAGTTGAATATAATATGCAGGTCGTGAATATGAACTTTTTTTCCTAGTAGAAAATTGAATACCTAGTAGAAAGCTAAAACAAAAACAGGGAAATTTTCAGAATATTATATGCTTTAAGTATGTAATTCTGCATATTTATTGCAGCAGTTGAGTATTTAATTTTTCAATATTATAACAACCCTGAGTCTGAAAATTTCAGATTGTTTAAAACAAATTTGAAAATCTTACAGCTACTTGTCTTTTTAAGCATGAAGCTTACTGTTTTAAGAGGCTTACAGTTATGTAACAAGCATTTTATAATTCATTTAGGTGAATGTGTTATTCAATAAAGAATTTAAAAACTTAAAGCTTCACTGCTTTTTTTGACACTTTGAAATTTAAAAAGTTATGGTAATACTTTATGAACAAATATTTCAAACGTTTTGCTAATTGACAAAGAAATGTGCTGATTTTGTAGATGATTTTCATGATTGAGTTTTGTTCACTTCAATATTTTTGTTGAGCTGTCACTTTTTCTCCCTCGACAACCTCTAATCCATACAAGGTCAAAAAAGCACAATTAACACAAAATCGCATGTCTGTATGTAGGGGTAACAAGGAATTCCTTTTTAAAATGCAGAAAGATGTCAGCCTATAAAATTTGTTAAAACAAAAGCAATAGCAACAAAGTAGAAAAATAAAGTTTAAATGGTGAAAATGGATAAACTAAGCATCCAATAAGAAAGCTAGAAATCAATTGGGGAAAAAATAACAAAAATAAGAACACAATGTCATGTTACAAACAGCTTATATGGGCACAGACATCAATGATAAAACATTGGTGCAAGAAATTAAAATATTGGTTACATTGCTATATTGACCAAAAAACGGATGTTTCAAAACATCAATCTTTTTTTACACATCTATTATGCATAACTTTGAATGTACAGTAACCCCTCATCACACTGCGCTCAGTTATATTCTTTTATCTAACAAAAACAGCAACTGTAAGATATCAATGATAATCATAGAAAGGTTTTTCCAATGAGATAGATACTGCATCTTCTGATCAAAATTGTAACTGTTTTTTAATCACTTAGTTTCAAGAAATATTTTTCTGCTCAAATATGAAATATTACCATCAAAAAACACACTAAATGCAAAATAGCGATGTTTAAAAAATATCAACTGTAAATCATGGGTTATAAAAGAAGAAAACTTCTTCCAATGGGATAGATACTGCAACTACTAGTTAACAATAAATATTTTTATTGCATATTTTTATGGAATTTTCCTGCTAAAGGGTGAATATCAGGAAAAGTGCCAATTTGACCATGGAAATTTTCAATTTTTAAAGATACTCAGAAAATAAAATTAATAGGGTATTTCGAATGCACATAAGCAACAATTTTTTTTAAATAGGGGCATGGTCAAGGTGAACATTTACACCCATTTTAGGGGGGTGGTCTTTGAGCGTTACCGACATGATGCGAATGCTACCGATCTGACAAATATTACAGATTTCACACTTAGTGTACAAAAGTAAACACTTTCACGGCCTTTTATGTTTAGAAAGAAAATAATTATTACTTAGAATATAATAATATTTACACAGCCTGAACGCTTTTTTGTTTCATAAATAAAATTAGAGACTAATTAAAAGCTAGTTAAAGTTTAAATAAGTGCGACAAAGTTTTTTTCAAACAGATAAATAGGTTAATAGTTAAAAAATCAGAATAAAATAAAATTCTTAACACAATTTTAAAAAACGAAATTAATTCAAGACAGTCAGAGTTTGGCGGGGGAGGGAGATTTGCACTAAACTTTTGTAAGTTTTCCATTTTAAAACAAAATTATATTTTTGGGTGCAGTAGTTATAAACGAAGGTCTGAATATGATGTAAAAAAAAGAGGGTGAAAAATGGCAATAATTTTGTTTGAAAACTCAAAAATTTTGCGAAAAAATTAATGTTTGTAAAGCATTTAAAACACCAATAAATAAACTACTTGCAATTTTTAAAAATTTGGCAGGAAAAACAATGCACTTGAAATTATCTTTGTACTTTAAAACTCAAATCAACAAACCCATGACATGAAGAAAGAATTGCGAAAAAACATCGGTAACGCACGCGTCGGTTTCGCATCAAATATCTTCTACGTCGACGCTGCTGACATGACCGCTGCCGACATGACAAATTTCCCGCAATATGATAGCTGAACATCCCTAATTAAAGGTTCGAGAATAAAAACACCTTATTATGTCCATGGCAATAGGTTTCTTTTCCATTATGCAAAAATAGATTGAAAAATTAATTTATTTTGTGTCTTAATTTCCGCTGCCGAAATGACAATTCATTTGGTAGAAACGGAAAAGTCAAGATTGAACAAATCTTACCTGTAATTTACTGCACCTGAAATGAAAACTTTCGATCGAAAATTAAACATCATATATTAGGGCTTCACCCAGCGCACTTTATTAGAGCAAGAATCTGAGAGAGTGTCACGCCTGTGATTCATGACCTCTCAGATTTTTTCCAAAAAATTACCAAATGTTTATTAACTTATTGAAAGACCAAATCCAGAATGTTTTGCTCTAAAGTTGAGTTGTTTAGTTTTTATGGACCCCTAAAGTTGAAGGTGCGGCATCAAAAATTAAGCGGATTTTCAAGACATGGAAATTGCTGTGAGCCAAAACTCTTACCAGGAACTGTTTAACTCCAATTTTCTTTTTGTATATGGAATATAGAAGGTTGAAACTTTACAAAATGAATGTTAAATTTGTGGTAAGTTGTTGCCGTAAGGTCAGTGAAGGCCCTCAAAACAGGGCATTTTTGACGTTTTTTAGCGTTTTTGAGGTCCAAAAACAGCTTGTACATTTCAGTTGGCACGGCAAAAGTAGTGTCGTTTGAAAGACCAGTGTAAGCACTTTAAAATAATGTATAAATAACCGAGGAAAGTTCAACGTGCTTTTAGTTGCGTAAGGCCGAAATATGAAAAATGTCATATTTTACCGATATTCAAACGGTCATAACTTCCTCTGCCAACAACATATTGAAATATTTTTTTTGCCAATGTCATACTCTATTCTTTGTCTTAACAGAACAGTTGAGTCCTTTGAGGCGAAATGTGAAAAAATTTTTTACAAAAAATTTATTTTTTTCTGTGCATTTTTTGTAAAAAAATTTTTCACATTTCGCCTCAAAGGACTCAACTGTTCTGTTAAGACAAAGAATAGAGCATGACATTGGCAAAAAAAATATTTCAATATGTTGTTGGCAGAGGAAGTTATGACCGTTTGAATATCGGTAAAATATGACATTTTTCATATTTCGGCCTTACGCAACTAAAAGCACGTTGAACTTTCCTCGGTTATTTATACATTATTTTAAAGTGCTTACACTGGTCTTTCAAACGACACTATTTTTGCCGTGCCAACTGAAATGTACAAGCTGTTTTTGGACCTCAAAAACGCTAAAAAACGTCAAAAATGCCCTGTTTTGAGGGCCTTCACTGACCTTACGGCAACAACTTACCACAAATTTAACATTCATTTTGTAAAGTTTCAACCTTCTATATTCCATATACAAAAAGAAAATTGGAGTTAAACAGTTCCTGGTAAGAGTTTTGGCTCACAGCAATTTCCATGTCTTGAAAATCCGCTTAATTTTTGATGCCGCACCTTCAACTTTAGGGATCCATAAAAACTAAACAACTCAACTTTAGAGCAAAACATTCTGGATTTGGTCTTTCAATAAGATAATAAACATTTGGTAATTTTTGGGAGAAAATCTGAAAGGTCATGAATCACCTCATAATGCTAGGCGTGACAGTTTCTCAGATTCTTGCTCTTAATACCAAAAAATGTTTTGTCTTGAAACTATCATTGCGGAAGTTTGCGCTCTCGTCATGTTATGAAAACTTGTGACAAGCAGAAATTGCATTTTTTTTATCAATATAAATTCATTTTATCTAAAACACAAAAGTTAATCTTCATAGAAGAACATAAAACCCGTCATTTTCTTCAGTACATATTTCTGCTGCGATGTTATACAATCCACAAGATTTATTTTAATTTGCGATTCGAATGTGTGACGCGCTGCCGACATGACATTGAAGCAATAAAAAAAGTTCTACTATTACGAATTAAAGTAAAATCTAAAAATTTTGTTATGGATTGTATGTGCGACAAAGTTTACAGTTTGAAAATACAATATGAAAATAGAAACATTTTTGGTTTTTATTTGGAAGTGCTCGGGAAATTCATATGTGACTTAAATTAGCACTTTTCTTGATATTCACCCCCCCCCCCCCATCAAACATCAACATAAGAATATAAAAAAATGGCAAAAGCAAATTAGCAAAGATTTAAACTCTAATGAGCAAAACATAGAAAACCTTTACTGATGCGATTAACACTGTAACTACTGATCATCAATATTATTTTTTTAACGAGTACAATTATCATTCTTACACACCTGTTTTATAGAAATATAAAATATCCATATTAAAAAAACACAGCACTCAAAACATTAATGATAGAAACCTGTTTTAGCAAAAACATTAATGTTCCCAAAACATCAACATCAATGTCATACCACTAGTATATAGTAAAGCAAGACTAACACTAATTAGATAAAAAACGGGGTCCAAAAAGAAAATAAATAGCAATTTATCATTGCTCAATGAAATAAATGAACAGCTTTAGAGATCAGAAATGTAATATTTACTTTCTCTTGTATGGGATTTTTCCCTTTTTACAATCGCAAGCTTTGTAAAACACTGTTTTTAAGATTGAATCTCTTTTGCAAAAGGCTGGAATTCCTGATTATGACTTTTGTTTTCAATCAGGAACAAAATTTTGACTAGTGTACCGCAAAAGAAACTCATAGTCTGGTATTACTTTCTCAAAAATCATTTATTTTGAATTGAACATTTGTTGTTGAACAAGTAAAATTGAAAATTCTTCAAATAAACGCTATTTTGGAAAAACATTGGCTCAAAAATTGGCAAAACTCAAAAATTAAGTTTCAAAAGATTGATTAAACAAATTAATAATTATAAAGTTAGAAACATATAATGTACTAAATCATGAGTAAGATTTGTTGGCTTTTAGATGCGCACAGTTTTGTAAAGCATAGTTTCTGAAATTGCAGTTTTCGTAAAGGGTTTGTTTCCACGACTGCAATCAAAAATTTTGATATTTCATTTCTTAGGTGCAACAAGGTGTAATACAAGGTGTGACAATTAAATAACGGGACTGTGCATGTCCTAGTCGTTAGACTTGACGTAGAGGAGCAAAATTGGAATATAGTTGGTCCTTATACTTTTGGTGCTAGTGGTACATTACTAAATTCTTTTATCTAGATTAGTTTTGTTTTTGTCCTTGTTTAAGTAGGAAGTTGTTGTGTTGATGTGCCCTGATCAAGAAAAGCTTAAAAATCAAGCAGCATACGAATTTGCAGTTCATCGTCAAACATTTTACAAACTCCATCTAAATGTTTTGATTTGTTATAAGAGGTGTTTTAGATACATATTCAAATTTTTGATAAGCACAAATGGTTTTTAGGAGGTACAAAGGTTGCTAAAAATGATGAACCTTCCGGTCAACCTGTGAAAACAAGAACTGATAAAAACACTTAAAAAAATAACGAAATCTTGTACAAAGATAGATATTTGAGTGTTCGGATTTGGTCATTTATCAACACTGAGAGAAAGACAATACAAAAAACTTAGATGCAGGATTTGCAAAGGACGACAGTTTGGGCACTACTGTTACCAAAAAAAGTAGCTTCCTGACAGCTCAATGCGCTCTCCGTGAAACAGTTCTGGGCCGAAAAACGCATTAATGTGCTCGATCATCTACTACTGTACTCACCAGATCTCACATCATGGGGCTTCTGTCTGCTTCCAAAAGTGAAAAGAGCATTCACAGAGCACATTTTCAGTCTGTAGTACAGGTGAAAGCAAAAATGGCAGACTTACTAGGACTTAAGGAGAATGTAACACCTAATGACCTGTAGCTCTGCTTTGAACAGAAGAAATCTCTCATGCTGCTATGCATTAATAGAGAAGGGAAGTAGGTAAAAAGGGTATTAGAAGACATTTGTATATGTCTTCAATAAAGTTTAGTTTTCAGAAAAGTCCTGTTACTTAATTGTCATAACTTGTATATGATGCATTTTTAAGCATTCAACTAACCAAAAATTTGCATATCCAAATTAAGACATTTAACAGGTCTCGTTGTTGTAACTTTAATGTTGTTTGTGTCTTTCAGTTTCAATGTTTTAACAAGCCCTGACTGTTTTCCTCTCACACTTTCGAGATGAGGTTTGTAAATTATAACTTACATAGATATCAGAATCAAGTTAAAATGTGGAAGAAGTTAAAATAAATAAATAAAACAAAACCCCAATAAATTTTAATCGAACATTTCTGAAATTTTTGAAAACTGCACCTGAAAATTTTTGGAAACTGAAACCTAAAATTTCCAGCATCTTTAGTCCACTAACATCCTTGCAGCATTTTACTCTCCATGTTTTTTGTTTTGAAGCCATTTTACTAGTGTGGCAAATTACTTACTAATGCTTCAATTAAATGCCTCGCCCTATTTACTTGTTTCATTTGACACTTTTTTTGTATAAAAGTGAAAGTTCCAGAACATAGTTTTTGATTTGTAACTTTGAACATAACAACAGGCTGCATCTGGCCAACAAGCCGTAGGTTGGGTAGTACTGCTCTAAAATGAACCATACGCATACAGAAGAGCAGAGATTGACCTATAATTATTTAGCTAATTGAATCCAAGGTTGAAAATCAACAAATTTAATATTTAGAAGAATATATTCTGAAACCGTAAAATTATTTTTTATTAAGAAATTTAAACTGATTTAAATAATACTTTTTTCTCCTTTTTTTAATTAATTGACTTGAAACGTGAAAGTCAAGATTTAAATCAAGCTAATTTAAATCAACAAATTCAATTTTAAGCACACACCAGGAGACATATTTATGTATTATATAACTGAAAAATAAAACTGAATATGTACAATACTTACCATTTGAGAGATATCATAGCCCCATGGTAGGTACAATACCCCAGTATTGTACTTTTCCCAATGAGAAAAAATAAAGCACAGATGGACACTCCATAAAATAAAAAATACTCTAAGTGGACTGCAGCTATACTCTCCACATCCAAACACAGAATACATACAAGTTGGCATAAATAAAGCAGCCCAACTATCCAGTCCATGATCCATTAATTCCCCAAGTGGACCAGATGAATTTGTCCTTCGAGCATGCTTCCCATCAATTCCATCTATTAAATGAACATATGATCAATTTATTGCATCAATAAATAACTAAAATATTTTTTTAAAAAAATGACTTCTATGAAAACTCAATAAAAAGCTCTCCTATTACTAAAAAGAGAAAATGAAAAGAGAAGAGCAAGGTTTTAATTTTACATTGTTTATTATTTTATTTCATTTTATTTATTTACCTATTATTTTGTAATACAATGCTGAATATAATTTAAGTGAATACTGCATTTACGATGAGTCAAATTCTTATTTATTTAAATATCAGATTATTTTTATACTTCCTTAAAAAAATTTTTAAAAATCTTCTACACAATCACTTCTGTGCTAAACAAAACAAATCTGTACTTTAAAACAGAGAAAAAAATAAATGTACTATCACTGTCAGCCCTTGAACAAAAGTGAAATATACATTTAGTATTCTTGTTTAGCTCTGAATCTTAATTTCTTAGCTATTTTGTTATTTAAAAAATTAAGAGATTTCCTCTGTATCTGAAATGATGTTGAATTTTACAGCACCAAAATACTTTGCACAAAAACTCATATAAATGAGTGATGTAAGTAAAATTTACAAAAATTTAACTAAACAAAATAGTTGGTATACATGACTTAAAGAAACTTCTTACCTAAAGTATGAGCGAGAAAATGATTTATAGCACAAAGTAACCAAAGCCATTGAGGAATAGGTGACCAATCTAAATATAAATCACTGGAAGCACAAAAATGATAGTCATATACAGCAAGAAGAATGGCATTCATTAATGTAAGAAGGAATCCTGTAAATGTCAAGACATTAGGAGCAACCCATGTAGGAACTAACTGAAAAATAAAAATACATGTGTTAGAAATTCAGTATTGGGGGGGGGGGATATTTTTAAAACAATTCAAATGTAAAAGTTTAAAATGTATATATTCTAATAGATTTAGAAATAAGCTATCATTGTTTGGTGTATTTTAGGATCAAATACTTATAGGTGCCAAATTTGATGCAGGGCTCCAAACAAACTGTGGTCCGCTATACTGAGAACATGAAATGATCTATCTGACCAGCAAAATATAAATTTTAGTGTTCCATAGGACCAGTAGAGTTTTATATATTTCACTTTCAAAATTTTTCAGGATAATTTCTTCGAAATCGTTAAAAGATAGTTACCTTTCTTTATCTTTATTAATGATTTTTAAGTTTTTTTTGCAAGTTGAAATAATAGATAAAGAGATTTCTACGGCATTAGTTTTTGACACCATAATGCATTCCTCAAAAAACAACAACACAGGTAGACAATTATCAAGAAGGAGCAATTTCTTGTCCCAGAATCACAGCAACCTTAGCAGTGTTTTCCATTTACTTTATTATTATTTATTTGTCACCTGCTAAAGAACAAAATTACAGGCATTTAACTGCTAAATAATACTTATTTTGTGGAGGCTTAATGTTAACACTAAAATGTCATTACCATTCCATGTAAACAACCAGAATTTTCTTTAGTAGTCTGTCTCAACAGCAAAAAAAAAAAAAATAAATAATAATAATAATAATAATAATAATAATAATAATAATAATAATAATAATAATAAATAAATAAATAAAATAATATAAATACATCCTTAATGTTTCAAGAATCCTAACAAGAATTAAGTTTTATTTTAGCTCAAATGGATGAATTAATATGTTTCTTGCATAATTAAAATTTGAAGATCTAACAGTTTTTATAGGCTTTGATGACCACTAGGTGCAACTAGCAGCTTTCAGTTTTAGTAAATAACTTTCAGTGTCAGTAGCAGCTACCATATCTTTGTTATGAAAATCAGAATATTGTGGGCAGAAAATTTACAGTTAACTCCCACCTATCTGTGGGTCTTTCACATTTCTGTTCAAATTTTTTACATGACTTTGAGTGGGTTATTGCTCATTTTTAGCAGTTAAAGATATTTTTTGCATTCAATGTTAAACCATTGTGCCGGGACAGTGGCAAAAACTGGAAAAAACCTGGTAAAAACCGGCAAAAATAGAAAAAACTATAAAAAATTGCTGGATTTCAAAAATTTACTAAACAACAGTATAATTTTGACAAACTAAAATTGAGAGTAAAATCAGGAAATTAACTTAAAATTTCATTGATGTTAGTTAAAAATTTAAATATTTTAAAATAATTCTTGAGGGAAAAAAAAACTTGAAATAGGTTATCAAAAAAATGTTTCAAAACTTCTTTTTGCCATTCAGTTTTGAAAAAACAAATATGTATTCTAATTCTAGTGAAGAAATTTAATTGACTTTAATGAGTTTACTACTTAATAAACTTTTCATCATTGGTTACCTATAGTTAACTAATTTTAATATACAAATACAAGTACAAATGTGACGACCAGCAGCAGGCTCTGGGTCCAACTGGGTTGGTCCTAGTCAAATTAAAGACCCCAATGAAGATCAATGGTCCTCTTAAAGCTATCTACTCCATTGCTCCTTACCGCCTCTTCCGGTAAACTGTTCCAAGTTCCCACTACCCTGCTAAAATAGTAATTTTTTCGAATTTCCAGATTAGCCTGAGATTTGAACAGCTTAAAACAATGACCCCTTGTCCTGCTTTCTGTGCAAAAATCTAACCCTGCAACATCATTCATTTTGATAAATTTAAATAACTGAATCATGTCCCCTCTGGTTCTCCTTTTTTCAAGACTATACATATTAAACATTCTAAGTCCGGAATCATAGTCTAAATTAGAAAATCCGTTTACTAACCTTGTAGCCCTTCTTTGTACCCTTTCCAATAAATTAATATCTTTCTTCAGATAAGGAGACCAAAACTGAACAGCATACTCCAAATGAGGTCTCACCAAACTTCTATATGGAGGCAGAAGAACCTTCTTAGCCTTGTTTGAAATAGATCTATTTATAAACCCAAGCATCCTATTTGCTCTGTTACTAGCTATGGTGCACTGCTGGCTAAACTTGAAATCCTGATTTATTAAGACACCTAGATCCATAACGTTATCTGCCTTACTAATGACTGAACCCTGTAAATAATAGCTTGTATGCTCATTTGCATGACCTAAATGCAGCACTTGACATTTCCCAACATTTACATGGTTCATTCTCAAATTTGAAAATTAAAAGTAAGGAGTTTTTAAGGAGTTTTGCAGGAGCTAATTTCAATTTTTAAGGAGTGTTTTCTAGTTGAAAGACGCATTTTTTAAACATATTTTAAAAAAATAAAATTTATAAGTCTTGTATTATTTATTTTTTCCAACAATATATTGAATAACACACTAAATTGAGTCAAATATAAATTTACTGCTTCTTGAATATTAGCCGACTCTAAATAAAATTCAAATACCGAAGGGAGGGGGGGGGGATAACCATGGAAAAATATTTTAGAATGAATTATTTTTTAAAAAAATTAAAAAAAAAAAACGGATTGAAAATTAGTACTTTTTCAAAAACAAGACAATTATTAAAAATTTCACAAGTCTTGCATCATTTTTTTTTTCAACAATACATTGCGTAACACATTAAATTTAAGGTCAAAAATATTCATTTACTGCTTCTTGAATATTAGCAGACTCAAAATAGAATGCAAATACCGAAGGGGGGGGGGGGTAACTATTGAAAATATTTCATTTTTAAAATAATCTTTTTTTTAAATGTTTAAAAAAAAGATTAAAAATTAGTCCTTTCTAAAAAAACAAGACACTTATTAATAATTTTGCAACTCTAATCCACATAAAAAAATAAAATTATTAAAATAAAAATAATAATAAGCTAATATTATTTTTTAGATAAGATAGTAGAGGCCAGAATAACTTTCAAATTTCTTAAACTTTTTGAAGATTGACACTCTTGAAGAGCACAGAATTTACTATTGAAACTTTTCAATTTAATGATTTAAACAAAAAAATAAAATGAAATTTTAGTTATTTACTTCTTGACAGAGAATAGGTAAACATCATAAATGCAAAAAGTTCTATTTCAATGGCGGATGCAAAGAGATCGCGATTTTCATAATGAACACGTTAAACAAACAAAAGATTTAAAAAAATGGCACATTTAAAGATGTATTCAAGTAAAATTATCATAATTTACATTTTAAAGCTCAATAATAAACATTATCAAAAGCAATCAACGTATTAGAAGACGAATTTAAACTAAAAGTGATTTCAATTTTAATTTTTAAACTGTCATAGGGAACACAGAATTCCGCTTGAAAAAAAATTTTTTTT
This sequence comes from Uloborus plumipes, assembly GCA_038373865.1. Lineage (NCBI taxonomy): Eukaryota > Metazoa > Arthropoda > Arachnida > Araneae > Uloboridae > Uloborus > Uloborus plumipes. Next base: position 173,501 of record JAXGGA010000461.1, on the reverse strand, counting down.
TTCTCAATTTTAATAGAAATAAAAAGACATTTTACTTATTTGCTTTTTAGCAAAGCAAAGTTTACATCAAAAGTCAGGAAATTTTGATTCTCGAACCAGATGCAAAGAGATTGCATCATTGAAAATGAAGGCATCAAAAGTATAAAAACGGCAAATAAAAGAATGTATTAAAGCAAAACAATTTTGGAATGTCATTTTAACAGGTCTAGATGATGGATATTATTAATTATTATCGATATAATCGTGAAAAATTTGAAGTAAGGAAAAAAATTTCGGATGTGGGGAGATAAAAGCATAGCGAAAAATACTGGATTTCCTGTTTTAACTCACGAAAAATACCGAAATTCAAGCATAAAATCCGAACACAATTCACCTTTTGGGATTAGTGGTAGAAGAAAATACATCACAAAAAAAAATGCAATAACAGAATAAAAAATAAGGAGTTTGTAAGGAGATAATGTCAAAATTCAGGAGTTTTAAGGGCCCTTATTTTCTCTTGTTAAAAAGCAGGAGTTTGTAAGGAGCATACGAACCCTGACTGTAGATTTTTTTTCAATTTGCTGCCAAAGTTGGTAAGAAATCGTATTTTGACAAATTTTGACCATACGTTATCAGCTTGTATCTGCTGGGAGACTGATTTTCTGGAGCTAATTCTTTCCTCGTTTGTAGCTTGATAGTTTGTCCGAAAGGCGTGCAAGCGGCATCTTGATAGCTCAAACAATTGCTGAATTATGCGAGTTGAAATTCTAGTCAAATTTCTTTTTTCTCAATTTCAAAGGGCAATATCTCAAAAGGGTCATCTTGAATTTCAATTTTCTTTACATCATCGAAAAGAACACACTTTTCTTAACTAAAAAACGTTATTTTTATTTTTGAGACAAATCAGTTTCAAGGGGATATTGCAGATCAAAAATGTGTACGTCATTCAACGCGAAATCAAAAAAAAAAAGACATAGACCTCAAAAGGTGATGTCAATTTGTTCTATTAAAATTTACTGGAGCTATTGTACTTACGTTCTGATGAAAAAACCCTTTTTTAGATATTTTTGAACTTTAGTTTTTGTGTGCGCATCCGTAAAAACTCAAGAAATGGCAAAAAATGAAGTCTCGTTTTTAACAAAAATAATTATCTTCTTATATCTGCTATAAGAGCTTGAGTCTTTTCCTATGTATTATTTTTAAGCTCTTGAAACAGAATTTCGGATGATATGTCACTTGGCAAGGTGTCATTAATATTTTAAATTCATAAAAAGTATTGTTTCCTTTTTCAAAAAAATAAAAATAAAAATAATTAATCAATGAGATAAGTAATAAATAAAGCAGTTAATACGATGTGCACATGATAAAAATTGTATATAATGGGACTGCAAAGCCATTATTCTAAAAAGCGATAACGAAAGTTTTCTATAGAGTTGAATATTGCAATTATTTCCACCATGTAAATGATAACAATAGTAATTGAAAATATAATAAGTAGTAATTAAAAATCTATTCTTCATACTGCCGAGGATGTGTCTAGATATTCAGCCTGTGATTGCAATTTGCCCATAAACAAAAATGATGAAAAATGGGAAAATGCTTTTTATGACCTAGAAATATTAATGACCTACGACCTTGCATAGTGACATATCATCCGAAATTCTGTTTCAAAAGCTTAAAAATAACACATAGGAAAATACTCAAGCTCTTATAGCAGCTTTAAGAAGATAATAATTATTGTTAAAAACGAAACTTTATTTTTTGCCATTTCTTGAGTTTTTACAGATGCGCACACAAAAACTAAAGTTCAAAAATATCTAAAAAAGGGTTTTTCATCAGAACATAAGTACAAAAGCTCCTGTAAATTTGAATAGAACAAATTCATATCAACTTTTGAGGTTTATGTCTTTTTTTCTTACGTCTACACATTTTTGATATGCAATATCCCCTTGAAACTGGTTTGTCTCAAAAATGAAAATAACGTTTTTTAGTTAAGAAAAGTGTGTTCTTTCTAATGATGTAAAGAAAATTGAAATTTAAGATGACCTTTAAGAAGCCTTTTGAGATATTGCCTTTTGAAATTGAGACAAAATTTAGAAAAAAGAAATTTGGCAAGAATTTCAACTCGCATAATTCAGCAATTATTTGAGCTATCAAGATGCCACTTGCACTCCTTTTGGACGAACTATCAGGCTACAAACAAGGAAATAATTAGCTTCAGAAAGTCATTCTTTCAGCAGATACAAGCTGATAATGTATGGTCAAAATTTGCCAAAATAGGATTTTTTATCAACTTTGGCAGCAAATTGCAAAAAATCTACTGTGCATGGAGCTTTTGTTACACAAGTGGACTATTCTACCCTAAACAGTGATCAGAATCAACAAATTTGAGCCTGATAATCGTCTTAACTCGCGAGTAATAAAAGAACAAACTTGACGATTTGGTCATTTTTTTCAAGACACGAAAAAGAGGCATTTGTAAAATAATTTTTACTGGCTGAACCATAAAGCTTATGGAGCTATAATTTGGTACGGTTTCATGAAAGTCTTATATGTACATACAAAAAAAATTCATCAAGATCGGAGGGGGTCGAGTGGGGACGCCTCGTACACTTGACATGGAATGACCCATCTTCCTTTCTTCACAATTTATTAGGTATTAGAAATAAAACACACGAATTTACATTATTTGTTTTTTTTAATACTTAGAAGATCATAATAATTATTCTAATATATAAATTCAATTCAATATCAATTTAAAATACTATATAATTTAAAAAATTCAATATTACAATGATGTTTCCAAATTTTCGGAATAAGAATTTTTTTAGGAGGTCAGTTACCTTTCTTCAGGACTTCCCTGACTCTATGAAAAGTAAAAGTAAAAGGAGGTGCACTATGTTTGAATGAAGAATGATAGTAAAATGATTCTTGCAAAAACGGGAAAAAGCCCAGATCATTCATCAAAAGCCCGAAAAAACCCGAGTTTTTTTTAATCAAAAACCCATGTGGGCTGACTTTTAAAGAAAAACTGGTTTTTTCAAACCCTGTCTGTTACCAAGATATTATGATTACTTTATTTTTTTTCCTTCAAAAAATGCGTACGTCATTCAGGGCAAACCAAACCAAGAAGAACTTGTAATTATTCGAGCCCTAGATAATGCAGCATAACTCCCCCCCCCCCCCTTGTCACATATTCTGCTTTTTTCATTAACATACTTATATTGAAAAAACGCTTTATATTACGCTTCTTGCTACTCCCTCCCTCTCCTTGTCACTAACTATCAACTTTGTCACCCCCCCCCCTTAAACAGTGACATCATTTACAGACAGCCCCTATATGCATATTAAGAACAAAAAGGTAAAATTTACGTCTATTGCAGAATTGTAAACCTTAAACAATTTAAGAACGACTTATGGCAATTTTGAGGAGCTTTTGTGATTATTCAGAATGGTTCAATCAGTAATGTAGCCAGATATTACAATTTGCCTGGTGTTTTATTAGTGCAAGGGAAACTTTTCAAAAGTTATAGGAAAATTCAGAGTGACACAGCATTCACGTCCTGTAGCTAGATTTTTGTTCTGAAAGAAGAAGTCGTGAAGGTATGTTTTTTAGGCATCCCAGGATTTGTTGGAGCCTGTTTTATATATATAAACTTACATTAACTTTTTTTTTCATGTACCTAAAATGCAATATAAAGTTATAGATTAGAGACAGAGTTTTAACTTCTAAAAAGGAAAAAATGACTAACCTTTACAACTTGGTTCCAAAACGGGTGCATTACATAGTTGCTTAAAGGGTTGGTGTCAATTGCACTATACTAGAAAAAGAATTTCAAATATGAGTTTTTATTAAATACATTTTATATTCACTTTAATTATTCTGTAGCAAGAGATAGAACATAAGAACAAATGTGGAAAATTTATCACAGTACAAAATCTATCATGTATACATTATTTTCCTTCAAAAATAAATAAAATAAATTTAACTGTTTAAAAAGTAAATAGTGTAACTAGAACTTTTTACATATTTAATGTTCAAAACTTGTTTTGTGCCATTGAAATGGTTCAAGAGTTGGTCACTGGCAGATCGAGAGAGAGAGAGAGAGAAATACACATACATTAAAACCTCTTTTGAGGGACTACCATTTACTGTGTGAAAATTTTCTTTTTAGAAAAAGTAGTAGCATAAAAGAGTCCTTGCCAGAGTGAAATCTTTAAAATTATACACTTATAAAACCACAAGCACAACAAGACAAGCAGCAGAATTTTTTTTAGCATTCTTCGATGCAGATTAAAACTCAAAAAAAGTAGTTTGCAAGATAAATCAACATTACATACATCATAAAATCTCTAAATTTTATGATGTATTTATGTTTTATTTTTTCATTTTCTCAGTGTTTTGGCCCGCAATATTCACCGAAATACGGGGTGCAGAAGTTTCCAAACTTTTTTGTTCTATAGACTCATTACCAATATTTTCGGTTTTTCGTGGACCTCTGCGTTCGACTTCTTAAAAAAATTAATTATGCAATGTAATATTTACAACTGATTGTTTTAAACTAGAGTGAATCGGATTTTTGAAATGAGGCAAAAAAGTTCTAAAAGCACCAAAAAATGTTTTGAAATGAGATGCTGATACAAGTAACAGGTTAGCAGTTGATTACATGACAGAAAATATGATGCAAATCTTCATTAGCTGAATTATAATTTTAAGTTTCACTATGTTTTTTTTTTTTTTCTTCGACTAGGAAATAGTCTGCTCTTCGACTACAAAATAGTCTACTCGTTGGCTAAGAAATAGTCTGCTCTCGGACTAAGAAATAGTCTGCTCTTCGACTGAAAAATAGTCTGCAGTCTTACAGAAAAATCTGCGATACAACATAATATTTAACTTTTTGGGAAATTTCAAGACAAAAAACTGCCTGCAATAAGCAATACAGCATTGGTGAGTAACTTTTAAAAATTTTAAAATGAGCTTCACAGATGTTTCAATAGATAAATAACCCCCTCCTCAATTCAGGATCTACCTGGAAGCAAGCCCTCCTTGCTCTCCCTTTGCCCAAGGTGGTAACTTCTAAGAGACAGCAAATTCACCCTATTTTTATTCTTTGCTGACTTGAAAGAAGGTGGGTAAAGGCGAAGGTCTCAAGATTTGGCTTGGCTCCGAATTATCTTAGGTTCAGCTTCCCTTCCCCCAAACATATTTTTTTTTTCTTCAAATTAAGAGCTCTGGGGCAGTTGTTTTGACTTTCTAGGCTTAGTTTCTTTTAACAATCTTTAAAAAGATATATATTATTAATTTTTTAAAGAAATAAACCATCAGTATATAAGCTTCTGATAGGGCAGACAAAATCTGTTCACGGGGCATTGGTAGGAGACCCCTCATTTAACAAATGAAACAGAAAAGATCATTTCACGTGCAAAAGGCTAAATATTTCTTTTCACTAAAAAGAACAGCAACCAGGTGCTCCTGACCACAAGATTTATTTTTGAGAAGTCTGTGTAAAAACATAGAAAGCAAGTGTCTTTGCCAAAAAAGATTAACTTTTGACTCAGTTTATAAACAATAAATCAAACAACTGTGATTATCATTTGAAATAAATTTTAATAAGCAAAACCGTATGATCATTATTTTTTGGCTATTTGATTTATATTTATTTGTATACAACAGTAAATTTTTCTCCTCAAATTACAGTTGAGCCCCCTTATTAGAATATCGGTTAAAAGAATATCCCGCTTATTAGAATATATTTTCAATGTACCAAACTGTTGGATTGCATTATTTCGATCCCGGATAATGGAATATCCCGCTTATTAGAATATTTTTCCATGGCAAAAAGGCTATTCCATTAAGCGGGTCCGACTGTACAATAATATCAAAACCGTATCATCATTATTTTTTTATTTGATTTATTTGTATACAACAGTAAATTTTTCTCTTCAATTTATGCAGCTTGCATAATCTGGGTGTAGGTTCCAGTCCTCTCAGATAATCAGAACTTTACTGTTAGTTCTTTGAGGAGGAAACTATTTAAAGGATCACTTAATGCACAAATATTGACATCAAGCTCATAGAAGAAATTTTGTGTTCCATCTAATATTCATCATTAGAGATGTGGTGAATCAGAATGGGCCCAATACAAAAAAAAAAGAAATATTGTAAAAAAATTGATGAATTTGACAAAATATTGATATTAAATCTCAATTACTTTGACTTACTGAACTATTTATTTTAATCCTCATGTTTGGGCCCGCTAAAATTATTTTTCCAAGTATAATTTTTGTTTTCCTTACCTTTCGTATGCATTAATTTTTTGACGCCCAAGCACTAGAAGCTTACAGTTAGTGGCTTATATTATGTAGAATTCTTAAGCTGGTCATTTTATAATACATTCAACAGAAAACTCAAACGCTACAAAGGAATTAATTTCATTCTTACTATCGATTTGAGCGATTGATTTCTTGTAGCTTGAATTACAATGAATCAAGATCTATTTAGTAAAAAATAAGGTACGCCAAGTTTGCAAATAATTACTCGAAAAATTGAGGATACATTTTATTCCTTATTAAATGACTTCACATTTCGTATTCATACATAAACTGAACCAATATTGATTAAAAGACATAGAGCAAAAGGAGAGAAAAAATCAGAGATATGGTCTATTCATTGAGTTTGATTACCAGAATCAATATTTTAAAAAGCAAGTATTAAAAACGGAGCAAGATATCAGAGATCGTTTTTAGATATGATTTAATAAAAAACAGTGAAAGTCAAATACCTTGTAATTTTCAAACCCCCTAATCTTTTCGGGGGACAAGTACTGGTAATACATGACCAGCAGAGAATCACTTTTTCGTGAGGCCCTATGGTCAGTGATGAATTCAATTTAAATTGTACACAAATTTCTCTCAAATCTCTCTGCGACAGGTTAAAACTGTAATCCGAAAAACCACGCCACTTTCAGCTGCGAGAGATGAAAACAAACTACGGTTATGATCGTAAGCAGAAAGAACTGCTGCTTCCGCATTAAAACTATCAAAAGATACTTATGCGCTGTAAATTTATAGGGGGAGAAACTGATGTGTTTCTGAGTTTTTCTTTGTTAAAATTGATGTTAACAACTTATTCAGAAATGTAAAGCAAGAGTTTTCCTCCTTCACCAACGTTTCTATTCATGTATGAGTTTACGACTATTTAAAACGCTCTTTATTTGTTACTTATTTATTTATCAATTTATTTTGATCACTTAAGAATTCTTATTTTTGTCTTCGTGTTAGCTCCTTTATTCGCTTTGGGAGCTGCAGATCGCTAGTCACACACAAGAAGTAAATACACCATACGTAATAAGGCGATGTCGTATGTCACAACGTGAGCATTGATCCCTTTATTTGATATTTTTAAGGCGTAATGGTAGTTAAGAATAGCGTTTTTATTCGCTTTGTGATTTGTAGATAGCTAGTCACACAAGAAATTTCTTACTGAAGTAAATGCACCATACGTAAAACTCGATGTCGTATGTCCCGAAATAAACAAAAACCGCCAACTCGGTGTTCCATCTAAGGACTGCAGTTTCGCGTTTGTTAGAACTCATCATCCAGGAATAGGATGTAACCTAGCTGGAGGTTGAAAACGTCTTATAGAAACAAAGAGTGCCAAAAAAATTGATGCTGATGTGAAATGAGAGCAAAAGCGAGAGACCGCACAGTAGTACGGTACAACTCGTAAATTTAAGACAGAGCTCGTTACAAAGCAGCAAGTTACCACCCCTAAGCAATGACTGAGGCAGAAACAAATGCAATACATCGCCAACTAGGTTTATTCCGTTCAAGAACTGCAGTTTCAAGCATATTAGTCCCTGAATAGGAAGTAACCCAGTTAGAGGCAGAAATTCTCTTATAAAAGGGGAGTGCCAGAAAAAAAAAAAAAGAAAAACTGGTAGCTAATGAAAAATTAGAACACCAGCGAAAAACACTGCACAATGATGCGATTCAACTCGTAAATTTAAGGTATCGTTCGGGTATAAAGTAGTAAGTTACCGCCCTTAAAACGAGCTAAGGCAGATGAATTTTTATACGGAACTTTTTGTTCAATGCAAAACACCGCTACCTTGGTTATTCCCTTCAAGGACTGCGGTTTCGTGCTTGTTAGCATTCATCTGCCTGGAATAGGAAGTAATCGAGCTGGAGACAGAAACCCTCTTATAGAAGCAAAGAATGCCAAAAAACAGGTAGCTGATGTAAAATTAGAGCACCAGTGAGAGATCGCACAAGGGTAAGTAAGGTACAACTCGTGAATTTAAGGCAGAGCTCCGGTATAAAGCAGTAAAAGTTATATACTACTTCGGGTACAAAGAAGTAAAGCTTAGGGGCGGCAACTTACTGCTTTGAACCAAAGATACTTAAATGTATAAATCTAGAATTTGTTTTTCATTTCATTTTATGTACTTTAATATAAGTTTCTCCCCCCCCCCTCTCTTTGTTTTTTTGTATTATTATTCTTTTTTTAATAATACATTTTTTTTGAAAAATTTCCTTAGAACTGAGTGGTGCCCGACCTATAACCTGCAGGCCATGTGCCAACCACGACACTGATCTGTTTGTAATAATCAATGTTATGTATAGAAAACTGCTCTTGAACCTTTCAATATAGCTGACCATCTGAATTATCTATCTTATTATGTTAATTATAATCTTAATTATAATAAAACGATTGATATTGGTTTCGAGAACGCAAGTAGAAACGTCGCGTTAATAAAATAAGCATCTACAGTAAAAGTTAACTAACGATTTTTGGTTCGTAATTTTCTTTCCTATTCCGTGTCTTCCCATGTTTTCTAAAATTTATTTTTTCATTTTCTCAGTGTTTTGGCCCGCAATATTCACCGAAATACGAGGTGCAGAAGTTTCCAAACTTTTTTGTTCTATAGACCCATTACCAATATTTTCGTTTTTTCGTGGACCTCTGCGTTCGACTTCTTAAAAAAATTAATTATGCAATGTAATATTTACAACTGATTGTTTTAAACTACAGTGAATCGGATTTTTGAACTGAGGCAAAAATGTTCTAAAAGCATCAGATGAAAACAAAAGATCTGATGTCGCGTTGCAAATCAGAAGTTTATCTCAACAGTGAAAGCTTTAGGAATGCTGTCTCAATATTGAATTTTCCAACAGTAAATAACTTCAAATGCATTTTTGATAACTGTCTAGTAGACTCGGTTTCGGAATTTAATTTACTTTTAATAATTCAAAGGAAAATAATTTAATATTTTGCTTCAAGCTCTGATTATTTAAAAAAAGCACGAGAGATTAAGCAGGTAAATTAACTAAATAAAATGAGAATGCAATAAATAAATAAATAAAAAATTTTATTAAATGTAAATAAAATGCAAGTGTGGATTTGATGCATTGACAGTACATTTTCAGTACGTCGCTTTAAATTTTATTAGGCTTAAGAGATCGGATTACATCCAAAACAATTTTTTGTAATACATTGAATTTTTTATTTGAAGTTTAAGTACAAGAAGTAATTCTCTGAAACCTTTGGATGCATTGTATGCACATAGATTTAGCAATCAGTAAGATGTTCTGAAATATTAATAACTGTTCACTTTTGTTTTAATAGGGAAGTTTCGACCTATTACAGTATTACATATTCCAACTTTGACTACAAGATGTAGTTAAGAGACTTACAAAACGCAAAAATTCATCAGTGTCGAATTTTAAAACACGATTGATTTGTAATGAATTTTTAAAAAACCTACGTGTAAAAAAAAGCGCGCCTTGAAAACGAAACCAGTGACGTGGGATGGCTCTAATTTCAGCCTTTCACCCGCAAAAATTGTATTGCAGCTATACTATCTTTTCATTTCAAAGTTCTTTTTCCTTCCGTTATTCGCTGGAAATAAGATTTGTCAAAGGCAATAAAATAAACTGACAGCGATGATTGTTTTAAACTTTTTTGCATACATGAGCAGGAAAACTGCATACCCGTGTTTCGGCGTTACAAAGAACGTCTTTTTCAATGTACATAAATTAAGACTGTTCATCCATAAGCTAAATTTATTTGCATTGAAAAAAGTTGTTCGGGGATCTCAAGATCGGCAGGTTATAACAGCGGCGTACGGCACATTACCCTTTCTAGGCACTATAATTGTAACCTTTCGAAGAAGTAAAACTTTCTTGGCGTGTGTAAAAGTTCTTGCTCGTTAAAATACTCGCTCATCAAGGCTGAAAAAACGACACATCCTTCATATTTGAATGTACTTTTTCATGAGTTGTTGTTGTGAAACAAATGGTGCGTTTTTCATCAGAAGATTTTTTTTTAACACACACACAAGATAAGTTTTTTACACTGACAAATTTAGGAACAAATATAAACTAAGTTTCTCTTTGATATTTCTTAAACAAAACGGGCAAATGAACTTAAGAAAAAAAAACGTTTCTCGCAGATAAGGATGTTTGCTCTTTATTTCTTAGGTTGTTAAAAGAAGATTAGAGGTCAATAGTCTCTAAAAACGTAGGAAAAGATAAATAGCTTCGATAACGTAAATAAAGTGCTATTAAAAGTAAACTGAATGCATTTAGTTTTGCTAAGCTGTAAGCATTCATTAGTTCTCAGCTAACTAATATTTTTTGGATGCTTCAACCAGAACGAATTTGGCTTAGTTAGTTGGTCTCATTTTGAAGTTGTCTCCTTCTCCTGCATCATCAAAAAGATCTGAAATTAAAAATAACTTATTTATTAGTGACTTACATGTACAGTGAAATAACATTATGAAAATAAATAACTAGCTTAACAAAGTGAGCAGTTCGTTTTTAACAAGCAGCACTTAAAATGATGCATGAACGAATCTTATAAGTCAAAGCTTGATACGTTAATTTAAATATTCAAAGCTACGAAATACATGTTAAGAGCAAGTGAACAAAACAATTCTAAAACAGGGCAGACTCAGATGAGCCGCCAAAAATCAACCAAGTCTGGTTTGTGTTGAAAAAGCAAAGTAATAGCCAATAAGTCAAAGGGCCGGGAGCTTAAATACAACCGGCAATTTGCATTTGTTGCAAGATAGAAAAAACGGTCATCAAGTAATCCAGCTCTTGTGCTCTGTCTTAATGTTACTTCCTTTTACGTAGTTACACTTTTTGTATTACATTCTAACAATAGAGAAATGTTGGAATTTGACGGTTTTTTCGTGCTTTCTTTTCAGCTGAAACCAAATAAGCAAGATTGTGCAACAAAACTGAAGTACAATAGATGCCAAAAATGCAAAAATTAAAAAAAAAAAAAAAGAAAGAAAGAAAGAAAAGTTAAGAAAAGAAAAAGAAGAAGAAAAATTTACAGATACTGCCCTTTACCTTCAAACGGCATAATAACTCGAAGTAAAACAAAAACTGAAAAAACTACAAAAAAAAAAAAAAATGCGTAATTTTTTTTTTTTTTTTTGCGAAGAAATGAAGATCATTTTCGAATTCAATGCTAAAACCTAAAACACAGCCTTTGCAAGCTTCTATTATCTACGTTTGCATATACAGGGCCGCCGTTTGGGGGGGAATACTGGACCTCTAGTACCCGGGCCCGGAGCTTTGGGGGGCCCGTAAGGTTATGAACATGTTTTTGAAGTAATAGTGTCAATAATTTCATCAAAAAAAAAAAAAAAAATCTCGCTTTCCATTGGCGATTCTCAATATGAAACAATTGCTAGCACAAACACTAATGAATAAAACACGCTAGCCGCAAAGGAAAATGGATTTACCGCTTTTTAAAATCATCTGGCGATACAAAAAACGTGAAAATAAAATCAGATGCACACTTTCGTAACTAAAAAAAAAGTTTTTTCGAAAAAAGTTTTTTCTCCTTTTTTTTTACTATGGGGGAGTTTCCTTCAGTCAAAAGTACTACTTTTTGTTACTGAAATTGATAAAATGATATAAAAAAATAACATGGGCCCGGAAAATACTTTAATTTTCCCAACAGTTTATTTTTTATTAATTTTTTAAATACCCTACCTTGAAAACGGGGCGTGGTTTTTGTGACGTCAGTGGTGCACCTACCAGCTCTTTTTCCAATAATAACACCATTTTGCTTGACTTGAGTTGTCCAATTGCAGGAATCGGTGACGTCACGACCTTCGTCATCTCACTACAACCAATTAGATTTCGCGCTTACGTGCCCCACTGATGTCATGCGCAGATTTTTTTTTTTTTTCGGAATAGCATCTGCGCACCGTTTAAAATAATTCATAAAAAATATATAACTGTGTCAAAAAATAAAAAAAATGGTCAATTCCTATGTTTTGAAGCATGTTCTTTCAGAAAAAAATACTTTTGAAATTTCGGAAACTCTACCATTGCAAATGTGCTGAAACGATGGCATGAAAATATGCAATTGGGGGGGGGGGTGCATGGGGGGCCCGGCCTTAAAATTGGTACCGGGCCCCATCGCTGGTAGCGGCGGCCCTGTGCATATATCATTGATTTCTTTCTGACAAAGTTTCTAGTGCCTGACGGAAGTAAAATAAATGGCTTTCTTGTGGAAATACTATATCAAGAAAGATGTGAAGTAGATAATTATTGTAAGCAAGAGGGAGAGAGAGAGAGAGCAGCTTTTGAAATTTAAGTTTAGTTCTTATTTTGTTCAGTAGCTCTTCTGAAACATCTTTTTCTTTCTTTCTTTCTTTTTTTTTAATGCGCAAAAACTGATTCTGAGTGCAGTTGTAGTATAAAATAAACATTTTAAATAAGCCGTCCATCTTTTTGTCTCACATCAGCGCAGATAATCTAAGGCCATCGGGAGACGTTATCAAATGAGATGTTATTTGCCCTTGAGTTTCCAAAATTTAGAGATCAGTTTAGTTTTCGAAGTGAATTTTTTAAGTTTTATTGCAGAGTAAGTTATTATGTGCAAGAGTATATTTTGCTGAAATTTACATAGTTTTAGAAATATATTAATGACGTAATATTTGAGCTCAGAGTTGTATAAAATAAGAGAGCTCCCCGCTCTGGCAAATGTAACTAAAATACTGCCCCCTTCACTCTCCAAGATTATAGTTTGGATTTTAATTAATTTAGAGTAATTTATGATGAAAGTCCGACATTACTATGTAATCACATAAGAAAGTTAAAAATGACTATATTTAAATGGATAATTCAAGAGTTATAAGTAACATACTCTATATGAGTAATATACACATGTTCATAAACTCGTTAGAAGTATTGAGAGATAGCATCATATTAAGAAGAAAACTAAACAAAAAGAACGTGTGAACATGATCAATTAGGCGTCAAATAAGAGCAAAATGAATTGACAATATTTAAAATTCGGCTGTTATAAAAAGTGACATCCCATATTCTACTAATAACACAAAAGCTCTCCTCCAAGTTCCCTCCTCGTGGCATGTTTCTGCCTTAACCCTGGCTTAGGGGCGGTTACTAATACTTACTGCTTTATAAACGAGCTCTGCCTTAAAATTTACGAGTTGTACCGTACGAACGTGCGGTCTCTCGGTGGTATTCTAATTTCACAAAAGATACCAGTTTTTTTTTTTTTTTTTTGGCTCTCTGCTGCTTTAAGAGAATTTCTTTTCCAACTCGGTTACTTTCCTATTCCATGCTGATGAGTGCATAATAAGCACGAAACTGCAGTTTATGGGTGGAATAACCGAGTTGGCGGTGTATTGCTATGCTCCAAGCAGCCATTATGCCAAAGGTGTATCGTTTAAAATTATACCTACAAATGGTGCGTCCGCACATTAAACTGTAGAGAGTTTATAAATACCCTTATATTAGTGAAATTATTTCATCGTGAAAGATTGCGTCATTTCTAAGTTTTTCACAGCAAAAATATGTTTGTTTATGTACTATTTGTTTTCGGAAAGGAACACTTTAAAGCGTCAGTAAAAGAGTCATAAGTCAAAGGGCGCGAATGTGTCTTTAGAAAAACTTTCATTTTTTGAATCTTTGATGAATGTATCGATGAGCTAAAATATTAAGAAAAGTAAGTTAAAGTTGCACCAAAGTTTCATTTTTTAAATTTTTATAATGACTTTAGTCGTCTGTGGTAAAGCAAAAGAAAAAAAACTCTGTCTACTTTTGTTTATTTCAAGTAGCGTAATTGTGTCCGATTACTCACATTAAATGCTTAAATGGTGTAAAATATTAAGTGATACGAGAGCAGTGCATCTAAATAAAATAAACTCAAAGATGTAAGGTAAAATGAGTTTTTGGAGAAATTTAATCAGTAACTGTCTCGCCAATCCATTTAAAACAGAAATCTAGCATTTAATTTAAACTGATAAGGATAATACGATAAAAAAGTGCTTTTAAAGTGTATTTGCTGAAGATTGAGAACTATTGCGTTGCAGTAATTTGGAATTTATCTGGTCAGTTGCAACCGTGAAAGTCAAATACATAATCAGGGAAACAGATAGATACTTCTGCAAAAACTTACTTAATTCTTTTTTAATGCATAATAGACAATAAAATTATCTGCCTTGATAAGCACCTTCTTAAACTGTTGTGTTCTGGCGTTTAAAACGCAATTAATTAATAACAGGTGCAAAAATGAATTATAAAATGAAATGAAAGACAGTAAATTCAAATCAAAGGATTTAACGGGAAGATCAGAAATTAACTACGATTATAAAAATAAAAAATTCTCGGTAATAATCTGTAGGAGACGATTCAAGAAAATTCTTCTAAAAATAAGTTACGCTTATAATATCAAGTTATAGAAAATTTTTTAGTGAGTAAATAACTCGAAAACGAAGAAAGAGCTCAAAATATGATACTTTTATTTTGAAAGTGAGACCGGTAAAAATAATTTTTACAAACATTTCAAGCCAATTTACTATTAAAGGTTATATAATTTACCCAAAAATTATGGCATAATATTGCACGGTATTACATAGAAACATTTTCATAATGATTGAAGCGAAAGGTTATGAAAACAGATAATAACTTTTTTTCTGTTAAAAGGAGAATTAATGAATGAATCGTGATATTATGTTACCTTTGCAAATTCGAAACTCGCGACTTTTATATATTCCTTCACACTGACCACCCATTGCAATGTTACTCTCATAAAGAACCGAGCTAATTTTAACTCAAATATGTTTAGTTGTATGTGTGTTTCTTTAAAAAAAATAGTTTTGAAATTTTAGCTAATGTAATGGAGAAATAAATTAAAAATAATTAATGGAAAAGTCCCAAGAACCCCTGAACCTCCCCCTCCTCCCCAAAATATGCTACTGCTGTCAATTGAGGAAGAGGTTAGCGAATGAGGGTCAAAGTGAAATAGCGGGGCAAAGTGAAATGGTAAAATATGTTCAGTGTGCAACGTCACCTAACTAACAAGGTTTTAACTAAGTTCCTATGCATCTAGTTGATTCTTGTCAAAAATAAACGCTCCAAACATCAACAAAAAAAAAAATATGCAAGGCATTTTTAAAATTTGATACCTTTATTATTATATTCGTGGTTTTTAAAAAAATATTTCATATTATTATAAAATGATAAAATTTTTGTAATTATCATCTTAACCATTAATTGAGATCTACTGATGTCCAGTGCAATCCTTATTTAGTTTATATTAGGCATGTTTTGACTTTAAATGAAAATCGTCAAGTCACGAGGGGCAAAGTGGATGGGGCAAAGTGTAATATTTCATTTCGTTTGCTTATACATTCATTTACTAAAACACGTACTTATTTCTTAATTTGCTAATTTATTCATTCTTTTACCTATTAATGCTCTTATTTTGTTATTCACTCTTATTTTATTCACTCGTTTCTTTTTCTCATATATTAATTTAATTCATTAAATTGTTCATTTGCTCGTTTTTTTATTAATACTTTATTTACTAATTAATTTGATGAAATATTGTAACTCAACAGATAGAAAATGTTCCAATACAAGAATATTGCATGTTTCACTTTGCCCCATGGTTTTTTAAAGCGAAAAATTTCTACCTCTTTTTTATCACACAGTACATTATTCACTCTTTATGTATACTGATTTTCATAACTAATTTCCAATTTGTTCATTTTGAAATAGGTATGTTAAATTAACTATTTCCCTCTGCCCCACATTCCCCTGCTGTACTGAGTGATATTTATTTACAGAACATTTTTTAATAATACACTGTATTATTCTTTTGATGTTTGCTTTGGCCCTTAGATGGCGCCAGGTTTGATCTGGAAAGCTTCAGTTCTTAACATAGGAAAATGAAACGAAAAAAAGGAAAGTCGAAATCAAAACAATGTGCTCCACATGTAATAAAAATAAGCATCGTCGGTTTTTCTGTGGTCGTGTCATATGCTCGAACTTCTACGGGATGTGGGAAGTCAGTTAATTCCCTTTGAAGAGAAATATAAAAAAAATTTCAAGCGGCAGCTTTTCTTTTCGTTGACATTAGTGAAATTACATGAATTTCAATAATATGGCTTGAGGAGAAATGTCTTTTATAGGTAAGAATATCTTTCTACGATATTGTTACAAATAGGAGTACGATTTAAGGAAGGAATATCAAATGTTTTGACTTTTAGAAAAAAATATGCTCAATGCTCAAATAATTAAATGAAAAAAATATTGGAGCGATACTTATCGCCTCAGTCAAATTTTAGAGCTTGATTACTGCAGCGATAAATTAAAAAGTCACCTGGAACCCCAGCAACAGATTTATTTTTAGCAGTCTGCGACGTTGATTAAAAGTCCAAAAATAGTCCGCAAGGTAAAACAGCACAAGATTAGTCGTAACACCTATTAAAAATCATCCCCAAAGAATGCATGAAAATAAATGTAGTTAAAGATTCAAGTAAATAGTAGGTTAAATAGCTTCACAGTGAAATTCAAAACTTGAGGCGCTGTAAAATGCTTTTGACCCCTCAGCCAACCCTCCTTGTTGAGGTTTAGGCGACTTTTTTGAGATTACTTTCTCTTCAGTCTAAGCTGTTTTAACTTTGAATTCTGCACACCAAGCATAAAATGAAAAAAAAAAAAAAAAGGAAAAACTTTTAAGTTGAGAAATAGCTTGCAGGCCACGTCAATCGTTTGCGACGGGCTTCGCTCTGTTTCTGCTACCGGGGCTGGAATCCTAGTTAAGGCGACCCATAAAGCTAAGCAATGCATTACTCTTAGAAAGAAAAACGAAATAAATGAATTAATTTTCTCAAAGAAATAAATGCAAAAATAAATATTGCATATAATAATAAGAAATATATCCTGAAAATAATAGAGAAGAAGGTGTAAAACGAGCACACAGATGTATTAATAAGTAACACTCCCCAAGTGACGTAAGTGCGGATACAGATAGAAGAATTGTGCAAATTGATTTTTTTTTCGAACTGTAACCTTTTGATAAGTGCTTGAAAACATTTCCTTTTGATTTTATTATGATAGATTTGAAATAATTATTGATTTGCATACAATGTATTTATTTATTTATTTTTTATTTTTTACACTGACTCAGCCTTAACACAAACAGAGCAGAATTGGAAGCGCCGCCACCTGTTCATATTTAGTATCCCGAATGGCTGAATAACTGCATGATAAGTTCGTTTAAAATTTTAACGAGGTCTTCGTAATCTCATGTTAATAAGGAAAAAGTTAATAGGAATTATTATTCAGAAAGACTAAAACTGATATCGAAAGAGTTTGATAGAAACCCAGTTTTGCTCCTTCATAGAAAGTTACTTCTGTTACTCACTCAAAGTAATTCTAAACTATAAATTGAAACAGGTCGAAACTTAATGCACTAAACTAAATGTGTGGTGTTGTTTTGCCATGTTATTTTATTTTATACCTGGGCTTTTAAAGTAGCAGCTCAAAAGAAACGTTTTAAAGCATGTAAGTTACAAATAATTTCCTTGGTGCAAATTTTTAAAATATGATTAAGATCTAATTTGCAATGAAAACTGTTATGCAAGCTCGTCCACGCAGTAACTATATGGCCTGCTGTCACACGCGTTTGCTTTCAAACAACAGTCTTTTAATGGTAAGACTCTGCGATAAAAGTACTGTCTGATTTTCTTAGGTAAAACCGTCCACGGATTTACGCATGCGTCATGTCTTCTCTAATCTTACCAAAATAGGGATGATAGGGGAGATAACAATAAGGGGAAGAATAATAAAAAGCATTTTGAGCCGTATCAAACAACGTAGATCGATGCTAATTTCAAATACATAGCTTAGTTGAATATGTCAAAAAAATAGCAAAAAATGGAAGTTTTAAATTGAAACCTTCGGAAAGTTCCCACTCACAGCCCAACACCCCCTTTTTAAGTGGAATGGTTCGCTAGTGCTAGGCGCGGTTTTCACGGATGGACAGTAAAAGTACGTCTCATTTGCTAAAGCTTGACCACGGAGAGATGGCGCGTGGTTTTGAGGAAGAAACGAACCGTTTCATTTTGAAATGGGTAGACTCAGCGAGAAAATTAATTCTTTACTTACTTAGTTCATTAAAGTTTTTATTGGTAACGTGATCTCTCCGATGCTACGTATTTTAAAATGAAGAGGTCCGTTTCCGCTTCAAGGTCAACCGCCATGTCTCCGTGGCCAAGCTTTACCATCAACGTTGCATCAATGCTTCGGAAATGCTTATTATTGCTCAACAGCAGGAAACTAACTAAATTTTTGATGATGAAACTATTTATTTTAATGTGCCACAGATTATATGAACAATTGAACATACACTTGTTTTGCAGATTATGAAAGATTCCTTAAAAAAAGAAGAAAATTCGAAATTATATTACATTAAATAACATTTATATGCATCCTCTGATAATCATGTCAAAGCCACCAAAAATATTTTACATTGTTAAATCTTGATCTTCATTTCACAATTTAATGTAACTATAAAATTCATTATGTATAGTCCTTTTCCAGGCGAGTTATGATGAACAAAAGCGATTCTCAACATAACTTTTAGCATATCTGCATTAGAAGCGTCGTTTTCGTGGTTCAGTAAGTAACAGAAGCACTCTAGTTGCGCTAATTTCCATTTTACAACACATTCTCGGTTTTAAGCTTCGTAGGTTAGATGCAAAGTCCTTTATATTCCAGGCACAGTGCCCATACTATAAAGCTTGTAATTCCAATCTAGTGGTTCTATTAGCTCCTTTCATAAAGAGAACGTTCCATCAAGATGCTTGAAAACACAAACACATTGTCATCAGATTGTATCAATGAATAGGAAATGTGGCTTAAAATTGGATGGCTCTGGAACGGAATTAATTGAAACTAATTTTCAAAGTTTTCATAAAGCGGGGTTATAGTAGTTTATTTCTTCAAACATGGTGAAACGAGAAAACTATATCGGAAAAGTATACATTTTGGAACATTATATGTTTGAGAAAACAAATGTGTTTGATAATTTCGCGTTTCTATATATAGTCCATAGCTTAATGTGAGTGTCACGAAGAAAAAAATTAATTATTGTGTTGTTTTTTCGGAAACAATCCATTGAAGTTGATTTTGAAAATTCTCATAAAACTGAGTTATAACTGCTTATGTTATCAGAATGTATTAATGAATAGAAAATGAGGCTTAAATTTGAATGTTTCTGAAATGGAATTAATGAAACTAATTTTCAAAATTTTCACGAAACTTGGCTATATAGAAGTTTATTGCGTCAAACATGGTGAAACGAAGAAAGAATATCGGAAAAGTATATTTTGAAGCATTATGCTGAGAAATATGTTTTAAGTCCCCACAGTTACATATAGTTCATAGATTGATTTAAATGTCACGAAGAAAATTTTGAATTAATTTGTTTTTTCGGAAACAGAATTCATTGAAGGGCAATTCCCTGCAAGTGTGGAAAAGCGTTGGAAAAATCAAATTACAGCAATGCGTCTGTTTTGCATATTTTTTGGTTTAAAAATGTTAGAAGTTTATTATTTATACTATTTTTTTGTCAAGAATGTGGTATTTTTAGTTTTGGCAGCACTTTGAAGTTGGAAATGAAATTTTTAACTTTTGGTAAAGCAAATTATAAATCTTTCAACGCTGGTAAGTTTCAATTTATTTCTTTAGATAACTGTTTTAAAGGAAGAATATTGATTATTACACTTTAATTCAATATTGCGAATTGCTAAAATGATTGTTTTCACTTAAATTAAGTGATTTATGTAAACTTCGAAAATGCACTGTTCTATGTAGCGTAAGTTACCAAAAACGTGTTAAAGTTCATGATGTGCATTAAGAAAGGGCAATGCAATGTTAACAATGCTATATTTTCTAACTTAGAAGTGTGTATTAAGCAAATAGTTAAATTTTTTTTTTAATATTGTTTATTTAATTTTTTGTGCTACAATAAAAACGTGTAGGGGAAGACCGCCTATATTGGACCCCCTAAGAACAGGAGGCCTGTGTCGCTCAATGTGAAGCAAAACAGAAATGCAAAATAGGTCATCGTAAGCTAAATTTAATCAGGAACCACCTTAGGAGCTTATATTTTTTGAAAATATGAAAATTATTTTTTTAAAAATTATCTTATAAAAAATTGCAAAAGTCCAATATAGGAATATGTGCGCCTAAATTGAACCATGCGCTTCCTAAATTGGACTGTACCAGGAAATCATAGAATAATTTATATTTGAGCAATACAACTTTTTTCCAGGATTTGCAATAGAATTTCTCTTGCTTGGGCCTCACTTAGGCAATGTTGATAAACTCGCCTATGACATTTCATACACTTAATCATGTTTTGAACTTCATTTCTATGACAAGTATTGCAATAACAATTGTTTTGTGCAGTTTCTTGCTTTTTCTTGTGTGACTTTTTTTGCTCTATGCCTCTTTTATACGGCCGTTAGAATGATTGCTGAAATAGCTTTCCTTTTTGTTCCTTCTATTTTTTTAGGCAAAGGTAATATGTGAGCTGGCTTTACAAAATCAGTTAGAGTTGACATGTTTTGATGAGAACTATCTGCCAATTCTGCAGAACTTGTACTAATTTAAGTCGTTTCTAGCTCTTCTACATGGTGTACAAGTTACACCGAGCATCAGGTCCGTCATTTAGGGGGGGGGCAAGGGATGGGGTCAATTGCCCCCCCCCCTCTCTTGAATTGGAGAAATCAATGTATTTGCATATAAGTAGGCCGGGGTTTTGTTGTTTTCTGGTGAAATTGTATTGTGTTTTTACCCTTGCCCCACCCCCCTAAAAAAACTTGAAATGACGGGGCAGCCGAACATGTAACCTGTTCACTTTGACTAGTTTTATCTGTACTACTTGTGCCTCTAATTCTGCTGCAGCCAAGTCAATGTCATTACATACATGTCAATTAACACGCCAACCTCCTGTTCTTTAGAATGAACTCACAGCATTTGCCATGGCTTTGATTGCGGTTTGCCTATAAGAGTTGAAAAAGTTTTTCTATACGATATTAGATAATGGATCTCATTAAATGTTCTCGCATCCATGCATCACATGTTCGATTAAAATATGTAGACAGAGACTGAATAAAGACCACATCTACGTGCATGATGTGCTTAAAGAGAAAGCATTATTATATCGTGCTCGTTATAGCCAAGTGTATTGCATCAATGTTCTTTATGTCGGTGCTGCGCCTATCCATTAATAGAAGATATTCTTTTTACATTTCTTGGCTTAACAGTTTTGGTGAAAGTTGTATCAATTGTGTAAATTATCGTTTGTGATCCAACCTTTTTTTTTGAACAAGCATATTGCTCACCAGGGAAGTTTTTCCGATAAGTCCGAACATGGAACGTAATTTTTTGAAATTAAGCATGGGGGAGCTTGCAGTTCTGTTGCACTCATGCAGCAAATAACCAGTGTGTTTCTAATACGTTCATCACTCATTACTGCTCCAACCTGGTGTTTACCTCTATACTTCAATATATTTTGGGGCTTTTGAACAGTGAAAAGACCGGTCGTCTACATTGAATATTTCAGTAGCATATAAATTGTTTACTTTTAAAATCGTTTCAAAAATAACAAAGAATTTCATATTTTTCTCTTAAAAATCCAGCATAAATTTTATTTAAGTTAATAACTATGCTTAACAACCTGAAACTGCAGCTTAATGGATGAAGAGAAAAAAACATACATTTTAAGAAGCTGCAGCTTTTGCTTGATAAAAATGTTTTGATAAAATTTTTTAAATGAATATCGTGAATAGGTGTTAAAGTATGCTTAAAACAAGTTTAACTACGCTATTAAATAGGACGAGTCACTTATTTTATGTTACGATAATGAAAAAAATTTGTTTAAAATCATATTCTTAAGTTGGACCACCGGTCCAATATAGGAAAATTTTTTCGGTCCAATAAAGGAAAACACGCCATTTTTTATTCTTCAGCTCATTGTTCTGTCAAAAATTATCACAATCGCGCATGTAAATACTTTGAAGTAATCCTTATTAAACATAGATTATAATACTGTAACATAATTTTACCGCAATTCTCCAGTTTTTGAGTTATTCTTCTAGAAACAAGTCCGCAAAATAAGATTTCGCACGTTTTCAACACAAATCAAGCCGTAACTCACGCTAAACAGTTCGAAGACTGGTGAAACTTCATACACATTGATTTTATTCCTAAAATTTTGTACTTCTACTGTTAAAGTGTAGCACAGATCTCTGTACTAGATTTTAAGCCCGAGGTCCAATTTAAGCAGTGGTCCAATATAGGCGGTCTTCCCCTAACGTAAGTTACCGAAATATGCAGGTAACGTATGTTACCTAAGTAGGACCTAAATACTTGTGTTTATAAAGAAAGTAAATTGAAATAAACCTATGTGGTTATAGTAGAAGTAATTTAATCAAGAATTCCTTTAAATGTACTGTATTTACTTAATTTAAATTAATCATACACTGGCGGAAAAAAAACCCCAACACCAAGAAAAAATTGTCGTAGAGTAATGAAATTTGGGTAATGCAATTGTCTAGTTAACATGTTTAATTGATTAAATGTACAAGATCACTGGCTAATTTAAGCTCAAGAAAATGCTGTGCAAATGTGAAATTATGTTAATTTAATAGAGGGTGTAACCTCCAGAATTTTGTAGGCAAGCCCGCAAGCGTGCATGCATTATGTCATACAGGTGCCGAATGTCACTTTGTGGTATGGAGTTCCATGCTTGTTGCACTTGCTGTGTCAATACTAGGACCTTTATTGCTGACCGTAGATGATGCTCGAGGTGCCATTCCATGATATCCCATACGTTATCAATTGGAGACAGACCTGGTGAATTTGCAGGTCATGGTAACATGTCAGCACTCAGTAGAGCACATTGCGTTGCAGCAGCGATGTGAGGGCGAGCGTTATCCGGTTGGAAAACGCCCCCTTGAATGCTACTCATGAAGGGCTGTACTAATGGTTAAATTAACAGACTGACGACAAATTTTCAGTCAGTGAGTTTCGGATAACCATAAGAATGCCCCTGCTGTCGTAGGAAATTGCTCCAGAGGACCATAATTCCAGGTGTGAGTTCCATGTGTCTAGGCCGCAGACCGCTTGGATGCAAGCGGTCCCCTGGCCTCCTTCTGACCAATATACAGCCACCACTGGCACTAATTCAGAATCTGTTTTCATCAAAAATTACAGCAGATCTCCACTCCGACCTCTAGTGAGCTCTGTCGTGGCACCACTGCAGTCGGAAAAGGCAATGGTTTGCAGTCAATGGAATACCGGCTACAGGCTGCCTGGCTCGGAGCTGTCCTTGAAGTAAACAGTTTCTTACCGTTCCTTGGGTCACGACGGTACCAACTGCAGCTCGAATGTCAGCCGCAGTTGCAGTACGATGCGCCACAGCCGTACGCAAGATTCGGCGATCTTCCTTCTCAGTCGTGCCACATAGCAGCTCGGAACTCGATCTTCTTGAGGTAGTACCATCCCTTGCCCATAGCTTCCAATAATTATGCATTATGGAAACATTCTCACCCAAGTCTTTCTGCAATATCGCGAAATGAAAATCCACCTTCTCGTAGCCAAATTGTACGACCTCGTTCAAACTCGGTGAGCTGTTGATAATGGCTTCTTCGTCTTCTTAAAGGTATTCCTGGCTAACATGAACGCAATTCGTCAAATTTCACTGAAAAATAATACACATGAGCTTCACAACACGCTTTTAAAACAAGCCTTATTTGCATGTTCTGAGTGACGCCAGCTGCGCCACACTTATGCGCGGAACACGAAATTTCAATCGATGTCATCTTTCAGTTGTATAAACACGCCTACCAAATTTCGTTTATCTAACACAAGCCTTTCTTGGTGTTGGGATTTTTTTTTCCGCCAGTGTATTTCTTAAAATGTCCCTATTTGCTAATAAGATTAACAAGAACACCTCTATTAGATAAGTTAATAAGAACACCTCTATTATAAATTACATGTGTCTTTTTGGCTTATAAGATATTAATTCTCTTTAAACAATATCACTGCTTTACAATATTTAGAAGGTGTTTTACTATAAATTATTCAGAAATGACTTCTGTTACGCTTTAAAGTTTTAAAATATGTTTTGGAAAAAAAACAAATATAAAAATATTTTATCTCTTGAAGGTAAAATATATTTTATTCTGCATTAAAATGCCACTGAACTCTGCAGAAAAGATGCGTTGTAAAAGGGGTATGAGAAAAATCATGTGGATATTGCAGATTTATAAATAAAAGTCACTCTTAATGGTATTGAAATATGTTAGAAAAAGCAAAATTTATCAAAACTATTTTCTGAAGATCTGCTCATTGACAATCACCATTTAAGAACTAGAAATGGACAAACTGTGGGGTTTCGTTTAGTTAAGTATTTCAAGGAACAAGAAGAAAAAACAGATAAAAGCCGGTGAATGGTGTGTGCGAAAATACATTTTATCCTTGAGTTGTGACGATTATTAAAGAAAACGAGTTTAAAGTAAAAGTAATGGCTGCTGATGGAACCTATTATAAATGGCCAGAAACGACAGATGAAATTTATTATAAGAAAGAAAACGTGATTCGAAAAATTGAACTACCTGAACTTGTTAATAACAGCGACCAGTATGCATTTAAGTCTTATGTTATGTAATATTTTTGATTAGTCATTGAATTTGGTATTAAATTTCAATAAACTTCATTCACAATTGTTAATTTACAATATTTTGATCTAAACTAAGCTGTAATTTTCATTCATTAATTTTTGTAATAAAGATATGCTTGTAAGTAAATTTCGTAACGTAAGTTACTGTAACGTAAGTTACTGTAACGTAAGTTACCCAGTTGAAAAGCCCCTTAATCCACAATTTTTGAAATAAATTTTTAAATTTAGGAAAATAAAATCCTAAGCATTATAAGGAACTGATAAATTATACTTCAAACAAGAAAACAGTTGTAATAGAGCAGAAATTTGCCTTAGAACCAATTTTCATATTATGTCATTCCCTTTTTGTGTAACGTAAGTTACTGCCTTATTTTTGACTGCTAAATTTTGTAAAATTTTAATGCATCGAATATTTTTGCATTTTAATTTTGCTTTTGACTGTCATTTTCATAGAATGCTTTTATACAAGGTTTGTGTAACAATATTTGTCTGTACTGAGGTGCTAAATGCCTAAGAATTGGTCGAAATGTAACGTAAAGTTACCGTGGAATTGCCCTGAAAGTAATTTTCAAAGTTCTGACAAAACTGAGATGTTAATGTTTTCTAAATGTATTAATGCGGCTTAAAATTGGATGGCTCATTAACGGAATTAGCTGAAACTTAATTTTAAAAGTTTTCATTAAGAGGGGCTATAGTAGTTTATTTAATCAAAATGGTGAAACGAGGAAAGTATAGCGGAAAATCATATTTTGAAGCATTATACACGATAAATATGTTTGAAGTTTCCACGGTTATATATGGGCGATTCTCTGTAAACTGGTAATTGGCTGTCCGGACCGATTATTTTAAAAATAATAAAGTGTAAAAAAGTAATTATCACTCTTAATACAAGTAAAGCATTAATACTTTGTGGCCCAACTGTATTTGGAGTGATAACAATTTAATTTTTTTTTCTAGAAATTATCTAAGCGCCAAAAACAGTCCCCTGGCTGTCCCAATCCCATAGTCTAACTGCTAAAGATAGTATTTCAAAAAACCTATTAACACTACATAAATTTGGTAATTAATATCTAAAAATAGAATAATGAAGCTATGTTTTTCTTATGAAATAAGGTATAATTACGTATTTCTAAAACTTAAAATTGTCATGTAAATTCTGTCCGGAGTTTTTTCAAACAGTCCCCCGCAACAAATTCAAAGCTGTAATACGAAAAATCTATAACTTTTGCAAACTTTTTTTGGCATGAAGTTTAAAGTAATCAGTGTGAATTTGCCGAAATCGCCGAGAACGGTGTTGAAACACTACTTTGCTTAGTTTGAGAGCAACATTTGTGATGAAAGTATGCATCAGGGTCGTTGCAAAAACAGTCCTCTGGGAAGTGATTTTATAAATGTCAATTAATTTAATTATAAAACATATTAGTTATTGTGTCCAAGATTTGTGCATAAATTTATAGGTAGTCTCGTAACTAATTATGGTCCAATAGTTTTGCAGATATTACGCAACAAAGAGCAAAAACACAGTCACCTGGCACAGTCCCCTGCCTAGTTATACCAGGCGGGGGACTTAACCCCTATCATGATTTATCAGAAAAACCCAAACTTCAATTGGCCGTCTTTCAAACCAAAGTAATAGATTTATTTTCTGAGCAATAGTATTATAATTATACGAACATTTCAAAAAATCGTGCCCGGACAGATTTCGTGTGAAAAATGACGAGTTTACAGAGAATCGCCCATATAGTTCATAGCTAGATGTTCATGGTACGAAGAAAAATTTTATTTATTATATATATATATATATTTTTTTTTTTGGAAATAATGCATTGAAGCTAATTTTCAAAGTTTTCATAAGACTGGGTTCTGCAAATTTCATCAGATTGTTTTAATGAATAGGAAATGTGGCTTAAATTTGTATGGTTCCAAAGGACGGCCGTTCGAAAGAACGGAATTAATTGAAACTAATTTTCAAAAATTTCATAAAATGGGGCTATTAGTTATTTCATCAAATATGGTGAAACGAGGAAAGTATATCGGAAAAGTATATTCTGAAACATAATGCATGAGAAATATGTTTGAGAATTATTGTTTTCATAGCTTAATGTCAATGTCATGAAAAAACAAATAGTTTTAATTATTTTTCTTTCTAGAAACACTTCATTGACGCTAATTTTCAAAGTTCTCATGAAAATAGGTTATAGCTGATAATTTCATCACATACAGTGAAACGAGGGAATTTTTCTTGAAAGATACGTTTTGAAAAATATGTTTGAGGCTACCGCTGACGAATTTGTGACACCGTGTTAGGAAATAAAAAAGTGCCTAACTTTCATTTTGAAATCAGCACAATATTAGTTGAGTATAAACGTCATCACTATGCTATTCGTGTATAAGCTCCCACACAAAGAACAGCGATATCTTTCCGATGATACGACGACGGTTTGAGAAAACTTGAAACAATCTTACTCATCGCATCAATATTCTATTTTACTTCTTAACTACACATTTAAATCAAGTCCATGAACCCGTGAGAAAGCAATTTCTCAAGAAGCAACTCGGAAGAGGGAAACAATTGGCTCTTCAGGTAGCCAATGCACGACAAAATATGAGCAGGAGCAGCACGAAAAATGTTATAACTTGGGCAGGGAGGGAAAATGCACTATCTAACAAGTGGGATAGGTCACAAATGCATAATTACGTTAACACATGTTTTTACTTTACATAATGCTTTTAAAATGCAGAAGGTGCTGAATCGACTCTCCCCCCTCCTCCAATGACGGGCCTGTCCTTACCCCTTCTTAATGCTCAAAATTAAACTTGTCTTTTGAAATTTTAAACTACTTTTATTTATTAAAAAGACGTTTTTCATTCGTTAATCAATTTTATGCAGCTATGACTGTCTAGCGCTTACATAAAATTAAAATAAATTCAGATTCTTCTATTTATAGTTTTGAGCATTAGATTTTAACATGGTGGACACTACGTTTCAGGAATTCCTCGCTACGCCTCTGGAGCAGGGTGCAGGGCGCATGTACAAAATGTTTTGGGTTACCCTCAGGGACCAATTTGCACACATAGGTGAACTGGGGCACTGACAAATATATACCCCACAGACGCGAAAAAAACCTCTTTTTTTTATTTAAATACTCATTGTATTTATATAAAGGCTAAATTGAGAACTTATTTTCATAAAATAAGGTTTTTCTTTTTTTTTTTTGACAGCTAAGAAACAAAAATGACACTTATTTAATGTTCTAAGTGTTAGAAAACAATATTAAATATTAGCATTAATGTATGGATTTTATTTCGAATCCCTGTTTGGATAAACTAGTGAGTATGAAGAAATGATCAAATCAAAATAAGAATAAATTTCAATACATTATTTTGAAAAAAAGAAAACTTAGTAAAATATCGATTTGATACGAAACAAAATAATAATTATTATATACCAACAGTTTTCAAAACTAATATACAAATACAATGTAATATGAATAAGAAATAAACCATAAAAATTAAAGAGGCAAAAACATATTTCAAAGGGAGTAATATTTCTTCATCAGTAGCAAAAATTGTTTGCCCCCCTTTGCTGGAAGCCCCGAAAATGGGTGCCTTAAAAAAATCCCTTGAGAGAAATTGGCGCTCCCTTTCGTGGGGGCCTCGGGCACGGGCGGCAAATGCCCGCCGTAAAAAATCAGTCTCAGGTTACCCTCAGTGGTGGCGAGTGGGGATTAAAAGTGAGGGGGCAAAAATTATTTTTAGAAGCTATACCCTTGATTTTTGGATATCTTTTGTTGACATAAGAAAGAGAGTCTTCGGAGGTTCTCTCCCATAAATGCTTCGGAATTGTAGCTTTAAAAACGCAGTTACAGTATAAAAGGGCAAATCCAGTTTCTGGTTTAGAAGGAGGACATTTTCGAAAAGAGAGGGGGTCAAGATGCAATGTTGTGCGAAAACGGTGGGCGGGGTGGGGGGGTGGGGGGTATTTGGCGGATTTTTTTTTTTTTTTGAAATGAATGTTTCAAAATTGCAGTTTTAGGCTATATTTGGTCGTTAAAGAAAGGGATCATGACCCCCGTGACTCCTCCATTCTGGATCCACGCCTGATAATATAATTATGACAGCCATTGGGGAATTGGGAGGAGGTTAGAGAACTCCATCGATGAAAAAAAAAAGAACTTTGGGCAGTGCCTGACAATGTAAAGAAAATTGTAATATGGGGTTCTTCCCCTTAAAAACTTTGAAACTGGTACTTTGAAAATGGAAATTTCGACATTTTTTAGCAAATTTTGGGGCGTTTCATGAAGATTTTGCGAACTTAAAGCATTAAAAAAGTTGTTTCAAACGACTTTTGAGAGATTTAAAGAGGATGATAGGAGTTTGGATGTTCTCAATTTTTTTGGTTGATGAATTCTTAAAAATAAACTTGCTTTAGTGATTTCAGAGGGCGATTTAAGGGACTACCCCGGATTTTTCAAATTGAAGTTTTAAAAACGGAATTTTATGCTATCTTTATTGATGTAAGAGTAAAGGGGTTTTCTTCCCAGAAAAAAATACGTATACATAAACTATAATCTTAATAACGCAAGTTAAAAGTATCTTTGAAGTCAAGGGAAGGAAGGTGTATTCGAGAAAATGTTTTGAAATTGAAGCCTTAAAATTATAACTTTGAACTACCTTTGGTAACTTTCAAATTCGGCTGATCTCACAAGAAATGTTTTGAAATTAAAGTCTTGAAACCGCTTAGGCGATCTTTGATGGCAAAAAAAGGAGGGGGTCAGTCACCCCTCTTGCTCCCCCCCCTCCCCCCCGACTCGCCGCCACTGCTTAGACTCAATCAAGTTATGTCACAAATAAAATAGCGCGGAAAATGTTTTGCATTCTGAAATGTAGATGGCGCTTGTTATGACTATCAGAAATAAACTTTTTCCAGCATTCCATCGTGTAACATAGTAGCAACTTATTTTGATTGACAGTTGAGCGTAGAGTAGCAAAAGAAATTCGATTCAATATTTTACGTCCTTAAATTGACGCGACGTTTCTCATGAATAGCACTGAGAAAATCCTTTTTTTTCTCCCCAGTTACAGCATTTGTTTTTACCTTTTAAAAAAGTTCTGAAAATAAATTAATCCAAAAATCAAAAAAGGAGAATGTGATACAAAGTGAAAGAGTCAAGATAAATTGTATTTTTTTCTCTCTCAAAATGAGGAAATTAGAAGTTTAATTTGAGAATCACAATACGGGAAGAGAGTAATATGCCTTTCATAAGAGAGCTTGCATTAATGTTATTTTTAATTTTTGACAGGGAATTTGTTCCCAAAATGAAAGTAAAATTTCCACTTTGCCCCACACCATGGGGAAAGTGAGCTAGAATATATTTCGGACCAAATATTTTCTAAATGTTTAATTAAAATATTTTTCTTTGAAAAAAAGAAAGAAAGAAAGAACTTATATTAAATGAATTAATAAAAGAAATTAATTAATGAATAAAAATGCATTAATTAATGAATGGTTGAGTATGTATGTGAACAGCTTAGTGAATGATGAATAAATAAATGACTGTTTCAGATTTTATTACGAAATGAATAGTCATCTTAATGGCACCCATTTTCCTGATATAATCAATCTGAGTTGAATTATTTTCCGTGATTTCATATTTCAATGCAAATATAAAGAATTTATAAGTTTTTACTCTAAGGAAATTGCTTCAGTATACTGTATTAGTGTTGACTCTGTAACGGTTATGTTCATATTTTAATATAAAACAGATGAAAGGTATTAACTCTTTCGAAACTAGTTTGAAAGATATTTTATTTCATGATTGAAATGCGTTGCCTTCGGTACCACTAGCATATTTAGTCAAAATATAGGAAACATGAAGATTCATAAGTTTTTTTTGGACAAAATTTACTGTAACACAAATCATGGGACAATTACTTTTGACCTAGAATTAAATTGAACAAAAACAAACTGAATTCTATTAAGGGAAACAAAAGCATCTGCAGAGCTTTTTAGATTACTTTATTACCTGTCTGAACATGGGAAAAAGCAATTTTTTAGAGAAAAATATTCAGATTTTAATTTTCATGTATTTTTATTCTATTTTAACTAAAAGCATTCCCGAAAAAAAAAAAATCTTAATTTTTTCAATAGGTTAAAAACTTATTTTTTTTTTCAAACCAGAGAAAACATTCAAAGTTAATAATTTTTTGAGGATTTTTTAGTTCAAATAAAAGAAAAATAAATGAAAATTAAAATGGTGTTATTATTAGGGATGCACCGATAAGCAAATTGGCCGATTACCGATTACCGATTAATCGGCAGTTGATAATCGGCCGATTAATCGGTCAAGCCGATTAATGATTAAAATGGTTGTTTTCAGTACTACCAATTTCACCATTACAGTTTTTTCTTCGTTTTTTTTTACAATTCTAACTTTTGAAATAGTTCCTAATTTTTTCTACCATTTTCCTAATTTTCCCAAAATAATTTCAAAATTTTATCAAATTTCTCTGAACTAATTTTCATATTCTTGTCAATAATATTGCATTAACGCATTGCTAATTATGTAAACTAGACATGAAAATTCTCGCTGTGTGGCGAGCAATCCAATTTTGAAGTTCTTTCAGTTTCAATTTTTCAATTATTAGTAGCTATGTAATTCAAGACTTTTATTCTTTGTGAAAATTGAAGATTATCTAAAAGCAAGAAGAAAAGTATCGACGCATGAAAAATGTTGCTATATTAACTATATGTATTTTTATTCAAAATAGGAGAATTAATGTATTAAAAACTTTACATCAACGGTGAGGATTATTATTAATGTTAATAAAATTATTCATCATAATTTCCTAGTAAAGGTTTACTTAAAAAAATAATATTTAAAAAATATTTTTCCCGCCGATTAATCGGCCCGATTTTGCCGATTATTAATAATCGGCAAAGCGGCCGATTATGGCCGATTAATCGGTACTGCCGATTAATCGGTGCATCCCTAGTTATTATTATTTTTTTTTCAGATGAAAATTACGAGCTCTCTCCTTCCCGCCGATTGAAAACGTAGTTACACGAATGTGCATGAAAATCGGTTGCATGTGAATACTTTTCTCTGAAAAAATGTTTTTCCCATACTTAGACATGTAATAAAAGAATCTAAAACGTTCCCTAGACTTGCTTTTATCTTTTTTAATCCTATAAAAATTCCAAAAAAAAAAAGAGTGTTTGAGCCTCCTAAAGCAGGATCCCCTCTTAAGTGATTGTATTTTACACAATGCTGTTTTCTCCCCTGCGAATGGTATAGCAATAGCAAGAAGAATGAAGGAAAAAAAAATACTGGACCTGTTATTCTACTGCCCCTTCATATTAAATTAGACCACTTCAAAAATTTCGTAAAGACTTTGTAACACAGGTACTGGATTTGAATAATTAGAAGCAGAAGTTCTACGTGTTATTGCTGTAAAGCTGAAAAAAACCCATCTTTGTCCCCCCCCCCCCCCCCCCATTGTCCAAGTGAGCAAATTCTTGCTTATTAATGCTGGACACTAAAGATATATGTTCCTGATGCCAAATACAGAATGAACAGTAGATAAACTATTGATTGCTATTTTGGTTTTAACCATGTATGCGCATTTCTTTCAAAATTCATTCGAATGTTACAAAAAAAAAAAAAAAAAAAATGTGAGTGATGGAGAAAAACTGCTCACATACTTGAATTTAGGCCGTCATTTTACACTATGATTAGGCAGTTCTCTCCATTTAACAGGAAAAAAAAGTTTTTTTTTTCGTAAACCAGTGTTATATGTGTGCATTTGTAAATATAAAATGTATGAATAAATACATGAAATAAGATATTCCACTCCGTTCCGTATGCAGTAGTCAAATTATACTACACAATTTAAAAATGCTTCATTAAAAAGTACTGCACGGAATATGAGCGTATCGTTATTAATATTACAAATGGTATTAACAAGAACTTCTCCGTTTTATAAAAACAAAACTGTTTCTCATATACCACACAGTATTACAATATCAGATGGTATCAAAATAAACATAGTATCAAATTTTTATCAGTATAAAAGTTTACTGTAAACCACCGTTTATACGTTTTTGTCATTTATATGTCTTTTAAATCGGTCTTGGCAGAGTCCAATATGTATATTAACGTATACCTATTGTACGCTTTTTCGTTCATACGTTTTTTCATACAGTCTCCGTTCAAAAGCGTATAAACGCTGCTCCACTGTACAAATCATACACCTTGAACTTCAGATGTAACTTTTTTTTTAGTTGGAATTGACTTCAACTGATAAAAGAAATTGAAAAAAAAATTAAATTATTAATTATTATGGTGTTGCAGGGCAAAACACACGTTGTCCTTATAATTTAGACCAGTTTTACAATGACATTTTGAAATTAACTATGGCAAATCCTTCATAATTAACATTTTCAAACGTATTGTATTCCATAATGGCTTCTAGCATGAAAAAGCACTTTATGCCTATATTTCACTGAATTATTTCAGATTTTTTTTGTATGCATTTTTCTCTTGTCTGTATGCTTCTGACATCCACTGTAGTTTTACTTTCATGTAACCAGTGGGATGGTGCTCCGAATGATCAGAATTAAATTTTCGTTAAAAGAATAAAACAGGGCTTAAGCAGTTTTTCTAGCACCAAATCGTAGATTTTGGATGAGTCAAACGGTGCATTTTGTGATTTTTTTTTTTTTTTGAATTTATCCATACTGTGATAAATACAGATAAAAATTTCAATCGAAATTAAAAGACTGTTTACTGTGAAGAAATATTCGACTACATTTTCCTAAAGCTTTTTCAATTACTACAGCTTGAAAAGCGCGGCTTGAGTTCCCGAAGGAGGACAACGAAAAAAAAGGTTGCAGATTTATCCTTAAGTTTTTCTTTTTTTCTTTTTTTTATTCAAAGTCTTTTATGCTGTAATAATGTACTATCTCTATTTTTTTTTAATGCTATTCAGAATAGTTTCTAATGATTTAACTTGCAATTATCTTCATTTTAACCCATTTATGCCCAAGTTTTTTTTTAACAATTTTTTTCAATTTTTATCTGCTTAAAACTCTTACTTGGAATGGTTTACATACATTTTAGGCGTAAAATAGATCGCCGTTGCCATATTTATTAAGTTATTTAACGTCCTGTTTATGGGACACTAGGCAGATATGTGCGCAAAATACGACCTTACTTGACTTTACTTTTGCAAAGTAACATTACAGAAGGCATCTGTGATCAATTTTAAGCAAATCATTTTAAAATAGTTTAGTTTTATGAAAAATAAGTTCGCAAAAAAAACTTACTTTCTGTGGCTACCCATGCTGGATCGTTGCTTGACTGATTTGTCTGAAAATAGCTGTCAATAAATAAACTCTGATGTTCAACTAGTGGTTCTATCTGGTTTTCTCAAGAAGAAGGACTACTTAACTTGTGAAAAACAGCTTTAGTACAATGATATACCCATTACAGGTTTTTGTATGCAGTAACTAACAAGCGTCCCCTTTTTAGGCTACTGGGCATAAATGGGTTAAACATTGTTATTTAACAAATGCTTACTCAAAAAAATACTGCCCTAGCAAAATTCAATAATTCTTCATGTTGTTTAACAACATTTAGATATTAATGAACTAAAACACATAATTTTAAAAATATGATCGACGTTTTTAATGCCTCTCCAAAGAAAATAGACCATTTTTAACGCCCTTTTTTCATTAACATAGTAAAATTCTGTCTGTAGAATTTTTAGTGTATGAATTAAGAATACTATTTAATTTGATGATAAAAATCCATACTTTGTGATTTGTTTACTTTTCGATGATGTTAATAAAATAATTCGGCCACTGCTTCCTCTTATTATGAAACGAGTTGCTGGCGGCTAGATGTTCGCTTTTTATGCAATTCATCTTTTATACCAAGATTGCCGCCACTGGCAGCTGCTTAGATTAATTTGCAGGGGATATTTATTAATCTATCTCTATCTGTATAAATAGTAAAGTAAAACATTTTTTACTGTCCGTCTGCGTATATTTATTTATATATGCACAATCTATAAATAATTATCTCTATATGTTTTTATCTATACTTATCTACCTATTTTTTTTATTAATTATAACCTAACCACCAATCTTATTCCCTAACAAAAAAAAAAAAAAAAACTTGCAAAAACTGCATATGTTATCTGATTAAAATATCACAAAAAAATGGCGTATCTGCGCTCCCAATATTATTCAAGTAAAATGTCTGCCCCGACAGAAGAAGCAGCATGGCATTGTAACATCTCAAATAAATACGTAATAATTTGAGCACACAGTTTGGCATTGTACAAAGAAACAACTTCAAACCTAAATTGTTTTGGACAAAGAGGTATGTGGAAAAAAAAAGAATCAGAACTTTCCTTGAAATGTCAAAAAAAAAAAAAAACCTGTGTTTTTTAAAGAATAAAATTTAGATTGTAAGTAATAGTAAGCAGTAGTAAAAAATGTAGAAAAGCATTGTAGCTGTTAAGATTCGATTGCTTCGACATCGAAGTAAAATACTGGCTGTGACGTACGTCAATGGTATAAAAGAGGGAAGAATATTTTTTCGATCGATGCGTGAAGGATATAAGATGCTGTTGTGCGTCAAAAAATAGTAAAAAAAAAAATTGCGTACTTTTGATCTATTTTTTTTTTTTTTGAAGATGAAATATTTTCACTATTAGAGATATTTAAATTTTATAAAATAGGTCTTTATACATTTCGCAGGATGAGTTAAGAAAAAAAAATTAACTCAGAAAACAATGCAAAATAAAGCCTTTTTAAAAAATTCAAAAAAAAAAAATCACCCTATTTTCGAAGCTTTTTATTTTGCATCATTCATGAAATTGAATTTTTTTACACTCGATTGTAAAAAAAATATTTGTGACTCAATCAGTTCTGAATGGTAGAAAGGCTAAAATGTGCCGAAAAGAGAACATAAACTCAGTTTTCAATTCTGTAGGAAGCATTAATTCGTAGCTCAACTTGTGAAAAATACAGAACTCCCTGAAATTGTATCAAAAAACATTCCGATAGAGAAAAAAAAACATTAATTTCATCTATAAATAAGTTTAACTTTATTTATTCGTTTGTTGAAGCGACATATCCTGCATGCAAAGGATCAACTAGATTTCGAGTTGGTTTAAAAGCTTTACATCATCAAAGCAGCCAAATATCAGAACGTGTCCTATGAAATGCGAACAAGTGCTCATTGCTAACTGCCTGCTCCACTAAATAATCTCTCACTTACATTTAAAAGGCATTGCGTCCCTTTTGAACCTCTCGGCAAGGGGATTTGCAATCCCACTGGTACATCATTCCTCAGGCCATCCCTCCTAATACATCCCCAAAGAGATGTAAAATTCACGATCGTTCTGTTGCTCATTGACGACTCGCATAGGTCGGGATTTAGTGAGTTCTGATTTAGGGTCGACTGACATTTATGAGGCTACAGCTAAAAGGAATGGCGAAATAGGAAAAGCACCTATTAGCAGGCATACACATTAACTGGTATTTTGGACGACAGAATGGCTTTGTTGCTCGCAGGTTGTATTATTATTGCTGATGGCATTGCGTAAAACAAATCTGGAAGAGTCAATATATCTTGTAGCTTTTTTTGTTCTATGTTCTACAATCAAAGACGGTCTAATGTTTGTTTAAATTTTAGTAAAATGCAAGTTGGCTGATGGACTTACCAATATCCATTCAATCCAATATGAATTTAAAATTCAGAATTTCTTTAAATATTTTAGGTTAAAATTATTCATTAGAAAACTGAGTGATAGTACAATTCTGCCACCAAAATGGTATATTACGACGATTTTTATTTATTTGTTGATAATAGTAATAGAATCAATTAAAATATTGTTTATTATGATTTTGTTGATCTAGAATTTTCAATGAAAAAAACTTGAATGTGTTTTGAAATCATTTTATTCCCGATATAATTGTAAACATAGGTTATGTTGTTATTACTTACTGTTTGCTTTAAAGAATATCTACAGAAATATTTTTTAAGACAAAATTTTAAAATCTAGACAACTTGATTTTTTTTTCTATCAAGTCCTGGCTAGATCACGTAGTGGCTAGGCGGTGATCCCTTAGCCTCAAAGTGGCGGGTTCAAACCTAGCTCCAGTCGGTGAATTTTCAAAATACAAGGAATCGTCAACGTCCATTTCGTATGATTATGCGGCACGTTAAAGAGCTCTTCTTAGGCTTGGATAATCTCGGCTAAGTTAAGTCCATAATGTAATTTCATGTCATAAGAGCCCGGGTGCTTGCATCTGATGAAAAAATTCTCAAGAGTCACTGAGAGAGGCACCTCATGAAAGAATAAATACCAACCCGCCAGCCCCTGGGGATTGCGCAAGGTTTGCAAGTGGCGAGTAAACTAATGTGCAGACCCATTGAAAACAAACATGGGGAGGGGGGGTGTCTGGCAGTCTAGAGCTTCATTATTGGAACTGTAATCTGTAAGCTCTTTTTGAAAATGCATCTAAGTTACTGCTTATAATTTACAATGCTGTCAAGGAAATGAAACACAGGACGGGCCATAGGTATTCAGCGCATTTCATGATTGACTAAAAATATAACAAATTGAGGTAAAGTTATGTTTCGTTTCATTGGAAAGACACTACAGCATTTTGCTGGAAAAGTAACTGATTGCCTTAGTTTGCAAAGAGGTACCTTACAGATACAAATAATGTGCATTTTACCGTTCCATGATGGTAAATCTATTGTGACTGAGGGTACGCAACTCCACTTCTGGATATTGATAAACTAAGTCAATGAATCATTGAAGTTCTTGCAAGAATAACAACTAAAGCGCTGCAAAACACTAGGAGTGAGACTAAATTGGCTTGATATTTTTCGCGCCTTTAACGGATCATATATGCGGAACTTAATAATACAGTAAACTCTCGATTATTCGCGAGTGGATTATCCACGAGGGTCTCGGGTAAAAACATTCTTAGTTAACTCTTTATTCTAGTAGAAACTTAGCTAACTTTATAGATTTTAGATGCTTGAGAACCTCAAATACAAATATTTTTTTATGCTGCACCTATCGTCACTGTTTGCACATATCACGTTTAAAGTGCAATGCAATTATTTTGAAGCAAAAGACATTTTTTATCTTCTTTACCCCTTATTTTATGCCTTTTTCGGATTATTCGTGATACTCGTGCCACCCAACTCCGTGGATAATCGGGAGTGTACTGTATTTGAAACTGTCCTATATAAAACTGTTTTATCTTGCATTTCCAATGAAAAAAAGAAACACGACTGTGCCTCAGTTTTTTTTTAGTTCAAGCATGAAAGGCGCCCAATACTGTTGTTCCGGTCCTTTTTTGAACCTAAGTTTTCAAAAACGAGCGGTTCTACTTTTCTTTTCTTTTTTTAAATTTTTGTGTTCCGAGAATTCTGAAAGATCAACATTTATTCAATCCAACGTGTTGTGTTATCGTTTTTTTTTAATTATTTATTTTTATTTTTGAAAGCCCCGGTATTCACTTGATTAAACAAATATTCAACAGGATTTCTATTGCTACATGTATGTAGACATGCATTAAGCTCATGGAAGCTTAGCTCCCGCTTATTTTAGATTTCATGTTAATTTTTATGTATTAATCAGAATAGTGGCTGCTCAAGTGTAAAAATAATTTGAAAACTGCAAGGCCAGGGCTCCCGTACTTCCTTTGTTAGAAATGAAGATGATGTAGGATGCAGTATCCTTGACCAATGTTGCTTATTCAACTCCAATTTGAGTACCTTCGAAATTTTTTTAGAATTTTATCTTGATGCTTTTAGTTTATCAACTACTTAACTTGTTCAGCATGACTCATGACTTAGTTAACCCAAGTGTCTTGCAGCATAGAGGCATGTGAATTTTATGAAACTTAAGAGTAAACTTTGCGTTTAGTCTGAAAAACAAAATCAAGAAATGAAATTAAATAAGGTAACAAAAAGTTATTTTGTTTTAGCTTCATACTTGAAAGATTCAATAAAAAGTGACAGAAGCATTCAAATGCGTTTCGCCTTCTACAAAATAGAGGTTCAGAAACCACGACCTGACATTTTCTTATCGTATCAATAAAAACTCAGGCCGTGGAGATTTGACACTTCATTTAAATTTCTATTCGGGGGATTTCTCCACGATTACCCACAAAATTGCCCGGGGATGGTGAAATCGATTATTTGACTCTGGAAGATGGAGTACAGGATTCCCTTTTCTCGTTATCTACGTCTTTTCCCAACGGAATGGATCAGCAGCGGTAACTTAAGTCTTAATCATTAAAAGTGCATTATTGCGATTGAATCCCAGGATGCAGTCACCACAGCGAGGCTTAAGGGATGGCGCTGACCGATTATTTTGGCTCATGGGTTCTTCCACTGGTCGATATCGCATTTGCTTGGCACCTGAAAAACTGTGACCCGGCACTACAGTCTCGGAGGTTGAGCTTTCAGACTCTCCCGCATACCTCACTTAAGGGAGAAAAGAAGGTATCTCGTATAGAGTATTTAACAAAATATTGTAGTTTTCAGGTATCAGTGATTATATTAAAAAAAAGAGACATTTTTCTAAAGTGTAAAACGTAATTAAGTTGACTTCGATTTTACATCGCCGAATCTTTATTAAGTCTTAATTTTATTACATCAATCAGTTGCTTAAAATCAGCTGTTTATTTCGGTTCATAGATGCTTCCACTGGTCAATATCACATGTGCTAGACACCTAAAAAACTGCGAACCAGCACCACAATCTCGGACGCTGAGCGTAGAGCACTCCCGTATACCTCAGATAGGCAAAAAAAAAAAAAAAAAAAAAAAAACTTACCTCGTAAAGATTCTTTGACAAAATATTGTAGATTTCAGGTGTCAATCATTATTTAACGTTATTTTTTAAAAAATATTCTTTTTCCAAAAACAAAAAACATAACTGGATTTTTATTTTGCATCTCTGGACCTTTTATTTATATTTTAACTCTGTTGCATCAATCAGTTGATTTAAGGTAGCTAATTATTTTGGCTTATGAGTTCTTCCACTGATCGATATCACATTTACTCGGCACCTGAGAAACTGCTACCCGGTTCTACAGTCTTGGATGTTAAGCTTTAAGACACTCCCGTATACCTCACCTAAGGAAAACTAGAGTATCTCGTATCGAGTCTTTAGCTAAATATTGTAGTTTTCATGTGTCAGTCATAATATTTAAAAAAAATATTTATTTTTTAAAAGGATAAGACATAATTGGCTTAATTATGTTGGCTTTTATTTTACATCTCTAGATCTTTCACTGTATTTTAACTCTACTATCAATCTACGTGTCAATCACTGATTTAAATTTGCCAATTATTTTGGCTCATAGATTCTCCGACTGGTCGTTATGACATATTCTTGGCACTTGAAAAACAGACCCGGCAGTGCAGTCTCGGACGCTGAGCTTAGGACACTACCATTTACTTCTCCTAAGTAAAACAAAAGGTATGATATACAGCTGTGCTTTAAAAGAAAATAATGTAGTTTTCAGGATTCAGTTATGATATTCTTTTAAACATTGCTGCTTTTAATGTAAAATTATTATTCATTCTAATTTTTCATATGGATTTCTCACTGCATTTTAGCTCGATCGATGTTTTATGGGTTCTTCCACTGGTCAATATCACATTTGCTTGACTCTTGGAAAACTGACCCATCAGTACAATCTTGGATGTTGAGCCCAGGGTCCAACATCTTCCCCCCTCCCCATCCCCGCCCTTTTACCTCTCCTAAAGAGACAAAAAGTATTTTATTTGAATATATTTTATGAAATACTGCCCTCTTTTAGGAGTCAGTCATGATATTTTAAAAATTAATTAATTTTTTATGTACAAATAACATAATAGACTGAGTTTTTATTTTGCATATGGATCTTTAACTGCATTTTATCGTTATTACATTAATTAGAGGATTTAATGAGAACTATGATTTGTGTCGGGTGATGGAAAACAAGTTTAAACAACTGAAAGATAGTGGAAAGAGAATAGAACTACGATGGATCCCAGCCCATTGTGGATATCACGAGAATGAAGAGGCGGACCAACTCCCCCAAAATACAATTAAAATAGCGTAAACTGAAAATAGCGAAATACCTTTCAATTCCTTAGCAGCAATAAGAAAGAGAAACGCACCAAAAAGAGCAAGTGTTGCCTTTTTTAGACTTGCAACGGGACACGATGGTCTACTTAATTATCTTTTTAAATTTGGTACGCTCGAAAGTCCAAACTCCGCTATTTTTGGAGATGATGGTAATATTACATGCACAGGTACTTACTACTGTGCTCCGCACTATTAAGTAACTATTTAGCTGATACGCGCGTATCGGGAGACCAGAGTACTAATGAGGACTGCAGAGCATCCGCCTAATTGATGTATAGTTTCTCCTTACAGTTGACTTTTTATTTATTCCAAAGTTTACATGTGTCATTCTTGTTTCGTTTATTGTTTTCTTTATTGTCTTGTTTATTGTACATTTTTTTTTGGGTGGCAGATGTGTATAGATGCATATCTATACAGTATGTAGGCGCATATCTGTGCACTATTTTTTTAAATTAAGAAATAAACAAACTTTTGTTGGTAACAATCTTAATTTTGCTTCTGAAAAACTGCGACCCAGTAGAACTGACGTATGCTGAGCTCAGTTTACTTCCGTTTTTACTTTGGCTAAGGAAAACAAGTATCTTATACACATATACTTGAAAAAAATATTGTTATTTTGAGGCGTCAGTTACGAAATCACGTTTTTAAGACTAATTTCCGAAAACACTCGAGCAAAGATTACCGAACCGCTTTCCTCCGATAGCATCAAAGG
The DNA here is from genome assembly GCA_038373865.1 of Uloborus plumipes. Classification (NCBI taxonomy): domain Eukaryota; kingdom Metazoa; phylum Arthropoda; class Arachnida; order Araneae; family Uloboridae; genus Uloborus; species Uloborus plumipes. The sequence continues at coordinate 131,596 of JAXGGA010000461.1, read as the reverse complement.
TTCTCTAAATCTGGGTTTTTAAAACTACTTATTAACATTTTTTAGTGAGATGGCCCTCTTAACATCTGCTCCTAAAAATGTCACAGAATATTGCTTAAGTTTTAAGATTTCAATTTTGGAAGATTTTCCAGGTGAGACCTTCAGGCAAAGTCCCGTAGCATTTTCAACCTTTGTCTAGTATTGCGTTTTTGGAACTTCAATTTCAAAAACTGGAGGTGAAGAATGAATCGATTTAGATCTATTTCCCAAAAAATCGATTAAAGACGAACCCTGAGCTCCATCTTTTACCCTTGCGTCAAGAAACATAGCCTATTATTTCGTTTTTAAAGTTTCAATTTCTAAAAATTTCTGTTGAGCCCCCTATATCTTTCTTCTTCGTAACATTACCCCAATGACTACTTAAAACTACTTCAAAAAACTTTTTATTTTTTGAAGTACCCCTCTCGCCCCCCCCCTCTAAAATTTCTTTCTACTTTCGCCTCTATTTTCAAGGTACAAAAATTTTCCGGGGAGAGCCCCCCCCCCCCATACGGGAGGGATTCCATACCTCTAGACTCCCGGAGTCCTCTGGCCCCAATAATGTTTATCAGTTGGCAACCCTGCTTTATTTAGTATCAATTGTTACAGTATTAAAAGAAAAAAAAATCGTCCTTAGACAATAGTAATTATTTCTCTCAATAAAATTTGTTAAATTTGTGACACGAAAACACCAAAACGAAACCATTTTTCAAGTTCTATTAACAGCTTTCTTCTGAACATATTTTGTTGAATAAAAATGTTTTCTTACAACAGGTGTATCTGAGAGACAACTCATATTAATTTCAAACAATAAAAGAGTTTACAGGGGAAAAAAAAACTAAGAAAAAAATCATGGTTGAATCGATAACTCATTTCTATGACTTTTCTGCATGATTTTCACATGAATAACAGAGCTTTATTGCGAATTCCGAGGGAACAGTATTTTTTTTCACCAAAATTCGTAACTAAATGTTTTAAGTACATTTGCTTTCTTTTGTGCTTTAGTTTTAGATTGAAAAAAATGATACAAGGGCAGAAGATCCTTGATGAAAACTACTGCAGATTCAAATCGGAGTACGGATGACTTTTTCTTTTACTTCAAAAAGTTTAAAGAAAAGATATTAATTTGTCTCTAAACCTCCAATTCGATCTTCACTTTTGTTCACAAAAGTTCGTTTTTATCCTCCTTTTAAATGATAAATACATACACTATAGTAACTAAATATCGAATCTTTAAAAATAGGAGCATTATTAGTATCTTTTAGAAGTAATAAACATCTCTATATTGCATTTCTTATCGTTATTTCTTAAAGATATCAAATAATTTAAGGCTTAAAAAATGATTATGGCTCTTCGCTTATACAGAAGGCAATAAAGGAAAATCAAGTCTATCGAGCGAGTTTAAGTAAACCATAATAGAAAGCTAATTTTTTGCCCATGAAGCTGGCTGCAAATAAAAGCAGGAAGAAATTCCATTACCGCGTCTCCCTGCAAACGAGGCGCGCATATTAACTCGATTAAACGCACCGATTCTCCATCCCAACCGATAAATAAAGCGTTCATAAAAGGCCGCCTTCTAAGCGCGCTGTCATTTTATTTGGGTGAGCTGCTAAATGTGTTTGCCTGCCAGCATCATTACGAGCCCCATTAGCCTCTTAGCCAGGTGAGCTCTAAAAGGGGGGCCGAGTGGTCATCCTCCTGGGGCCTCGGGCCCGGGACAATAAATCGGGAAGGCTACAAAGGGCTGAGCCACTTAATAACACAAGGTTCGACGAAAATGGGTCGTGCAGGGGAGTCGTTAGGAGGCTCCACAAATTGATAATAATGACGACACGGAGAGCACCTTGCTCGACGCCTGTTGTTGGAAGCACTGATTTACGAGCGTCGCGGGGCACTATTGATTTGCGACGATCTCGTTAGGCGCGTGGCCTCCTCCAGAGGAGGCCACGCTCTTTTCATCTTCACTTTGAAAACGGAGCCTAATTAACTGAAACCGAGAGCTCGACCTTTTCCGTCGGAAGGGTTAAAGTACTGAAGATTACCGAGCTGTCGATAGAACAGCGGAAATGTATGTCTACGCCAAAGAGCTCGCCGCATTAAAAGCATTCTCTGATAGGATTGGACTGCGAGAAGCCTTTGCTCCCTTCCCTTTATTATGGTTATCACGCACTAATTGGCTTTGCCGACGCCCTAATGCTCGCGCCACCGACAAACGGAAAAGCTCCGACAACCAGTGTGCGATTAAAAAGATTTTCCACGCACACACTTGGAAAAGATTATTACGAAGGAGTACAGAAAAAAAAAGGGACGACCGACCCGGAGAAATGGGAAGGGAAGCTTTTTTCCCACTCCTGGGAACGTCTTCGGGTAAACTGATTTTCATTCGCGGAGAAATGCCTCGCAAAAACGGATGCCTCGCCTGCAGAAAAAAAAAAGAGAGCCACCGTGAAGAAATGATAAAAGCTTTACAGGGCGAACTTGGATATTAAGAAACAGTCACTCTTGATGGCTCAAGGATTAGCTGCGCACTTCCATCACCAATGAAATAAATTGCGGCCGGGGAGACTGATCAAAAAAGCTTTCTTGCCGACTGATTTGCTTAGAGTCCGAGCACCAAATCGTGGTTAAATGCGAGGGAAGAGAAGGAATAATTATATCCTAGTGAGCACGGAACATTTCGGTGAAAACTTTGGTGCAATCCGAGACAGGGAGAAAGTAGAATTAAGTGGCTTTGCATAGGGTATTCGCGGTGCCAGATGTTTTATAAATGGCCGCAGCAAAAGAAAATTGTGGATTATAAAATAACGTTGTTGGTGTTACAACCTACATGTTGTTTTCAACCTACAACTAACGGAGAAAAAATACAATAATCTTCATGCTGTTAATCCACCAACAAGTTAACAGAAAAATATTCCTTCAAAGCCTTATGTTACTAAGATATTCATTAAAATACTAAAATTGTATGTTGCATAGACTGTAATATTGTTTAAATTGGGGAAAAAAGAGCCATCCTCCCATGAAAATGGTCTCCTTAATTTCTCCTTTGCAAAATTTCTGCAATAGGTGGAGGAGAAATCTCTACTGTGACACTGCGTTTAATGAAAAAAGTAATAATAATCCATTAATCCTCGACCGACTTAGCCACACATTTTCCATCAAAGCCTCAAGTATAACTGGAATGTATTTTAAAAACTAAAATTTTATGCTAAATGATCTATAAAGTTGGGCGAAATTAGAGTAAATGATCTACCCGCTTTGTGGAGTCTCCTTAATAATTCCTCTTATTCGAAACGTCTGGTAATTCTACTGATTAAAACTAAACTATAATTATAAACAATTTTCAGCAGTTTCTTTGACTACAGACAATTTTTTACTTATTTTTATCACTTCTAAATAAACTTAAATATAAACTTCTCGTTCTATCAGAGAAAAACTTAAAAACAAGAAGTTAAGAAAGCAACTTCGGACGGTAGACATGCAGCAAAGCTGTTTGAGTGAATTTGGAAAGTAAAACAATCTTCAATGTGTAAAAAAAAAATATTCTTGATTTTCAAAATGAGATTCAGATTTGAAATCCTTAAAGCCTTGACCCCTGGTGCTGCCATCTGTGCAGAAATTTAAACCATCTCCATTTTCCACGATAATAAATTTGAATAACTGGTTCTCCTCTCCTCCCGACTAATGAAGTGGGAACCATGTATTAGTACCTTTCTACTGCTCTAAAATTCTATGCTTTGAACTTTGATTTTCAAAAATTGCTGCGGGTGAGTCTAAAAGTCACAATTTTGCCTCCTTTGTTATGCCATAGTTGGGGCCTACAATCGCATTTTTAAGTTTTCAATTTCGGAATATTTCCAAGGGAAGGGCATTCCTGAACCTCCCAAACCACCAACACAATTGAAGGTCTTCGAAAACTTATTTTTAGGACTTCAATTTTTTTAATTTTAAATAGGAAGGTCCCTTACTCCCTCGGAAAAAGAGGAAAGGAAAGAGATGATCTTCTGAAATTACTTTTTAAACTTTTAATTTCGAAAAATTGCCGTAGAAAAGACCCCAAACTTTATATATCTCCCTCATGTAACCAAAGACGGTTTACATTCATATTTGAAAGACAAATTACACATTAATAAGATTTTTTTAAGGTTTCAAAGATAAGAAAAAAGGACGTTTTAGGGATTTGAATCAATTACAGGGAGGGTTAAGTTAAATTTGAGAAAATATCGAGATTTTCAACTTATGCGCTGGAAGAAAAATTTATCGATAATTTTGTCACGCAAAATTTAATCCCTTCACTTTCAACCATGTTAATTGCACTTAATTGCTCAACTAACACGTTAATATATATGGTTGTTATTTCAATGAAAGTGCACATAATTATTAAAACTCTTATCAAAGCGATCGTTCGATAAGTTTCTGTGTGTTGGTTAACATTTCGGTAACGGTCCGAAATTCGGCAACTCCGAAATCCGAAACAACGATGCATTGGCATTTAAATGTTTTCTGAGGCCGATGGGTCCATCGAGCCTTACTAGTTGTCTTGAAAATAAACTAAAAAAGGTTTAGATATGTATACACGTAAGGATTGCTATGACCCCCCCCCCCCTCCTCCTAAGAGGAATTCCTGGCTGCACCAGTGATGTATACACATTCAATAAATTATTATATTAGAAATAGCTTATATTTTCTGGTGATACAAAGTATGATAGTTTTATTTATGGTATCAGAAATGTAATTATATTTATAAATTTTACTTCCCTATTCTTATCTAGACTAAATGATAGACATTTTGATTATGTAATAGAAAGTCAAAAATCTTCACGCAGTACAAAAAAAAAAAAAAAAAAAAAAAAAAAAAAAAAAAAAAAAGTTAGAGGGGGGAGAAAAGAGTTCAAAAGAAAAACTCATTAGCCCGCATATCTCTTTATAGAAACTTTGAAGATAATGCGAGAAAAATTTTCCCTCCAAAATGATTGAGGAGATTATTTTGGCTGATATCGTGTCTTTAAGGGGAACTGCACCTACCGACCTCCTTGCTGAAATAATTTTTCGTTTTATATTTGACAGAAGGAAGTAATTTTAATTAAAGGCTCTTTGGATTCTTCCAAAGTGGCACTGAGCTGCTAATTGTTTCATTTGCTAAAGATAGTATGTTTATCAAATTAATGTATGGCATTAATGATCTGTAATTATTCTGATACGAGGGTAATTTTTTTACGAGAACTTGCTTCATTCTCTTACAGCAGCTTCCGATGCCTGCGTGTAAAACTATTCGTTGCCTATGCTCTTAACTTTAGAATCAATCTTTTTTATTCAAACGTATGAGAAAATGGGACTCAAACTATGAGTTCTTTGAAGTGAAATAAAATAACTGAATAGAAAGTATTTAGTATTGAAATAAAACAAAAGAGAATTTCCGTGCAATCGAAAAATAAACTTTTTAAAAAAAAATTTTGGAATTGCATTATATGTCATTTTATAAAAGTCAAAAGATATAAGGCTGTTTTTTCTAGAAACAGAACATTCAATATGTCTTGGCACAACGATGTGCATGCAATGCAGCTCTCTTATTTTCGCAAGAAACCAATGAGAGTTTTGGTTTTAATTTTATTCTTATACATGTACAGTAAATGTGGCAAACGATTAAAAAAAAAAACTGCATCAGTATAACTATTACATTCATTTTAATTCTTTACATTGTTTTGTTGTTGTTCAGATAAACCTTTCAACAGAGATCTGTCAGTTATTTATCTTTTAATTTTAATGATTCCGGACCAAGCAAGTCATGATACTTTGAATGACTGACACATAAAAATTAAAGAGCAATCTTCTAGAAGTAACTAAATACTTATCTGAATTAGAGATCGAATTAACAAACACTAGGAAGTAAGGTGAAAATCGTTATTGATTTGTTGATGTAGAATTGAATTCCAGGTTGGTTAATCTAAAATTTTAGCAGGAGAAAATTATTGTGCGTTAGATAATATTTAGTAGAATTTGATTAAAGTGATAGCATAATGGAAAAAAGAGAGAGAGAGAAAGCAGAGAAGGAAAATGGTTTTTAACTTAGAGTTACGCAATTTTAAGTAAAATAAAATTGTTTATTTTTAATATACTTGGGCTTATAAAATTCGAAGAGACATGGAAATGATTTTTTTAATTATAGAATTATGAAATTATAGAATTCAAAGAAACTAGAAAATGGTTTTTGTAATGAGCTGAATTCATGGAATTCTAAAACAATAAAAATAGCCTAATAAGTACTTAAAATATGGTACACTATTGAAAAAAATGCTGCACTATTGTCAGAAAATCTCTGGAAAACTGGGAATGCATAAAACACAGTGACTATTTCTCAGAGTAACAGAGTAAGTTAAACTTAGTAATAGGTACTTTTTTGCATATTTACAAATAAATTCATAGTAAATAACCAAGGAAAGCATATATATTATTCCCAGGGGAGCCATTGGAATTTTACGCAGAAAAGACTGAACTCATAAAATTCCTAAGATCTAGGTAAGAAAACCCAAGATCATGTAACTAATAATTCTTAAAATTTATCACTTTTTTTCGTAATTACTATCTTCTGTAGCTGGTCTGTTATTAAACTCAAAAACGATAAAGTAAGAATATATGATAATAAGGACTGAAATTGAAATCTTTATAATTATTACTTTGCAGAATTTTCTTTTAAAATGGTATAACAAGCGTCCGCTTTTGCTGTTGCAATAAAAAGAGGTTTTGATTGAAATAATTTTCGTACCAAATAGTACAAAGAAATGACACTCAGTTATGTTTCTTTTTGCCCAGTACAATCTTTTTTATAAAGTCATGAAAGAAACCTCCATTCCAGTTTGCTTAGCTAAAAATAACAATTTAGGGAAAATGTGTAAATTTTGGTTTAATCGTCAAAGCGATTAATAAAATGTATTGCTTGCATCAGTAAAACCCAAATCATAAGAACCAATATCCCTATTTAAAATCTAATGAAATATCAGGGAGGGGGAGGGGGAACAAGATTTAACAGGCCTGCCTGCAACGCTACTAGCAGTTTCTTAGTAGGTTTACTAGGAAAATCTTTGAGTCGTTACTAAGTTTAGTGCACCAACTTTAAACTGCAAAAATAAGCTGTTGTTTTTACTGTACAATACTGGCAGCAGAGGTTCCAGTTTAAAACTGTAAAAGCATAGTAATAAACTGTAAAACTAGCTATTTTACAGCTTATCACTAAAATTAGCAATAATACCATAAAATTATCTGTATAATGCTGTAAAAACAGCAGTATAATACTGGCAGCAGAGGTTCCAGTTTAAAACTATAAAATGCACAGTAATAAACTGTGAAAATAGCAATTTTAGTTTTTTGCTGAAAACTGGAAATTTGACAGGCTACTACAGTAAAATTAGTAATTTTACAGTTTATCACTGTAAAATTAGTTGTATTATGCTATAAAAACAAGCATCTACTTTTTACACTGTACTTAAGAAGAAACTGTGTCGTTCAGAAGCTGGTACATTTTTTTTTTCAAAATATTTTTTTAATACAAGTTTTCATATAATTGGACAAGTGATTTTAGCCTTACTTTAACTTCAAAAAATGCATACATAGAGACAGACTGATTAACAAAGCTACAAACCTTAATTACATTGTATGACATTCAACTTTGACGAAACTTAATTTTGAAATTGTGACACATTTATTTAGAGCGATCAAAAACTATAATGTTTGATTTTACTTTAAAAATGCCATTTAGTGCGATTCCGAAAGTGTACTTCATACACAAAAACAGATGAGGTTACAAGCTATTTCATTATGTATATTTCAACTCAAGTCATATAATGAAAGGGAAACTTATGATTTAAGTCACTGAAAGATCAAAGAAAAAAAATCAAAAATTAAAATTAGAATTTACCACTCTAATATCAAAATCTTATTTGAAAGTAAAATGCTACACTACTTTAATTATTCTGGGAAAGAAATTACTTAACTTTTTTTTATTTTTTAAATCAAAAGAGATTTAAATATTAATAGAGAGAAAGTAGATAATTAAGTACTGAATGTTCATTTAATGTTCTGTTTTTTTTTCTTTTCTTATTTTTCAAAGTTAGATGAAAACCTTTTTCTAAGGAAGTTAAAAATAAATGGGGAAAAAACTGTGTTTTTGTAATATTTTTCTGATAAAATCAAATTTTTCTTATTAAGTGAAGTTGAGTGAATCAAATTTATTTTGCGATAAATATCATAAAATATTGTCTTCCTATTAATCAAACGCAATCATGAAAAATGTATTTTTCTTCAAGTTCATTAAACTTATTTTCCCCAAACATAATTTGATGGAAAAGTTCTCCAGCTAAAATACTTGAAGATGTCTTAGTTATATTAAAAGTTTTTGAACAGAAGTAGTTTTCTGATTACTTTTCTACATTAGCGACAAATGGCAAATGTAAAAATTAAATGCAAGAATTTATGCACAAAGGAACGGTAATATCTAAATATTTTCAAAATAAAATTAAACAGAGTAAATGAAAAAAGTTTGAGAGGTTTTTTTAATAGGAGCCGAGATTTTCGAGGTTTGTTTTGAAAAGTTTCTGGCAGTAGGAAATAAATTTGATTTCAATTCTAATTCTAAATGTAATTTGTTTAATTTGCTTTCAGGTTTAAGTGCTCTATGTGCAATATTCCAGGGATTTTTTTTATATTTTTGTTACATTGTGCCGTAAAGCTGTTGTTATGGAAAAAACAGTTTCTTTATGTAGTTTTACCTATCAAGATTCCAGATATAAATTTGCCGAACGATATTGTAACTTCTAATAAACCAGCAATTGATTCAGCGCTTTTCTAATTTTAGGTAGTGACACACTAATAAGCGTAGAGTCAATATTTACCAGACAGAGATGACTTCGAGTATATTAAGTTTTTCTTGTTCACAGAATTGTTTTGAAAAGTTGTTCAAATCAGGAAATTACTTTGATTTCCTTTTTTAATTCTAAGTGCTATTTATTTTATTTGCTTCAAGGTGTAAGTGCTTTAGTTTGCAATTTTCCTTGGATTCCTCCCCCTTATATTACGTAATTAAACTGTTGTTAGTGAGCACACAGCTAATTATTATTTTTTTGCATCATTCAAAGATACAAAAAAAAAAAAAAAAATGCGGAACTCTACCTCTTTCTAAAAACCTCTACCATTTTCTAAAAATCTATTAGTCATTCTGGGCCTGGCTTCACATCAGCAGAAAACTGACCAAAATCGCTTTTTGGTTTCTGCCTTCGGTTTCGGTCGCTTTTCTGCTGATGTGGAGCCTGGCCCTCAGTCAGACTAATGCTCCAAATTTGTGGACCGCTACGCACTAGGGAGTTTTCAGTCAATTTTTGTTGGGATTTCGATGTTGGGTTGCGATTTAATATTTTTTATTCTTATCTAATATATTGAAGAAAGTATTGGATTCGTGAAAGTTTTTCCGAATTTCGACGATTTAAACGTTTTGAGGTGTACTGAGTCTATTTTAACCATTTTTGAAAAATATGTGTGTGTGTGAGTGACCGGTTTTTTGTGGCCGCTCTAGCTCAAAAACTATTACATGAAATCGCACGAAATTAAGTACACTTACACCCCATGTGAATTGGCGTCCATTAGGTTTTGGTACCGATTCCTCCAGGGGGGGGGGTATCGAACGTTTTTTCTACTTTGGGTGACTGTTAATCTCATGAAGTAATGAGCGGAATCTACCAAAAATTGATCCATAGGTAGACCCTGCAGGATATAGGTGCTGATGCAATTCTGGTGTCAATATCTCAAAGGCAAGTTGATCAACCAAATATGTTTTCTCATTCATTGTGACTACTATTTCTCAAGAATCGGTGAAAATAATCAAACAAAAATTAATCGACAGGTAAATCTTAGAGGGTATAAGAACTGATTCAACTTTGGCGCCATTAGCTCCAAGGAGTGCAGTGCAGTTATGCCTTACGTATTTCATTGCGGCAGTTATACCTTAAGAAATATTGCTACGATTTATTTGAAATTTGGAACAAAAGTGAACCTACGCGGAAAAAGCGCCTATTTATTTTCGGCGCCAATCGCTCTAGGGGGGTGGGGAGGGGGGCGATTTTTTTTCATCATTATCGCTTAGTTAACAATGTAAAATGTAGATCACGTAAAAATTCTGCTTTCATGCGATTTATTTTTTAGCAAAAAACTGGAAAAATCAATGATTTATAATTTTTACCTGTTGTCATCCTATTTATTAAAAAATAACCCAAGCACACACTTCGTTTTTTAAAGGTTGTAAAATGGTTATTAACGTTGTAACAACCGCTTAAAAACCGTTTATAAAACGTTCAAAGGTTATTTATGCTACCTGGGAAAGAAATAAAGTGCTTGCAATTAATTTAAGCTGTGATTTTCAATTTCACTCCTTGTATCTGCTTTAGTGGGTTGTTTGGATAACTGAGAAATTGGAGCAATCGTCAAATTTTTGTGCGAGTATTTTATTTTGGTAACTGTTGTTTTATTGTAATCCTATGCAAATATATATTTTTCTTACCTTTTTTCACGCCTCATACTAATGATAAAAGTTATATTACTAGTCTGTGGTTTACGAATGCAAAGAAAACACATTCCTCGCGCGATCACTGGTGCCAAAAATTTAATGCCAACGAATTAACATCGCCTATTTCTAATTAACGAAGTTTCTAACCTGTTTTTGCAAATACAGTGACCAGCCACTTATAATATATCAAGTTTGTTCTAAACAGTTTTGATTCAGCAAAGCGGCTGATCCAATAAAACAAAAATTAGTAAATATACATAATTTTTTTAATTGAATATTACGTACATCTTAAAGGCTATCCAATTTTGTCAAAGAAGATGAAATATCGCAGAAGTACCTGTTCGGTATAAATATTCATTCTCTTAGATTCTTAAGAAAAAGGAAAAAGGAAATCGTATCGAAAAGCAAAATTACTAAATTCAAATTTCAATTTACTTGTGCTTTGAAACATTTACCTAATTTGTTGCTTAGAAGGAGCTGCAATTGATTTAGATTCCCTTTTCTCAATCTCATAAATAAAAAGATAAATTAAAAAAAACTGCTTGCGTTCCGTACACAACAATTCAGTGACATTGATAACATTTTCAACATATTTTGAACCTTTGAATGGTCCCAGAAATTATGTATATTATCCGCAACATACACAACAAATGTTACTGAACTGTTGGTATTCCGTACACAATAGTCAATGGTTCAATATATTTTGAAATTTGTAATAGCAAATATATTTTCGTGAACTTTATCAATACATTTGCCATCAGCATACAAGACTTCGAAGAAACTTCCAGAAGCTTATTCTTGGATGTCAAGGCAAGCAGATGCGATATTTCCGTGTTTTCGCAGCAGTGGTCGAACACTTTCTCCAGAAGCAACTAGTTGGAATATTCGTCGGCTTTTCGAAGCGAGATCGATACGAAACTCACTTAGTAGCGGCATTCGTCCATTAGTGTTCCTCCAAATTAATTAACACAAGAATACATCTTATCTTACAAAGGATAATTCTTCTTCTCTTTCTTTTCTTCATTTTTTTTTTCTCGGTGCTATCGTTATTGATACAAAAAGCGTTAAAACATTAAATTTTATCTTTCTTGTGTAATAGGGATTAAGAGAAATGAAAAGATTATCGAAAGATGTATTTTTATAGGTATATCAAAATTTAGCACAAATCGTTTTTAAGGAAAATAATATTTCAATTTAAATAAAGTGGTAACTTTTTATTACGATTCTATTGCGTGGTTAAAGAGGTTTAACGTAATCTATCTCAGTGAATTTTTTCTTCTATCACCCTGTACTTTATTTCTAAAATAGTTAAAGGATTTATTTCAGAGTGTAATAGAAAATTTAGGTAACTTTCTTTAGACTCATCATGCAATTGCATTAATTCAATCTTCATTACATCTTAATGTACTTAGATGTCTGCTTTAAATTTGAGCTGTTGTTTAAAAATTTCATGAACATTAATCGAATACTTGAAAATTAAAGTAAGCTTTTTAAATGTATATCAAACTGTTGATTTTTTTGGTACAAAATACTTTTATCGTTTAAGCTTGCTTTACCGAATGATTAAACACAAGCAGATACACATACCTATGTCTAATTGCTCGTAGAAGATACTATAGTAGAAAAACTGCTATTATTTAAGAAAACCACGATATTACAATACTGTCTCCACGTTTGCTGAATTGTCAGACAACATTTTTCAAATAACGAGCTTCTTGGAGGTCATAGTGACCTCCCAGGACCTGCCATCGGGGTGTTCCTAATTTTGTGACAAAACTGATCTGTACAGACAGTATTATTGTCCATCGTACAAAATACAGCTTCGTCCAAACAACATTTGATACTCTCTATCGACGCAAGGTACAAGGCAATAATCACTCTAAACCTTTTACGAGGAACTTTAATGCATTTCAAACATCAGTATAATGTATGATGCTATCAAACAGAAAATACATCGCATACATACTTTTTTTTTTCCAAATTGCGACTCATTTCCATTAAAATTAGATGATATTTCAGGAATACAGACATGTATCAAGATTTTAGTGAAAAACGAGTTTTTTTTCTCTTCCTCCTTTATTTATCATTAATATCATTATTTTCAAGTTTAGAAATAATTTTTAGAATCTAATTTTTAACTTAATGTTTTTATCATTGTAAGTCCTTGCTTTTTGAAACTCATGGAGAAAATTTGCTTTCTGGTCAGGTCATTTTTAAAAGTGAAAACAGTTCCACTTGCGACAACGTTTTTGCAACGAATACCTAGCTATTTCATAACTTCAAGTCAAACACTCAACAGTCTACCTTTCACATAAATCCCCATTGTGAGCAAGTGCACGGTTGATGAAAATTTCAAATTTCCAAACTTATTTCCAACCCCTCGATAATCCTTCGCGACTGCAATTTTTGCTTCAAACTTTATGCCCATCTCAGTGCACAGCATTTTTATATAAATCCCAACTTTACTTCCGTACTTTCCATAATGCATGATCAATAATCTGTTTAAATAATAAAACTACGGCGTCAATAGGTTTACAAATCATAGCCGATGACAAAGAAGTGTATCCTCTTTCGCTCTTTTTCCTCTTTATCACTCAATTATTTAGGCCTTAAATAAAATAATTGAGTCGCAAATATTTAATTAGAAGCTTAAGCAAGCAAACTCTGGGGAACCCGTGGGCTGCTTCGCCCTCCCTCCCAATTACGACAACATTAAAATCGCCCCCCGCCTAATAACTCCCCGTTCGCTGCGGATGGAGCGATAGCGGGAAGGGTGTGTAGCCCTCTCTCTCTCTTGTAGCTCTAAAAGCTTTGGGCGTTGGCCTCCCTTCTTAACTGCAGGCAAGGACTCAAATGAATGCTTTCGATGATAACGCTTGTTTCACGGGTAACCATTAAAGGTTAGTACCGCTGCTAAACGTCCGATTACTGCAGCCTCCGCTGTCATCCGTCGATGAATTTACTGGACCTTCAATTATTCAAATCTCGTGTAACGCCTAAAAGAGTCGTGAATCTTTGATGAGCTAGGCAAGGAATGGCGCAAAGCTTCCTATTTAAGAGTCAAACGGTAACATGGAAGTCAAGGGCGAGCCGCTTTTTAGAGTCTGGGAGCCTCCTCAATTACGTTAATTTCGATGAGGATTTTTATCAACAGCTGGCGCATCAATCCCCCCTCTGTATCCCGGATAATCAACTAATATGTGGAAAAACTAATCATTTCCGATGACTCTCGCACTTCATTCAAAGGCTGCTAATGGTTCTTTGAAGGGAAAATTGACATGAGGCTGAAAAATTATGGGTTCTGAAGACAATGGGCATTTTTCTCGAACATTTATGTTGATAAAGAACCGCAATAAAACATTCACAACAACGAATTGCGTCCTAAATTCATTCACTTTACACTGAGTGTCATGAGTTTAGTGCTGCAAAAAAAAAGGTACATATCTCAAAAGCAAAGCGTTGAACTGATTCGAAATCATTTTTATCTCAATACATGCAACTGGAACTGTCACCCAATAATGCTGCAAGTATTTTTGCTAAACCTTCGAGAAATTATGACACTAACCATTTCCTTTTAAACATTCTGTTTCCCGGTAAATGATCTAATATGTGAAAAAACATAATTTTAAACCACTCTCGCACTTAAAGGTAGCTAATGGTTCTTTAAAGAGAAAATTGAGACGAGGCTGAAAAATTATGGACTTGAAGACAAACAAGTATTTTTCTCCGATATTTATGATGATAAAGAACCGTAATAAAATATTCATAACAGCAAATTGAGTCCTAAATTCATTCACTTTATGCTGAGTGCTATGATACTAATACAGTGAAGAAGTTAAATATCCCAGAATATAAAATGAACACGAAGTCTGCAAGAGACTTAATAAATGCCTCATAAATGCCGATGTAATTCCGGCGGTAATACTGTTTATTAAGGATTTTATAATGAAAGATTTGAAATTGCTTTCACGAAATGAATTTTAGAAAATCGCTCGGCATGAATCCATGGTCGAATGTTGTCCAACCTAAGTCAACTGGGTGAAGATTTACTACTTGAAATTTTTAACACTTCCTGGAACTCTGGACGTCTCCCTCGGGAATGAAAAAAATTTCCCATTATCCCTATAAGAAAACTAGATAAAACGGACAATGATCCTAAAAGTTATAGACCAATCGTACTTACTTCTATCTCGTGCAAACTCATGGAGAGGATTTCTTGCATAGGGTTATTAAATAGAATTGTCATTGCAATTTTATTCCATTGAATAGGGCACATGAATCACACTTCACCACTAAACTGTATCTGTAAAAATTTTTTAGGAATCTAATAACTTTCACATTGGAATAACCCAGCTAAAGAATTTTAAAATAGTCGAAAAGAAAGTTACTTGCAGAAGAGAAACGAAGAAAAAATATCAGTACTGGAGTAAAAACTTTTCAGCAGCGATAGGATGTCCCACAGGCAAGTATAACTTAGTTTTTTTTAATCAACTCAAAATATTACAAAAAAATTAAATAAAATGAAATAGTTGACCTTAAAATTTACTTCAATGCAAAAAAGGGGGGAGGGGGGGGGGCTCTATTTACATTTTGCAAAGATTCTGCATCAACAAGTACCAAGCAATCTGAAATTTAAGAAAACAGATATCAAGACCCAGGAGCTTTCTTTTATATTAAAGTTATTTGTTCCTATGAGTTAAAGGCAATTCAAAAAAACAAAGTTATACTTACTGTCGCTTTCGAAAGTTGTGACTAGCAATCGCAAACGATCGCTTTTGAAAAACAGCTGATAGGCTGAGGATGAACAGCTTTCCTCACTGCTGATTTGTCTTTTTCGACAGGTCTTAAATCTGCCGATTTGCATCCTTTTACTCTTCCTGGTTTCTCATTCTCTTACGGCTATATTTCTACTCTTCTCTGATGTTATTATATTATACATTAAATCTTTAACACAATTTTAGGACGCTAATTTACCACTTGCCTTATTATCCCGAGTTATCTCGGCTTCGTACGTGTTGCAGGTAATTATTATCCCGAGAAAACTAGGGTGAAACCAATTGATTTCATACCAATAAAAAATTAAAAACTGAACTTAAAACCTACATATTTTGTTTTGTTTCGTTTCCTTGTGCTTAAAAATCAAATTTAAAAAGGTGATGATTTTTTACAGCTTTTTTCAAAAACATTTGTAAGGGCAGTTGTTAAGAATTTTTCTGCACCATTGAAAAGGGCTAAAACTAACCATATCCCAATCGAAGTTTAGTCATATCTTTCTTCGAATATTTTTCAGGATACGCCACTGAGAATTTATGCATCAAAATGAACAATAACAATGGAATGTGCTTTGATTACGTTAACTTGTTTGGGGAGGGGAGAGGGATAAATTACAAGGAATGAAATCAAATATGCCAGGACTTTCCGAACTACTTTAACATATATTTCTAAACTGCAAAAAAAAAAAAAAAGTTAATATTCTTACAGTATAATTCTGGCAAGAGGTTCCTGTATAAAACAGTAAAAGAACAGTAATAAACTGTAAAACTAGCTATTTTACCGTTTATTTACAGCACATATTTCGAGCTCGTGTACTTGGTTACACAGGACCCGTTTATGAACTCACGTCCTTTTTTTTACCGTTTATTACTGTAAAACTAGAAATTCTAAAGTTTATTAATGTGAAATTAGCAGTTTTACAATAAAATCAGCTTTATTATACTCTAAAAACAGCAGTATAATACTGGCAGCAGAGATTCCTGTTTAAAACAGTAAAATGCACTGTAATAAACTGAAACTAACAATTTTAGTTTATTACTGTAAACTAGCAATTTTATAGTTTAATATGCAACATTGGCAATTATAGTTTATTACTGCAAAATTACTGTAAAATTAACTGCATTATACTGTAAAAACAACATATATTTTTTACAGTGTAGTCTGAAGTCAGTTAAATGTTTTATTTTGTTTCTTCATTTTAAAATATTCATATTCGTCTTCTTTAAAGAGCCTAGAATGATCTTTTGCGGCAATGTTACTTGATGACATTCTTTTAATATGTACTTCCCGATTAAATAAATTGGAGAAGGTAGAGAAAATGCTTGCTAAAATAAATTACATTTTTCAAAATGAATAAATTGGTAATTTATCTTGAAAACTATAATACATAAGGAGAAACCAAAGTATTTAGTAACAGAACTTGTATTAAAACGTTATTTATTTGGCAGATAATTCTTCTACAAATAAAAGTGAAAATGATAGTTTTGTCTCATATATGGGAATATTTTTTTTACTCGTGTTTTGTCCATAAATGCAATTTATCTAAGAATATCCGCAAATAAAAAATAGAATCATTTTTTGAGCGGCATTTTAGAAATCCCCTGAACTTCTACATATAAGCAATATACCTACAGCTCTGTCGTGACTTCCTGACACTGCAGTTTCGTTCTTGTTGAACTCATCACTCAGAAATAGTCAATAACCGAGATAGAGGCAGATATTCTTTTATAGTAACTGAGACTGCATTCAAACTGGTAGATAAAATTGATTACCTTATCGTTACGTTGCGTTGTATCAAATTTTATCTACCAGTTTGAAAGCAATCTTAACTACAATAAGAGAACATCTGCCTCCATATCGATTACTGACTATTTCTGACTGATGAGCTCCTAACAAAGCTGAAACTGCAGTCTTAGGATGTCATGACCGAGCTGTTGGTATATTGCTTATAGTTCTGTCTTTGCTCTGGCTTAGGGGGGTAACTTACTGCAGATTACTTCTTTAAAGTTAAAGGTATGCATTATGCTCGTTTTAACATTACATAGTTCGTTTTAACCCATAAAACTCTTAAAATATTAGCGTTTCAGAACACATTTTTTTTTTTTTGGAAAAAATTATGCTTTGTATCAAAAGGCAAATAAAAACGCAAGTAAACACAAAGGTAAATGATGTTTGAGAAAAGATCAGAGTATTAATGCTTACCGGCATTAACTGAAATACTAAAAAGCAAACTTGTAGAGAATTTTTCGTAAATAAACCCCGATTACTTTAAAATTTAATCCTTGTATATTTAATAGGCTTTACGATTGCTTTTATTTAAATTAGATTTTATTTTATTTTCTGAGTACATAAAATAAATCACCTAGTTTACATATGTGCAAAAATGTTATCTTGAGATTCTTAAGCTAATTTTTACGTGAACACAATTTAATTGATTGAAAAATTCAAAAATTGAATATTAATATAATTCATGCAAATATATTCATAAGTATCTGCTCGAGAATCTTTTATGATAATTAAACTTTTATCAAAAGATTTTAAGGCAGTCCTATTTTTTTAAGCGAAAATAGAAACCTTTTTATCATTAGGCTCAACAAAAATGCGATCCAGATTTACGAAAAAGAAAGCACTAATGCGGAGAAATTCGTTATTTGATTTTTCACCATTGAAAATAAAAACACTCATTACCGAATTTTTTCCCTGTAAGCGTAAATTTTTTTTTTTTTTTCCTTTTAGGCAGCTGCTGTGATCGATCACAAGACGGTATCGCGTGGTGTCAGTTGCTCATTAATGGATGCGGACACTCATTAGTAGAGATGAAATTTCCGACCGGAGCTTCATTTATTAATGAGCGATTGGTATAAGCGATCGGCCGTCACTAATGATAGCGATCAACTTCCTATTTGCGGTCGCCATAGTAACGGGACCTCCTGTTCTTTTTGCTTTTTTTTTGCTCTGCTGAGTGGCTCTCTCCTTTTCTTATAAAAGCCATTATTATGTTTCACAAACACGTGCAGATATTAGTTGATCCGAATTTGTGGTTAATTTTGCAATTATAAAAGCCTAATTTGTTGCTCTATCAAGAACATATCGTAGAAGAAAAATATTGTATCAAAAATGTACGAATTACATAAATGTATGCATTACGCGATCGTTTCTGAGCAATTATCAGCACCGCTGCAGATTCTTTTTAATATTATTTACTGTTTAAATATTATGGTTAAGTGATATTTTAGATATGCACCGACATAAGCTTTGTGATTTTTTTTTTCAGTTTCGAATTAAACTAGAACGTTGAAAGTTTCTATTTTTATGTATGTGAGTGCTTGCGCTTTAGTTGAAAACTTCATCATCAACATAGGTGGCTCGTACAGGGGTGCAAGGAGGGGGGGGCTGCACCCTCACAAAAGGAAAGGGACCTTCAAAAGGAAAGGGACCTTGCCCCCTCACTTTTTCAGAGCAAAAAGCTAAGGATGAACTGGAATTCTTTTTCACTCAGTGGATTGATTTTTTTTTTACGAGAGTAAAAGCTGCAAATTCCAAAAAACGGACTTTTTTCAGATTATTTCATAAGAATGGAACTTAGAATCGGAAGGTGGATGTTTACGGTGGCCATCCGTCTTTACTTTTGAGGCCATATTTTGCTTTTTTTTAATAGATCATTTAATCATTAGGGTTAAAATTCAATAACATAACAAAATTCAAAAAAAAAAAGGCTTCAGAGGTGCTGCCTCCCAGTTCCCCCCCCCCCCGGATACATTTCTTTTGACCCCCCCACTTTTTTGGTGCACCATCCGATTACGATCATCAAACATGTTGCCATGTTTTTCATTTTGATCATGATCTCTGTATTTTCATAGAAATATATGAAAAGAAGCAATACTTATGGAGGAAATCGAGATTGTCGATTAAACAATGTAGCTTTTGATAAAGAAATAACATACTTCGGCAGATGCAAAATTACTGCTGTCTCTGGATTGTATAATTTCAGAAGTTGCTAGAGAGTTGCTTGTCCCGGGGAAGAATATTAGTGTGCCAAAGTTGATAGTAAATAAAGATCAAACAAGTATTATGACTGCTGCAGGTACTATTTCATGCGACTGTTATAAAAAAATTCTTGTTGTGCATTGTCTTACATGAATAGATGAAAATGTAGAGAATTTTTACTTCAATATGAAAGATAGAAGTTCAAACTTTCCTCCATTATTTATATTAAAGAGTTGATTGCTAAACTTGTTTTGGTGGGACTTATTGTTCGGCTGTGATAAGTTGAGGTCAGACCTTGAGAGGGCTTATTTCTATGCAGCAAACTCCCTGCTAGAAGAAAATGTTGTTGACTTTGGGTTGGATTCTTCACAGTACCCCTACGAAGGTTGCACAACTAAAGGCCGCACTAATAATACTTCCCCTTTTCCTTAAGCTCTCGGAAAGCAAATACACACTTTCAAAATCAGGTCTCAATATAATGCTTTTCACCAAGACGATTCGGGCTCCATCCCCGGCTTAGGTCATAGGTAATGTAGGTCATGAAAAGGCGTACTCCACAACTCCGTCACTGTTGGGCTATCTTCACAATGTCACTAAGAATGTAGCACAACTAAAGACAGCACTAATAGTACTTTCCCTTTTCTGTGAGCTCCCGGAAAGTAAATATGCACTTTCAAGGTCAATAAATCAGGCTCAATAAAATATATTTCACCAAGGCAATTTGGGTTCCAACTAGAGCATAGGTCATAATATCATGTAGGTCATAGAAAGAAGTACTCCACCTTTCCGTTACTATTTGGCAATCTTAAGGCTTCATGACAAAGGGAACGAAATTGGTGGAGATATCGCAGCAAACTTACCGGAATCAACTCATATTTCCGGTTAATCTTGGTTCATTTGAATCAATTACAACGGTTTGTAGGTAAAGTAAATCTTCACGCGAAAACGCGAAAAAATATTTAATGTATCGAACCTATAAAGCCTCTTAACTAAGTTAAATAACTCTGTGTAAAAAGTCACTTTTCAAAGCAACTGAACTTTACGTCAGAACATAAACTTCTACTAAAAAGTAATCACACATTTCAAAGCCTGAAGGAATAGCAGCTCCAAAGGAGAAGAAACTCGACGCGTTGAAGGAAATTACAAAATGAACTAGGGTAAAGAGAGGAAAATAATGTTTACGAAGCGAGAATGAATTATTAAAACAACCAAGCGTGAAGGAAAGAACAAGCAAAATAGCTATGGATTAGGTGTGTACTCTATAAAGACTAACAGCGGAATCTATGGAGTTGTTCACGTTTTACTCATGCAGGTTAAGAATAATTTGGCGTTAATGGAAAACCTCTATAATGTTTACAAAGAATTTTTACAGAAATTATAGAGATTGTGTATGCAATATATAGATATTCTTTATAGAATTCCGTAAAAAATTTTCTGATATCTAAGATTCATACTGAATCTTTAGTGATTGTTTATATTTAAAGAAAATTTCCATCGAGAAAGAAATTTTTTCGGAACTGAAAAAATGTAGTGTATATCAGTAGCTTACGAAGAAATTGATTGGGAAGGGAGAGGTGGGGTGCATATTGGCATTGTAACAAAGGAAGTCAATTTTCAGTTTCTAATTAGCACTTGAAAGTAACTATAGCTTACGTTATATTAGTCATATTTGTTTTGCTTACAATTCTTTAAGAATTTGGGAAATTTTAATCGAATAAAAAAATATCATTTTAAACATAGAGGAAGATACCATGAAAATTAAAATTTCTACTTACAATAATCAGTGAAATCCATCTTCGAAAAAAAGAGAAAAATACATAATTCAATGGAAAAGGAGTTACAATTATAACCCAGATTATAAGGAACTACATAAGGGCTTATGTAACTGCAAATTTTAGCTTCTTTGGGGAAATTTAGTTGCTCGTAAATTCGAAAAAATGGCTTGAAAATATGCATTGCTGATATTTTCAGGAGTTTCTAGATTTTTGAGGGAAAAAAATATTATCCAAATATTTTTCAGTCCCCTTTGGCAATCCGTCAATATTTTTCTTCGGAATATTTCATTAATTATTTTTTTTATGTTTTTCATATTCCGTACAATTTTTATGGAAATGTCGACATTGAAGTTTATTTCGTTTTAATAGTTAATTTCTTATAGAAAAGAACTTTTTTGAATTTTTGCACACTGAAAAAAGAGCATCTGTTGTTATATTAGTATTGACTCTGTTTTTGGTTCCCACTAGCGGTGAAGTCCCTTTATTTTGTTGAGTAAAGGATTTTTTTTTTACACATTACGAGCTCATTTGTAAAACTAAAACTTAAAACACTTTTTTCCTCCACGTGTATATTTTTCAAAATGTCAACAGATGCTGGGAAACAATGTTGAAATTACTAATTCAGAGACTTATAAACGCTCCAAATATTACTTAGTGGGAACTTTTATTTTCCTTCCGAGGTTGAAAGACACAAGAACAAAATAGCTCAACCTTGGCAACACACCATCTCCGACAAATGACAACGTCAGAAGTCCCTTAATTTCTCTATTTTTGCAAGCCACAGTGCAGGGAGTTTATCAAGAGAAGCGTTGTTTATTTCACATTTCACTTCCCATAAATCAGCCCAAAATCAACAACAATCAGCGTTTCAAAGAGGCGCTTTGAAACGGCTTTTGTGATTCTGGTAATAACGATCTCGGTTGGTGCTTTGTTTTGAAGAGGAGAAACGGCCGGCCTTTAAAAGAGGTTCAACGATGCGGAAATGAAAGCTTCGCTAGAGAAAATAAGTGCGTCTCGAATCAAGGGAAAATGAGAGCAAAACCTCTCATTTTCCGAGAACACGGGAAACTTCTCCTCGTTATTACACACAGCGACACTTCAAGTTTCACTTTTAGCATGTGGAATAGTTTGGGAGAAAATTGAAAGCTCCATTCACCGTGTAATTCATCTGTGACAAAAGTACCGGGAATATTTTTTGTAGCCTTTTTTTTTCAAGGCTAATGGGTTGCAACGGATACATAGGGCCGGATCCGGAAGGTGGTGAAAGGGAAAGTCTTCCCCTAGCGCTGGTATGAAAATTTTGAATAATTGAACTTTAACTATTACAACTTTCTTAATATTTACTTTACAGTGAATATAAAAGGAATAAGAATCTATTTGGGTCCATGCAATAATTACTATGCGAAAAATTTTCCTTTTTTTTTCATAAATTGTACAAATTGCCCGCATTTTCAGTTGCTTTCGTTTTTTTCAATTTCTTAGTCATATTTTACGGATTCTATGCAAAGTTTTGTTCATTGGTATTTATGTATATTTATAGAAAACGTAGTTCATATGAAGCTGGCACATGAAAACGAAAACGAAAGGGAAAAGAATCAAAAAATGTTTCTTATTCATAATTCGCAGAAATGCATAATTTAGTATAATCGCTACCAACAGCAATTTTTCTTCGTGGCATCCAACATTGTCGATAGCGAACGAGATATCTTTAAGCTGCATGTATTTTAAAATATTTTTTATGAAAATTTATCCAACCGTAGCAAGAAATTTCAATCTTATTGTATCTTATCTCTTCAAAATTTAATATTTATTTATGATTAGTAATATCTTAGAGCAATAGTTTCGCTTTAGATAATAGAAATAGGAGCAGCTTCTGGAAACTACAGTTATTAAAAAGTGTAGACTAAGGTATGAAATTAAGCAAACAAATGTCTCCCAAAACTATATTTAAGAAAGTGGTAGAAAGGGTATTTTTTTTTATTTATTATCGTAACGATAGGTTTGGGAATTTGAGATTCTGTGGAAATGTTGGCTGGAAATTTGACATTCTGTGTATGTTTTTTTTAAAAAACACATTTCTTAAAAAACAATTTTATTAATGACTCAAAACTCGGTTACAAGTTAGCGGAGGGAAGCCCAATACGGGCAGGTTAACGAAGAACGATCGATAACTTATTTTTTGCTTTCTATGGTAACAATTTTGGTTTTGTTTCCAAGAAGGGATCGTGAACTTCAAAATGAAAAGTTATATTTGTCCAGTGGAAGGCTACTGGAAAATTTAGTAATAAATTTCAACTGTCCCTCAATTAAAGTGTTTCGATTTACCACATACATATTATACGCTGGACTACATGGAAACAACTAGGCTTAAAATTAATTGACTTTGTGCAAAGATGAATAAAGACTATTTGCAACATCTAAAAGCACAAATAAATATTATTAAAAAAATATTTAAAAGGAAGAAATGTTTTGAAGGGGGCTACATGTTTGTCTCTTTATTATCTTTTTAAGCGTACTTATTTGTGCTTTTAAACGTTGCAAATAGTCTTTATTCAACTAGGCTTGTCATTATTTCTATCTTTCTGAGGGAATTGGTTTTGACGCACAATTTACGTTAACACGTATTTTACATTGATTTAGCTCATACCTCTAGTTGAATTTTATGTATGATTATTTTTTTTTCAAATGATTTCAGACTCCATTAGGATAATTTATCTAGTCATGTGTGACCTACGGGTCACAGATTGACTATTGTTGCTTTAGAAATTCTTAAACTGCTAAACTGATGTACAGTAGGGTGATCCTTAAAAGGCATGATTTTCAAAATTTCGATATTTTTTCGGGCTTCCCCCCTCCCCTCCCCAATATAGTTCCTTTTAGGGAGAAAATGAACTGCAAAAAGTTTTAGCAAAATATATTAAAATTTAGAGGTAGCTCAATGAGCTTGAAGTTAAGTACATATAGGCTAATAAGTCAATGATAGCAACAAAACAAAACAAAGCAATTTTTATATCATTTAACGTTTTGCTCTTTTAAAGACAGATATGAAGAATAGAATAGAAAATGTACACGTAATTGGTTTAAATACAATAAATAGTAGGAACATTATTGTTTTGCCATAGACGATTTGGCGCTTAACAGTGTTTGTGATTGTCTGGATATTCACTTCTGTGCTTCTCAGCTATTTGCATTGTCTGTCATTCCAATTAAGTGGATCTACTTTCAGGAACCCATCAGGAATGCCCATATGTTCAAAAACTTAATTGATCTTTTCGTCACAAAATCCTCACACTTTTTTTCTATGAACGTTTTCAAATTTATAGTAGCACGTTTTGGAGAATCATTTTGTTTGTTCACATCTTTCATAGCTTTCATCATATGGCTTTTTGTAGAAAGAGCCCAAGTAGCATCAACTCATCGGATTTTGTTTGGCCGATCATCAAACTCCTCGTAAACTGATCCCGTAACGCACGATGACATCGTTCCGATCAGTATCCGAGCATGGTTTTCGATGAGCTACTTTTCATCGGAAAACGATATCCTTCCGATCAACTTTCCCAATGAAAATAAGCCGAGCATCCAAAATTGATCCTAAATTCATTGGCACGGGACTGCACTGCTCGTAAATTGCTCCAAATCTCATCGTACTTCGAGAAGAACTCATCAGATTTTGCTGCTCGGATTCCGTTTGGCCGATGAGACATATTGGAGCAATTCCCGGTGAGAACTCATCGAATCCGATTATCGGCCGATGAAAATTTCATCGGGTTTCGATGAATGATCGATCATCGGCAGATGAGATTATGCTGCTTAGGGAGGCACATTATTGTCGAATATAGCTAATGCTAGTAAATCTTATAATCAATGTTTCCCGAATTTTGAGATGCAACTGTTGAAATACTGATATTTATGTGCGAATTATCTAACAGTTTGTTTAGTAGTTGAAGGTCATTATAGGGTGCATCAAATGCTACCGGAGCAATTATTATTAGGATATACTCTAGCAACAAATATGCAAATGCTACATAAACCTTTTTTTTTCTTGCTGTGAGCTTGAACTGCAATTCAAACATCCATATCTTCGTGATATATGTGACTTTTGGCATCCAGCGTGCATGATGGAGAGTTCTTGGTGCCGAAAATCTTATCCCCTGTGGAGAAACGGCTCCAAAAAATATAATGACTAGTTCAAAGCCTTCCCCTTATAATCCTATTTTTGGCTGAAACTTTTGGAAATGCTCATAACAGAATACAAGTATACCATCTTTTCTATCATGAACAAAAACCACAACAACTTCATCATTTCTTCCAACTTGGAAGTTTTCTCTTTTAATTAATTTTCACGATGACTGAAATCTCTTAAAAATTGGGAACTTCAGGAGCAGAGCTTGACCCTATGCAGACATCGAAAACTGATCGTATGATTAGTTCCATAATATGATGACGAAATGTGCAATACAGATGTTCTCTTTAGATTTTCTGCTCATGAAGAGGACAGGCACCGTTATTTTGACCTGTGTTTGGGTTTGTTGTGTCAGCACACATTGCTCTCCCTCTACTTGCAATGTCCCAGTCGTGCATTGTTTCATAATCTGCAGATGTGACTTCTTCTCTTGGTTACTGGAAGTAGTTGAGAAATTTGACTTCCTGAAACTAAAATAGGCATTAGGCAAGAGATCTACTTTTTTTTTGTCCGTTAACTCAGGCAAAAGTTTGCTGTCCCAATGAATAGTTAAATGAAATTGTTCTTGAAATTCTTTCTTCAGTCGATAAGTTTTTTCAGCTATGTTCTCTTTTCTTATCCTTCGAATGAATGATCTACTGACAGAATGTTCTTCAATGCTGTGACCTAGACTCCTTGCAGTTTCTGCAATAAGGTATACTGCATTACTATTTGATAAATTTGTATGATCAAGTGCAGAGGACAATTGTAGTGTCAGGACATTAAATCGTTCCCTTTTAGAAGGTTTTGATTACGAAAGATCTGCTTGTAATTTATTTCTTTTTTCAGTGTCTTAAATTTCATCTGTATCATCGTCATCCGAAGAAGAAAGTGTTAATGCAACCGACACTTCATTATCTCTTCGTACTTTGTCTTTCTGAAATATATTCTTCTATCATTTTTCATGGATCTGGTTTCCACAGTTACAATTTAATTTCTCCTTACTAGTCTCTATTCCTAGTTTAAATATTATGCTTATTTTTATTTCGAAATATGGCACATTCCATCGTAAATAAAAGATTTATTGCCAACACTTTCCCTGGAAGAGACCAATCACATGCAAACAAAACAAACAAATAACTCAGAAATACAGCTACAGTTAATACAGCTCATCGTGCTGCATTAGCATATACAAAATGAAACTGAGGTTAAATCATACACATTCTCGCACATGATACTTTCGCTGAGGAGGAGATCAATCTCGCACAGCTTTACCTTTGTTTATTAGTCTTTTACTTGAAATTTGAGAAAACTATGTTTTCTATTATAAATAAATAAATGTATAAATACAATATAAATAAATATATAATTAATATATAAACATATAAATACACATAAATAAATAAATTGAAGAAACCTTAGAATTGCGTGAAAATTAACGTTTCGGTGTAAGTTCAATGTCATTGAGCTACCTTTAAATATTGTTTAAATGAGCTGAAATGTTAGGCGATTCCATTTATCCACAAATGGAACCAGATTAAGGGTTGAGACCACAATATTTTTGACTTTCGAAAATAAGTAAATACCACCCTGATGTACAGTGGTTATTTGCCTACGTGAACCTCATAGGAAAAGATATCACTTTTCAATGAGCCTCTAATCTCTATGCCTAGGGTGAATAGAAGCAATCTGGGTAAATCGAAACTTGATTTAATTCACAAACAAATAGAAATAAAGTAATATTTTCCACACCCAGTAATTCTCAGGATTTACAGTTTTGGGTTCAATGCATAAAATACCTTGAATACATCCAAATAAAAGAAAGGATCTAAAGTTAATCCATTGAAAGTTATTTATACTGAGCCTCTAGTCTCTGGTTCTGGGTGAAAGGAAACAAGCTGGGTAAAAAGGGAAACTTGATTTGTTATAATTCACAAACAAGTAGCATAAAGTGATATTTTTCATACCCTGCAACTCTCAGGGATTGCAGTCTTGGATGAAATTAACGAAATGTTATCTTTGAATCTATTCAAAATAAGACAAAGGATCTAAAGTTAAAACATTGAATTTTATTTACACCGAGCCTCTAGTCTCTGGGTCTGGGGTGAACGGAAACAAGCTGGGTAACAGGGAAACTTGATTTATTATAATTCACAAACAAATAGCCATAAAGGGATATTTTTCACACACTGTAGCACTCACGGAGTATTGATGAAATTAACGAAATGTTATCTTTGAATATATTCAAAATTAAAGAAAGGGCCTTAAATCATATCTAAAATTGTATTTTCATTAACCTCTACTGACACTATTCTAAGTAAAGAAAGTACCCTTTTTTATATTTTGAAACATTATCAATAGTTAATCATTTCTTATCAGATGAATCTCTAACTGAAAGTATTCCAGTAAGTCAATTTGAAAGCCCTCACAATTGCCTAAAAGTTTTTGGAGCATTATTTCATATTCAAGTTTTAAAACTCATTGTTAAATATTGAAATATAAAAAGGGGAATGTAACGAAGTCAGCTATAAAATTTTAACATTCTTTTAATTTTTCATCTCATCATAGTTCTGAATATGAAAAATAATGATATTTAACAAAAGTAATAACTTTAATCATAAACAGTTTTAGCAAAAATTTTCATTATACGCCTGAAGCTCTAAACATCAATTTAAAAGCAAGAACCGAATTCACTCACATGGAATTTTGTCATTTACTCATTACTTATTTTCTTTTAAGTCTTCGAAAATTTTCAAGAGAAACACCCAAGCCGTTCAAAATTACAACAGCTAAGGTCGGGGAGGATTTGGAACAGGAATTCAAAAGGAATTTTGCGCAAATTACCTTTCCTTTGATGTAAGGATAATTTATTCAGTGACAAATAACCCGCACGAGGTATTTCGGTCGACATGCCTTCATTTGGAGGTAGCTGAAGAATCGAGGCTGGTATACAAATGAAATGCTCTGTGTTTTCTAATTTATTTTACTTCACAGACGAAAGAAGCCTTTATGAGCAAATTGAGACGTTGATAACGTTTCGGAGAAATGGGGGAAACTGAGATTTCATTTCGTTTTTCAAGGATATTTCTTTCGCAAATTTGTTTCATTTGGGAGCTCTTTATTTTTTTCCAACGTAATTGTAAAAAATTGAGACAAGATTAACTTGTTTTGCCAGAGACTTAATGCGAGTCTCAGAAGTAATGCTTTATTCTACGTAATTAAGCCAGATATTTTCATTTCGAGATTATACTGAGAAGATAGTTATTAAACTTTAATCTCAGTCTGAATTCTCATAAGATGGATACCATGAAAGTTTAACATTAAAATGACGTAGACTTTGCTATTTTTAAATGAAAAATATTCGTCAAATAGATACTATTAGTTTTGTGGAAGGAGGGATGAAAGGAAATGCGTAGAAATATCGATTTCTTTTCCATTTTTCTTAATTATGGAACAAACCTTGAATTGTTGATTACTGTTTTTCTTTTTGATCTATATTGGAGATTTGCAAGTGTTATTTCGAATTTTCTTTTAGCTAGGCATAGGGTTTTCCGGATATAGTTTAGTAAATTTCCCTTGTAAGGATTTTTACTGATAAAATTTGTAATAACCAAGCGCAGCGTTGCAATTTACAAATTAATTAACATAGTATATATTAAAGTCAGTGTTACAATAAGGCAAAGGGGATACAAATTTTAATTTCATTCATTCAGTGTTTTGCACGAACATATAGTTCAAAAGAAGTACGAGTGTTGAAAATGAGTTTGTTTATTAAATAAGAAACAAGTTCCTTTTATTTTCTATTATAGCAGATAAGCAAATAACCGTAATATTAACACATTTTAATAAAGTAAAATACTTACATCAAAATTAAATGCAGTCCTTTTTCTGTAGTCCAAAATTGGAAACAATTTAAACAATAAGGAATAATTTCGTAAGTTGAATCTAAAAAATCTGTTAAATCTACAGTGATTTTTCACTTTTAACTTATATTTCCTGCAACAAAACTCCAAACACATTCAAACTTTCTGTCATTGTTTCAGAATTTTTAACTTAAAAATTTTCCTGCACATACTCAAGCGACTTAATACTTTGCTTACTTTCATTGTACAACAAAATCAATATTGCTTTGTAAAAAAAAAAAATCAAATTAGGAGCATCGTGTACGGTATCGCTGTAAATTGGGTTTCACTTCAGCAGTATAATATGTGCAGAGAAGACAAATTACAGTTAGCATTGCGGATTGAGAATTGGGAGACGAGTTTGAAATAATCTAAGAATGCATTGACAAACATTTTTTATTTTGGTTATTTATAGGTTGTTTTCTTAACAGAAAAAGAAAAGACTTTAAAGTACGAACTTTTAAATGAAAATTGATGCAGGTTTTCAATCATTAAGGGGGCACATTTCCTTCGTAACATTTTTTTCTAAATTTAAGTAAAACATGTGATTCTTTCAAACCTTTTGCGCGCACATTTTTTTGACAATAAATAATTTATTTTCAAGGATAAAAAAAAACAGTCCACTTTGTTTAAAAGCTAAAAAATTAAGAAAATTTAATTTTTTTAAAAATTTTAACACTTTTTCGTTTTTGCACTGATTTCAAAACTATTTTTTGCTAAATGATCACAATAATCATATCTGAAAATATCTTAAAACTCTAAAAGGTTGTATTGTAAATGAAAAACTGTAATAAATTAGAGTTTTGCGAAAACCAGAAGTTAATTTTATATGTCTAGTATTCTATTGTTTCTCATTATAACTTTATTGTAACTAATAACTTTTTAGATATAGGCAATACTCCATTTGTTTCGTATTACTTAAAGAGTGAAGTATTATGATCCCGAAACTAAGTATGAAACAGATGAATTTCTTTAAAATATAATCTTCTCTTTTCTTCGTTTTAACGTAATAATCATTGCAATGTTTTCCTATGCTGATGCTTACCAGGCGCTTTTATAAACTCATTAAAAAATATAGCAAGTCTGAATTAAAATACTACAGATTCTAATTTTTCAAATTTTGATATATTGTGGAAGGAACGCAAAGATTTAACGCCTGCTAAAGAATATAAAAATTAACTAGGACTGTGACATATTTGTTGTTTGACCAATAACACTTTTATCAAGACGGACGATGTGTCTTCGCTTGCCAAGATTATTTGCGCAAGGATTGCTAATTCGTTCTGTGTGCAATATTTTTCTAAATTGTTGCTGCTTTTCCTGTAATTGATTTATTTTAATTTTTATAGCACTCCGTCTCATATTATTATACTTTTACTAAATTTCTACAAGGCAGAAAAGCCCTAAATTGCCACGAAAATTTAATTGTTGGAAAACCTGCAGCAGTTTTGTCAAACAGATCATCTTTTTTCCTACACATTTCCTAATTCTTTCAAGAAAACACGCTGAAAATCAATGTAACAAAAAGTTTTATGAAGGCATTTTTGGCATTATCTATATATATATAAAAGAAAGTCGTGTTAGTTACACCATTTATAACCCAAGAACGGCTGTACCGATATGGCTAAAAATTGGTGGGTAGGTAGCTTAGAGCCAGGAGACGGACATAGGCTATAATTTATGTGTGTCAGTTACATAAATAGAAAAAATGTCTTATCGACTAAGCCTTTTTACTAAGCTTTTTTTTAATACCTCATGGCTGAGCGACATAAAGCACACGTTCTGGCAGCTTCCGGAGCGCTGTAAACAGGTTGTAGGTTAGCAGTGCGTTGAGTGTTATTTGACTTTTTTGTGAAGTAAATTACAAACAAACGTGTTACTTCCCTTGAAATTTATATGTGATAAGCTCTCAGAAACGATTGTCAAGAGTTTTTACGCCTCTGCGGCTGAGAGGTGGAAATCGCTTGGTGGGATAGCTCCTGGACTGCAGTTAAGGAGGTTGTTCTTCTTACTACTATTATATATACAAAAGTTTGTTTGGATGAATTTCTGGATTGAGCAGTAGGTTGATAAACAGTCCGAAAAAATTATCTTTTTAACTACGTGTTTTTTGAGCCTCTGTCGCCGAGCGATATAAAGCACATGTTCTGACAGCTTCTGGAGCGAAGTAAAATAGGTTGTAAATACAGAAACAATAATGAATGATTAATGTAGGTACTTAATTTTTTTTTTGTATTTTCTAATAAAAAAAAAACTTAATAAATTCAAAAATTTGCTTATTTATTGCCTTTAAGGCGGAACAGAGTTCGCCGGGTCAGCTAGTTTTAAATAATCATCAAACTTAATCCGTCAAGCTGACTGCAACTCATTTTTTTTTGCACGGATCATACCGTTGTAACAAAACCCAATTTACAGTGACATTTCAAGCAATGATTTAGACTTTTTTAAATAGTGATTATAACAAGCCAACTTGTAAAGGTCGTTCCCAAAATCTTGAATAGCACGAACTTTTTCTAAAATGTTGCTGAGTTTTCAGTAACTTATGTATTAAATTTTAGATCATTCCATTGCGGAGCGTTCATAGGAATTTATTTCGTGAGGGGCTCAAACCAAAAATTATTTGTTTGTTTCAAAGTAGTTAAATCTTTATTCACACAAACCAGTTTTACATTTACTGTTAGGGGCCCTGGGCCCCTTTGACTCTCTCCTTAAATACCTCTTTGATTGCAGTAGAAACTATAGTGCTTTCATAAAATTTTTAAATTGGTAAAAACTCAAGATATATATTAAAAACTCAAAAACACGACATTGCCACGATATTCGCGTTATAAAAATTTGAAATCAGCAGTAATTTCCAAAAAAAAAAAAAAAACCCTTGCTATCACGACGCATTTTCTGTCGCTTTCATCAAAACACTGAAAATCAATGTAGTAACATTGACTTATAAAAGCATGCTTTGTTTTATGTTGTTGTCAAACTTTTAATCCGTAATGCTAAGGGCAATTCATCTTCTTTGCACACGTTATATTTCTGTGGTAAAACTTAATTTACAGTAAAATTGTTCACAATATTTTTATATATCAGTTTCATTGATTGTAAAATGCCAATTTACAAACAATAGATAAATCAGTAAAATAAACTAAAATAAATTGCTTGCGTTTGAAAAAAAATCGAGCAAATTTTGCGTGAAAAAATATCGGAATTTTTGAATATATGTTTTTTTTTTTTTTTTTTCAAAATTGTAAAAAAGTTACGAGTATAAAAAGAATCTCTGTAGAATTAATTTTAATGGCGGAGTTACTTTATTGTAATGTATTGTAATATTGTTATTGTTTTTTTACTCTTAAAATGGAATATAACTGATTTTTATAAAAAAAAAAAAAAAAAAAAAAAAACGAATGAATTTTCAATGCTTACTTTAAATAATGTGCTCCTGTGAAAAGTACTGTATTAACGTTGATCTTACTTAGTTTTCCGCTTTATTAAATTAATTGTGAAATTTACATTGAGAACGTTCTAAATTCCTGTGTTTGTGTTGAATGTACCATGTGTTTATTGATTTACATATTGAAAACTGTGCTTTAATATTTAAAAGCTTCGCTAAAAACACCATGAGGATGAAATTTGCTGAAACATGGTGACTAACACATAGATAAGAAATTTCATACATCGCATCTACATTTTTTAATGCGAAAGAATATATTTATTTGTTTTTTAAATAATATTAAAGAAAAGTATTGGGTTATTTGGAGTGAAAAGACACATGGGGTAAACGGAAACAAATGTTATTGCTACGTTTGTAGTATTTTTTATAACTCAATTGCTGGTAAATAAACTCTAGGCGTGGTAGACTGTGACTAGTGAGAAACGATCTATTAAATTTCTCTTATCCTTAGTCGATAGGTACATTTCAAAAAGTAAATTGGGTTTGAGAAGCGATGTATTCAGCTGTAGAAAATTCATATTGCTCATCCTCAACTAATGGATAATTTAAATTTTAAAATCAAAACATTAAAAACAATCTATTAATTCGTAGAAACGTCGTCTTACTCATCCTCAATCATTAGGTAAGTAAAAATTTGAAAAGCAGTTTATGAGAAACTATCCATTAATCTGTAAAAGCGCATCTTCTTATTCTTAGTTGATAGATTAATTCGAATTAAAATCTGCTTATGAGAGCAATAATTAATTTGTAAAATTCTAATCTTGCTTATCCTTAATCTATAGACAGATAAAATATCAAAAATCAGAGCATGAGAAACTATCTGTTAATTTGCATGAGTCTCATTTTGCTCATCCTAAATATATAGATAAAGAAGAGAAACCCGAACTCCTTATCAAGATGCGATCCTGTCAGGCAATAGTAATAAGCACTCGAAGCGCAGAAAGCAGTGCGATGCAGCACGAGCCTATGTTTGTGAATGAAGCAAAGCGCCGACACATTGCAATTTTGATCCGCCAGAGAGGGACGGAAGCGATCCTTTTCCGCGCGCTCGCTCTCGATTCATTGCGGAAAAAGCACGCAAGCCGCCGCTTTAAACGTTTGACAAATGAGAGCGTTGTTTGACACGACAGTTAATAAACACCTCAGGTCAGCCGTTAAGTCCCTCCCCTCCCCCGATTCTCCACCCCGCGCCAGCTCGTTAGCCAGCCGTCCTCCCATGGGGGCCCTCTCTCTCCCCGCCACCCCTCATGCTTACATCACTCAGCGTCCACCGCAATTACTTGGCCGCGGGCTGGCTTAATTAAATATCAATTATTAAAGAGCGTTATTCTATTAACACATTACATCCTACCGACTGATGAGGGCGGGGATGCGACAGTTGGCGAACGTCTTTCCACACCCGAGCGGAGGGGGGCGGAACGAACGCTTTCACGAAAGTGATCGCCGCTTCAATCGAAGATCATCCCACTGGGCGAAACTAGCTTTGGTCGAGAGGATTTTTCCCCCCTTTCGCTGTTGACATTGCAGTGACAATATTAGCTTTTGGTAAAAGTATCACGAATTAGCCTAGAGCACTTTTCGGTTCTCCCTCACAGATTTTTCTCCCACTTTCATTAGTTAGACTTGAAAATCTAATTAGCGAGCACACATCCGGGAGATACTTGCAGTTGAATTCATTTGATCTCGCACGTAACTCGATGAAGATCAGTCTGTGGAGAATTGCTAAAGAGAGCTTTTATTCTTCATTTTAAAATCTCCAGTAATTTTTCATCGTCAGTATTTATCTTCCCTCAACACTTTCGTCACATGCACGTAATTCAGAAATTTAACTCCTTTATTTAAACACAGCTAAATTTTTGCATAGCCAGACTAGCGCTTGATTTATAAATCAAGATCTATTGAGCTCTATTTTTCCGATTGTAAGGTTTTCGCGTTTCGAGTGTGCGTTATTTTATTTTAGTTTTTTTCCCCATGAATATGCTGTTAAAATGTGGGGTTTTATAATTGACGCCAACCTTGTCTTAAATGTGTTGCATGAAGCAACAAACACATTCGCTTCTAATGTTTTATTTCATCCAAATGTCCTTATTTAATTTCAATTTAGCATTTAAAGGCAAAGATCGAATTTTCCATCATATGTTAGGATCCGTTGTTGTGCCTGGCTCATTCAACATGCGAAAGTATTAGATGAGTTTCTAGACATTTTATATTTTTCTTTCAGTAGTCTTTTATTTTATTTTATTTTATTTATATATTTTTTAATTATTTCTTTCGTCTGTTTTCTTTTTGTTCTTGCTTCTTTTTTCCCTGCGATTTAAAAAGAAAAGACAGCCTCTCTGATTTCTATTACGGCTTCTATTACGTAACTTCGACTAAAATAATACTTCAGAATGGTTTATTTTGAGGTCTAAGCTCTTCATCACAGCAAAAATAGCCTGAAACATGTAAATAAGTTTCACTGTGCACAAAAGTTCTCTGGTGCAGAAAGAAGCATATTTACATAACAGTGCTCGATAGTATCATCAAAATGAACTTCATCCTCTCTGATGGGAAACAGTTTTTAGCATATTTTTGAGATAATCAGCTTCATTATGCACAACTGTTTCAAAACCTAAACTACAGTGGTGTAAAAGCGAATGAATTGACGCAAAACCTTTTATCACATCAGGCTCAAAGTACCCAAATGAAATGAAATCAACCAGAACTGTCAATGGTAGTCAAGAGCAGAAAGTAAATAAGCGTACATATTATTAAGAGATTTATTACATTTATTATATGCTTTAAAACCACCTTATATGAAAACAAGAATACGTTGGCGTATTTGAACAAATTGCAATTTTAAACTAGTACTTTAAAGGTATATATGGTTTACATTTACAGTTTTTCGTTTCATTCTTACCTTTCCATGATACAAAAGCATTGAATAGCACCTACACATTCAAAGCGACTGAGATAGGCATTCCTTCTGAAAGATTCTCTAAATGTG
Source organism: Uloborus plumipes (assembly GCA_038373865.1). Taxonomy (NCBI): domain Eukaryota; kingdom Metazoa; phylum Arthropoda; class Arachnida; order Araneae; family Uloboridae; genus Uloborus; species Uloborus plumipes. The sequence continues at coordinate 96,002 of JAXGGA010000461.1, read as the reverse complement.
GTTTTATAAAAATAATAATAATTCATAAATACTTATCTTGTCCTAAATCCATAGAAACAGTAAAGTTTCTTTTTTTTTTAATTTTTATTCTTATGTAAAATCATCGGGTTTGTAAAAATAAATTTCCTTGCTATTAGTGCACTGCAAAAAAAAAAAAAAAATGAACTGTTGTTTTTACAGTACAATACTGAAATTCGAGGTTCCAATTTAAAACTAAAATGCACAGTAATGAACTGTAAAACTAGCAATTTTACAGTTTCTTAATGTAAAAGTAGTAATTTTACAGTTTATTGCCTTAAAATTTAAGTGTGTTATACTGTAAAAACAAAAGTATAATACTGGCAGTAGAGGTTAAATTTTAAAACTGTAATAAACTGTTAAATCAGTAATTTTATAGTTTATTACTGTAAAATTAGCAATTTTATAATTTACTACTGTAAAAGTCGCAATTTTACAGTTTATTACTGTAAAATTAGCAATTTTATAGCAATTACTAAAAAATAGCTGTATTATACTGTAAAAGCAATATTCATTTTTTACAGTGTGGTTTACTATTTTTTTTAGCTTTTTTAGTACTGGTTTCACTTTTTATCAAACTGGTTTATAGTTTTTAAATTCTTGCAGTTCTTCAGTGAACGTCATAACCGAATTTATCACTCACCCTCGTATGAAGCATAGTTTTGTGTTTTATTTTTTAACTAGCTGGTACTCAGAGTACTAGAGTTGAGATGAGATTACGCAAGAACTTGTCTACTTCAAACAGTTGTAACTCCTTTGGAAAATGATAAATTAGGTAAGGATTTCGTCTGTTTCTGGCCGGAACATTGTCAGAGAAGTCATCATCACCTCGGGACCCTCTGTGACGAGCACAAGAAGTGTCAGCGAATTGTCGGAAGGGACCTTTCCCTGTGTTAAACTAAAGCTATTACACAAACGCGTGTTCAAGTAAAACGCGTTTCGGAAATTCCGGCCCGCTTAGATTTTTGACGGCTGCCTTGATATGATTACGTTGACGTGGAAACCAAGTAGACAAGACGTCTTTTGATCCTATCAGTCAGCACACTGCGGATTACCGGAAGAAATCCTTTTATTTTACCATTTTCGGCACTTAAGCTGAATCATTTCAACAGCATTAAAACGTTGGCTCTTGCTTGGGGAAGAAGAAGAGAAACACTTTTCCCATTTCTTGCTTGATCGTCCCTCCACGAAAAATTGTCTTTTGACAGTCTGCCGACAAATATTTATTTATTTATTTCCCCCTGGTGAACATTTATTTCGCTCTGAATATTTACTTCAGTTTCAGCCTGCATGAAAAATGCTGTTCTGGTAAACATCGTTTCGGAAGAAAATGCTATGAATAGAAGAAAACTTATTCAGCTCAAATTTATGTCCAGAAACTTCGGCAGTCTGTAATTTTTCGCGTAAAACTTCAACATTATTGAGGTTTTCGAGTCTTAAAATTTTAGGATCACTGATTAATAAGGTTGAATTAGGGTAATGCTTTCAAATAATGATGATTCTCATGAAACTTGGCTTAGATCTTTTTAAAAAGTCGTTCACAACTGGCCCCTGGTGGTGTAACAATCAACATCCTGCAAGGGATTAATAGTTGCATATCTATTTTTTCATAATTCATTTACTAGAGCATTGTATAATAAGCCGATATTAATATTATTTTTAAACCGAAAACTAGAAGAGTTTATTAATCAAAAAATATGTATTTAAATAAAATAATTGAACTTAAAAAAGCTGTCATGATTTACTTAAAAATGTCGCAACCAGCCCCTGCCTCCCCTAGATAGCAGTAAATGCTCTACAGCACACAAGCTAAAATATATTCAGTTAAGGATGGAGATATTGTATGCAGCTTATCAATATTAAACAAAGAGTTAACATTGTATTTACTGTAATGCATTCATACAATTACTTCATATACACTGCAAAAAATAGGCTGTTGCTTTTACAGTATAATACGGGCAGCAGATGTTCCAGTTTAAAACTGTAAAAGCACAGTAATAAACTGTAAAACCCCCTAGCTCTTTTATTGTTCACCACTGTAAAATTAGTAATTTTGCAGTTTATTACAGGAAATTTAGCAATATTACCATAAAATTATCTATATTATGGTGTAAAACAGCGGTCGGTAACTTAAATTCACTGAAGATCTATACTTTCCAAGTTTGGTGTGAAAACAAGTTCGACTTGGGGGGGGGGGGGGGGCTTGACGCATACCTTATAAACTTAGACCGATGTGTAGCATGCACGGTAAAATTGAGACTATGCTGACTTCAAATTGTAGGTTAGCTTATGAAAAAAGACGGATACATATTTATAGTTGCTTTAAATTGGTTTAAAAAAATTATGTCAATACACATCAAAATATTTTCAGACACATATATATTTCTTGTTTTAAAAATCATAACATAGGTGACTTGAAAAGTTACAGTGGCTATATAAAGTTCGGAAAATTTTCAAATTAGGGTTGGTTAGGGTAAGTGGGCCCCCTTTTTAGAATAGTTCGTTTTTGACTTGGGGGGGGGGGGGAGGCTTGACGCATACCTTATAAACTTAGACCGATGTGTAGCATGCACGGTAAAATTGAGACTATGCTGACTTCAAATTGTAGGTTAGCTTATGAAAAAAGACGGATACATATTTATAGTTGCTTTAAATTGGTTTAAAAAAATTATGTCAATACACATCAAAATATTTTCAGACACATATATATTTCTTGTTTTAAAAATCATAACATAGGTGACTTGAAAAGTTACAGTGGCTATATAAAGTTCGGAAAAATTTCAAATTAGGGTTGGTTAGGGTAAGTGGGCCCCCTTTTTAGAATAGTTCGTTTTTGAAGCCTTATACAGCAGTTTTAAAGCAAAACAGATTAAACTTGTTGACTTATTTTTTCTTGGACATTATTAATCAACACAAGTTCAACATTATTTCCTAGAAAAATGCTTTAAACTTTTTAACTATCGTATTCTTTAAAAAATAACGTGGGGGACTCCCTTACCCCCTAGGAAGGGGTAAGTGGGCCACCACCTATTTATTTTTATTTAAAGTGAGCATATCTAAAAAGGGGTTTTGTGGGTCCTACGTGATAAAGTATGTAAAATTTTACTAGGAAATACTTTTTTGTAAATGTATCCATTAACGAGATATCTACTTACATTTAAATGTGTATGACAGAAAATTATAAAGCGGAGTACAAAACAATTATGTCTGTGAAATTCATTAAAAGCCGTTAGGCGTATTTTTTGCTTTTACATATAAATTAGTGTTGAATAAACGTAATACAGTCGATTAAAATCAATTTTGGTAAAATTTGAAAAAAAATTACAGATTGAAAAAAATGGAAACAATTAATGTCAGCGTCTATTTGAAGTTTGCTGAGGGAGAAGCATTTTCATTTCATCCTCAGATATAATTCTAACATCACTTACATCAAACCAACAAAAAATGTAGCTATTTCATTCTTTCCATCAAATTTTGTAGTATTTTTTTCATTTGTATTCATATTCTAAAATTAGAATTTTCATTACACTTTACGGTTTTCTTTGATGCAAGTATCCCAAATACATGGTTACCAGCTTTTGTAACTGAATCATCAATTCCTTCTAGGTCTGCATCATTATCTTTCATTTCATCTTAGAATATGCTTCATCAGAACTGCTTTTCATTTTGAAATCATCATTATTATAAGGGGACCCACTTACCCCATAGTGAGGGAACCCACTTACCCTAATAGGGAAAAACTACGGGGTAACGTAGTTCCCCCCTAAAGGGTCCCCTTTAACGCTTATTAATAATACTTTGCGTTAAAATTCCTATTGCAATGTGTACTTCATGTTAAATTTTACAAGAGCACGTAATGAACATAGAAAAAATTATAAAAACTAACCTTGAAACACTTCATTGAAAACTGTTGCTTGAACTTGCCAAAAAAATTTTTTTTGGAAATGTTTTTGACGTAAATTATAGGATCTAAAAATTTTTTTATGAAACTCAAATACATGTATATGCAAAACCAATCACCGTGATAAAATATAACATGATTAGTATAAAAGAGCATAAAAACTATATGAGTATTTCAGTTTTAAGGTTGGTGGCCCACTTACCCCAGTGGCCTACTTACCCGAACCAACCCTATTTCTGATTTCGATATTCAACCAATTATTTTTCGAATTAATGTTTATAAATTCTACTCGGGCAGAAAGCAAAGCTCAAAGTTTTGCCACTATCGACTCAAAATGGGCTCGAGATTAACTGGTCGATCGCGATCGACGGGTTGCCTAGTGCTGGTGTAAAAACAACAGTATAATACTGGCAGCAGATTTTCCAGTTTAAAACTGTAAAATGCACAGTAATAAACTGTGGAACTAGCAATTTTACAATTTATTACTGTAAACTAGCAATTTTACGGTCTACTACTGTAAAATTAGCAATTTTACAGTTTATTTCTGTAAAATTACTGTAAAACTAGCTATAAAAACATCTATTTTTTTCAAAGTAACAGAAATAGAAAAAAAAATAATTTAAATAGGAGATCATTTTTAGATTAAAAGATGTAGTTTATATTCCAGATAATACGCTATATGTAGCAGCTAAATTCTGAAGATTCATAGAGATAAGTGTTGAATTCTTTAATTTCTAACTCATTTTCAACAATGTTTGATTTATTTTTCTCATTAAAATCATTTTTGTTGAACATATAATTGTTCCATAGAACAAATGTGAAAAAATCCTTTACTTGACTTGAAACTTTTATGAAATTCAAGTAAATGACAGAAAGCCAGTCGAGAAGAATTGTAAAAAGAATCTATCACTAAAACGTTTCAGCATTGCCAGTACCAATGAAACTTTAGTATTGAGCACTTAAGTCTTTTCATTTTTTAAATTTTTTTTCCCTCCTTCTTCAGAGATTCAAATTACATTGTGATTGAAAGAAGCGGAGAAGTTCTGATTGGAACTTAAAGTTAAGTAAAACTTCTTTCTTCACTTTTGAAGCGAAGTTTCAACAAAATGCAATGCATTAAATCATTTATGCGATTATTCTGAAAATATCGATAAGATTTGTGACTTTAAAGAATGAAAATGTTTCAATATTTTAATTTAATTTCATTTAGTTTTTCAAATTTATTCAAATAGCACGGAAGTCTTATAAGTATTTCTCAATTATAGTAAGAAATCATGCATTTAGTTTTGCTAACATGATTAAATTTCTCGAAATCGATGAAAAAAAGGCATTTAATTTTAATTTGATGATTGAATGAGAGTAAAAATTTAAGAGAAAGAGCTAGAAACTCATAAGCAATTTTATACGATAGAAAAGCACTTGTCAAAATAATTCATTTATAATTTAACAACTTATACTAATTTTGACTTCATGGTTTCTCTATCTATGTAATTTTCATTTAAATTAATTGCGAGTTAATATTGGTTTGCCAAAGACAAAATGTTAAGTGTTCAAATTTGCTCGATTCAACTTTTTTTTATGTTTTCGTTAATCAATTAACTTCGAAATTCCAATTATCAGCTTAACTGGAATTTTCAACCACTCAAAGATTTCGTATTGCAGACGTAATTGCTGCATTTTAAAAGTTTCTTAATATGAAAATGAAGTTCGTATTTTCAAATTAAATAGTAATTATAATATTAGTTATTGCACGTTCTTTTATTTTTGATGCTTTCAACTTTGAAAAGCTAGTTCAACTTTGAAATTTTTTTAACGGGCTTGTAATACTATGTAGGGAAATTTAGGGCAAAGTGAAATAGCTAAGGGAACGTACCTGTTTGATAACGAAATAATTGGAAATTTCTGCTGAACATTATTGTACATGAAGAAAGAATAATATATTTTGTAATGCAACGTGCATTGAATTATTATTTTACCATTTTAGCAGTTATTTTGCACCTTCAAGAGAAGGTGGACCATTTCCACCTCGAAAAACCATGGGACAAAGTGAAAAATATAGTATTTTTGTAATGAAACCTTTTTCATTTGAGGATTTACAGTAATTTTCATTAAATTAATGCGCAAATAAACGAATAAGTGAATTATTAATGAAAAAAAATGAATAAATAAATAAACAAATGAAGGAATTATTAATGCAAGAAACGAATAAATAAATAAACAAATGATTCTCAGCTACTAATGAGCTAGAAGAGTGGTAACTTGAGAACTTTTTCCCTCAGTGTTAATCTTATACAGTATTTTTTCTTAAAAAACACTTCAACTGAAGTCTGTATTATAGTCTAAGAAAAACTGAAAAACAATATAACTACAAACTTAAACTGCATTTTCAAAATTTTAACCATAATGGAAAGTGTTCACTAAAAATGTTGCTCATGCACTAGAAAGGATACAGGAGAAGGATCTTTTTAATACAATTTTTAACTCAAAGGCAAAAAACGGTATTTTGAAAACCAACTTTTTGTAAAGAAATTATGCGGAAGGCTTCCTTTATAGTTTATAGTAAATATTTCCTGAAACAATTTCAATGCAGATAGATTTTTAAGGTTCTAGGGCAGTTAAGTAATTACTGTACACAGTACAGCGAAAGTTTCAACTTTAGTACCAAGCAGCAAATCTTGTATTGATATCATGAGTCCCATAAGTTTTTTTCAGTATGCATATTGCATAATGCAGTTCAAAGTAACTATTAAGACTAAGAAAGGATGATTTTGTACACCATGAAACTGCATATTACATTGTATAGATACCAATGTGAGAAAAATAGAAACTATACAAAAATGGAAAACATCGAACTGTCGTCGTCCGATCTTTTAAAGTTTTCGCAAGAAAAAGTACGAGAACATTCTTTATACGTCAAGAAATGAAACGAAATTGTAATTACAATAATACATGCATTTGGTTGAGACTAGAAAAAGCTCAACATATGGATTTATTGAAGGAGAATCCAAAGAGTCGGTATTACAACTGTAAATGACGTAGTTAAGTTGAGGCCAGCAAAGATTCACCTTTTTGCAGTCATTTCTATTGAATTTTCAGCCCGTTGCTATACTTCACCCCTCAATTTTAGTGAATAGAAGAAAAATTGCAAAAAGGGAAGAACAAAGGTTCGAATTTGATTTTCCTAGTTCACAAACTCAGTGCTTGTAACCTTTCCAAACTCCAACGAAATTACCAGTCTTCCGTGCTCCAGATGCCAGTGGTTTATCAGAACAGAATTCGGAGATAACTCAGGATTTTTCAGCAGCGTTGCTGCTCATTCATCATGGGTAGATAAAAGCGAACGTTAGCGTGGAAAGTGCGTGGAACAACAGACTGTCTAGCACAAACCCCGGTTGAATTGAATCCGGCCCCCGTTTCATGCATTTCCGCATAAAAGCTGGAAACTCAGTTTACCTTTTCAGCGGTTATCTGATTTCGGAAGAGTACTTCAAGGCCACCCAAGGGGCTGCGGCCCTTCTTTTGTTCGATGGGATCAGAAAGCCTACCTGTCGGTCACTTTCCCCTACAGGCAGGATGGATTTCCCTTTTTTCTCCCCCGTTGCTCCTCGGGTCTACTTGCTGTTGCAGAGGGTCAGTCGGTACGCTCTTCAGTTTCTCTGGAAAATGCATTTTTTCCCCATCGCCTCGTCTTTTTCCGCTTCTTTTTATTTACTTTGAGCGGAACAACGAAACTGTGGCTTTGCTTCAGCTAATAGCCTTTCATGATTCAACTCTTCATATGTATATATACATGTACACAAATAAATGTATGTATGTATAAAAAAAATAGCGGCGGAAGATTCGGGAATAAAATGCAACTCGAAACAGGCGCATCTCGGAGGAAGAACTGCTCTTAAAAAGGAGAAGATAAAAACGAAATAGCAAACTGGAATAAAAACCAAAGATACTAAGAGCACAACTGCATTTATGGAAACGACATTTATTCTATGTAGGCTTTTCTGCCATTTCTGTTGGGTGGGCATATTTAAAGTAAGGCATATCATTTTGAGCAAGATTAAAAGAAATGCGCATTTAGCCCGATTTTGAACTTTTGCACAGCTTCTTTTAGAATTCGACTGCAAAGCACTCAGCTTATGCGAAACCATTTTATTGTGAAAGCTGATTATACATCAATGGTTTTATGCTCTCAGATGCTCGGTATTATCAAATTGAGTGAAACACCTACTGTTAATGGCATACATTTGATTTTAATCACTCGGGGTAAAATCGGTACAAGAAAATTTAAATGTGACTTTAAAAGAGGGGAAGAATATTATGGGAGCTCATTTTCCCTTTATAATTGTGTTTAATACTAAATATTAAATATAGTTCAAGGGAAAAAAATCAGTTTTTTTTTTCATGTTTTGTAATCTAACCTAAAACGTTAGTTAGCGATCATGAAACTCTCCTTAAAAAATACCGATCCTTTGAGTATTGCGACGTTGATCATACCTTTTTCATTCAGTTAATTCGTTCCGCAATTATTTAACTGTAAATTATACCTAATTGCGGGCTTTTTTTTTTTTTTCTCCTTACTTTCTGTTATATTTTCAAAAACGTCACATTCTTCCTCTTACTTTAAAATTTTTAACTATACACTCCATTTTAAAATTGATAACATAAAAAGTTATGAAAAGATATCATTATTTTTGCGTTAGAAAGGTTTAATCACCAGCAAAGAGGGCATTAAAGAGTTTAAAAGTAAACCATATAACTGTCACAAATTAATTTAAAATAAACCTGTTTCACATTACTACTAAGCTAATATTCAAGATTGAGGAAGTGATTGTAATGTGATCCTCGTGAAATTTAAAACGGGTCAAGCGGGCTCTCCCTCTTAAAATTTTCAAAATTGAAGTCAAAATTTAAGACCATCTATAACGTTGTTGGGAAGAGACGGGGAGACAGTCTCCCGGAATTTTTTTTAAATTGTCCCTTTAAAAACGAAGTTGTAGATGTGATCTTTGATTATATTTTTGGGAGGATTTTTCTCCTCTTATACATTTTAATAGACATTACATTGTATTGTACTGAATGCGCCACAATCCTATTTCATTTATGAGCATTAGGGACTTTTTATTTCCCTTCTAGTTCTATTCTTACTAACTTTTCAACGCAAAATCCATTAAAGTATTTTACTTGAAAATCCTAAAATTTTTAAGAAACAATCTTAGCAAACTGCCACCCTTCTTACTGTTGCTCCCCTGCCGAGAGCTACTCCGTTTAATCCCTTAGCACGCCACTGATATACTACAAAATCCGTATAAGTGAGTGCCTGTACGATTAAATCTACTGTATATATAAATATGCATGTATGTATTTATGCAGTCTTGTCGAAAAAAAATTCATACTTAAGGAGAAAAATATGAAACCTATACACAAACACACATGAATAGATATATATAGAGAGGGGGGAGGTGTAAAATAATACAATAAAAAGATAAAAAAGAAATACTCAATATAAACTCCCTCCGTTAGAATAACATATTTATTCATTCATTTTTTCCCCTCCTGCGGTCGATCTATCTGAAAGCGGAATATTTCTTTTCTTCAGCATCCCTCATCACTTCAGAAACGGTGTACACTTCGGGCGCGTGCATTATCGTCCGCCTCGCTGGCGCTCACCCCCGAAAATCTCTCCCGGAACACAAAAGGCCGGGCTAAAAGGGCCGGGAGAGAGTCCTGTGGGAGGCTGAAAAATGAGAGGGATAATGAGAGCGGGAAAAATCATCTCGCGCAACCCCCCAGCAAACCACCCTGTCAAACATCTATTAGCGTGCCATGTTCATTTCGAGGCCTTGATCCGAAGCTAGCCGAAAAGTAGTCCGGATTTCTCCCGGGGGTGAGAGATTTACCCATCTCTCTGTATTGTGGAGGAGGAGCGCTGTACGGGTCATTTATCTCTCGAGTCCGATCCGATTCGACGGATCCTGCCGACTCATTCCGAGTTGATTCCACCTGATTTTTTCATTCTCCGGGATCACCTTTCACGTCCGACATGCCTCTCAAGCGAATCATAAAAAAATTGAACATGTTAAATCCAATTATATCAGGTAACGTTCTTTATCAATGTGTTCACAAATCGATTTTTAACCAATAACTCTGTATTCATCAAACGTAAGCAATGCGTAGTAGTTGAGTCTTTTTATGAGGATGCTATATTTTATTTACTTTTCTTTCTTTTCTTGTGGGGGTGAAGGTCGCTTTTTATATTCAACATGTTTCGTGAGCAATCTGAATACGCTAAACCAAATTTCACAAAATATAATAACGTTCTTTGACTTTGTATTCACGAATTTTCAACCAACAAAGTAGCACTCATCCATTATAAGCCACGTGCAGTAACTCAGTCTTTCAACCATGATTTTGCTTCTTTTTTTTTCCTTATACAGATATCAACTTCATATTTGGCATGTCTCTCGTAGAGATCAATCAAAATATGGTATACATTATATTTAATTTTATAAGGTAATAAAGCATTCTTTCTATCTATATGCTCACAATCTAATTTTGATCAATTAATCTGTGTCAGTTCAAGGTTAAAAACATGTAATAGTTGAGTCTCTTAATATGAATACTACTATTTTAAAATCATTATTATTATTATTGGCGTATCGTACTTCACATCCAAATTACCGGTCATGCGGGTCATGAAATAATATGATTACTTAAATCTGATTCTATAAAATCTCTTCTTTGTAAATGAATATCGTTCACAAAACGATTTTTGAGCAACAGAGTTCCTTTCATGTAACATAAACAATGCGCATTAGTTTAGTTTTTAAGGGGGAATTCATAGCAAATACTTAGTGAATCACTAAACAAGAAAATTTGCATTTGAAACTATGGTAAACTCAGACACAGTTCCAACTGGCAGCATAAATTTAATTTTTGATGCAATTTAATAACCCGCCTCTGCTATATCCACTGTTAAAAATTTTCCTGAAATTTTGCGGTAAAAGTTACTGGCATCCATGTTGCCAGTAATTTTTACCGTAAAATATTTTTTTACTGTAAAATTTTACGGAAGAGAAAACGAGAATTAAAAAGCGCGAGATACGAACGACAACGATCGAACCCGGGACCCAATTTTTTCACACTGCTTTACTATCCACGCATGGCTGTCATTTCAAGTTTTTCGGGGGGGGGGGGGGCAAAGAGTAAAAACACAATACAATTTCACCAGAAAACAACAAAAACCATGCCCACTTATGTGTAAATACGTTGATTTCTCAAAGACAGGGGCAATTGCCCCCCCCCCTAAATGACGTTCTTGTATCCACGGTACCTGATAAGACACATCAGGAAAGCGGAAATAGGGTGTCATGTGCATCTCACAGAAAGTCACGTGGTGATCAATTGTCGCTGCAATCGCAATATTTTTATCGGTATAATTTACTGAAAAAAAATTCTGTACTGTAAACGCTACATTTTATAATAATATTTACTCTAAAAGCTTCCTAAATTTTTTACAGTGTCCTATTACTGACACTTATAGGGGATTATAAAACCACTCCCGTTTTTAAATAGCACATTTCAGTAATAAAACTGATTTATTCTTTGTCAGCATTTACTATCTTTCAATATTCATAGGATCCGTGGTAACACTCCTTAAGGGACAAAATTTCGCCGTTGGTGAGTTTTGGTACTAATTTGTTTTTTCTTAGAAATCAAAATCCCAAGGTTTACGATGTACGCCAAAGAAACTTGAATGTGTTCCGACGAATATTTTACTCCCCATAGGGCTCTAAACTTCTCGGGTTATTTGATAATCACTCTGTATACAGTCACAAATATGCTTATTCATCAAAGCCTACTGACATCCATGCCAGTACACTGTAAAAAATGAATGTTGTTTTTACAGTATAATACAGCTAATTTTGTAGTACCGTAAAATGGGGTGAATCGGAACACTTTTCAACTTTGATTGCAAAAAAAGCAGTTAAAAGATTTTTTTCAAGTTTGATTTTCTGGGTAAAAACTTCGGTCTTGCTTTACTTTTGATATTCCAAGCAAAGACAAAACATTTTGAGCAGTTATTATTAGAATATATAGGATATTATGGGTGTTCCGAATCACCCCGCTGATAGGGGTCAATCGGAACACATGTTAAAATTTTTATTTTTTTTCCATTTAATCTGTAATAGGTTTCACAAACATGAGTAATGTTGATGGGGGAGATAAAGAATAGATAATTACTGTCAAATAAAAGTATAATTTCAATACCAGTAAACGTTTATAATTTGTCAAAAATCAAAATAATTTTGAACTTATGAAAAATGAAAAGTAATTTTTAGAAATGCTTTTGAATTGAAATACAAAGATTTAACATGAATGAAAGTCACTCATGTCGTCCACAAATATGTACTTGTCCTTAAAACTAACAAATGTGACTTGGCCTAAGTTTTTTCATAGCATCTTCTGAATGAACTCTGCCTTTTCTTTAGTTTCTTGAAATCTCTGGGTTTCGGGGATTGTCCTGAAAGATTTTAACTCTTATTCATGACTGTTTGTGTACTAGCCTTTTGCTATATAAAGTCTATATGACTTTCCCCAGCGTATTTTAAATAAAAAGAAGTCTCCTGGAGAAAAAATCTTTTGAAATCTGCAACTTTTTGTCATTCTAGGATCTAGTTGCTCACGAGAAGGGATAAACAGTAATAAATCCTTGTCCTTGTCTTGATTAGAAGAATTGGGGTTAGAATCTTGATTTTCAAACAGTTTCCTTCAAATAAGTTTGAATTGGAACAACAGAACAAAGTGTTCCGATTCACCCCGCAATTTTTTTTTCCTATGGCATTTTTCAGAATTCTTCATTTTTATGACACAATTTATAAAAAATGTAAATTCTAATGCGGTATTCTGTTGTTCAGATACATGTATAATTGAAACGTACCACTCTTAGGTTTAAAATATAAGAAGGTTTGTTCTTGCATATGAAGTTTTGCAGTCTATGAAAATGTGATGTTTTCTAGCATTCCACGTGCAGCCCTCCTTAGAAACCAGTAGCATTTCCAGATTGACAAAAGTAATTTTTTCCTACTTCCTATGATCTTGCCTTTCTAAAAAAAAATTAATGGCGAAAAATACCCAATAGTATATTTATGAAGAATTTCTTTGTACGGTCGGGAAGTTTTGTTCCGATTGACCCCGCTGTTCTTATACACCCCATTTTACGGTAATAAACTAAAATTGCTAATTTTACAGTAATAAACTGTAAAATTGCTACTTTTACAGTACTAAACTGCAAAATTGCTAATTTAGCAGTTTATTACCATGCATTTTACAGTTTTAAACTGGAACCTCTGCTGTCACTTCTTCTAACCTTTCGTCCAGTGTGTATCTGCAAACGTCCTACTTTAGCTATTCTCCCCCGCTCGCAGACCTACTTTTGTAGTTCAGCTGTTTGAACCTGAGAGATACGCAATGCTGTTAAAGTAAGTTTTTGTTACATTCGGTCTCCCGTTTATATTAGTATTTTAGGCTTAAATATTATACATGTTTTTGAAACAGCCATAAGAACGACATATACACGATGCTCCACTTTCAACAAAAATGCCCAATAAAAACGTAAAAAATTGAATGCAACAAGAACTTACTTAACAAGCAGCGCGTATCTCTCGGATACGCACGTTTTACTTCTTCTGTTGTAACACTAAATTCAGCCAAGTATTAAAAATACCTCAAATCATAACGCAAAATGCCAAGCGCACTTACTTGAGTCACTTGTTTCAGCGACGAAGCATGCTGAAAATAGATGCATAAGGATTACACTGTAAAAAATGGATGTTGTTTTTACAGTTTATACAACCTATTTTATTGCAACAAACTGTAAAAATTGCTAATTTTACACTAATAAACTGTAAAATTGCTGTTTGAAACTGTAAAATTGCTAGTTTTGAAGTTTATTATTGCACATTTTAGTTTTAAACTGGAACTTCTGCTGCCAGTATTATACTGTTGTTTTTACAGTCTAATACAGCTCATTTTGTGGTACTAAACTGTAAAATTGCGATAATAAACTGTAAAATTTCTAGTTTTACAGTTTATTACTGTGAACTTTACAGTTTTAAAATGAAACCTCTGCTACCAGTATTATACTGTAAAAACAACTTTTTTTTTTTTTTGCACTGTAGTATATCTGAGAGATAGACTCGGCCTTCCATGTTGATAGATTCCTCTCCCACTTGATAGATGTGCAATTTTAACACGCGAAAGCTCGCGCGGGTTCGAAAGTTTTGTTTCCGTTTCTTGGAATTTCATGGACAGATAAGGAAAGCATCTTTTGGGTAGCTGCCATTGTGCCCTTGATTGATAGGGAGGTGTGGTATGTGGTTGGAAATTTCTTAAATCCTTTAAATTCTTGTGAACTAGGGGGTTCTTGCGATTGGAGTCTTTTGCAATCGCACACGAGTACTGACGTCAGTAAAGTTCTCGGAACGGAACAGGTGTTTGGAGTCGGTTCCATTCAAAGAATTTCGAAACATTTTGTGAAAATGAAGTAGTTGTCAGCAATCCTTCTTCTAGCCATGATTTTCAGTTTACAAGCGTGTCGTTCACGATAATTATGTAGTTCTGTCCAAGCAAAATTCATATTTTTCAATTACTTTTGCACTACTTATAACAAAGAAAAGATGCCAACTCCATAATGAGCAAGAGAGGAAGCATTTTAGCTAATTACTAGACGATGGAGAAAGTGATGAATATGTGTCATTTCAGACGATAAAGGTTTAGCAATGAAGAAAACTTTAGTGATTAAGACAGTGAAAGCACATTTTTTAGCAAAAATTCTAATAATCCTGATACAGATGAAAAATGCGTCAAATATTGTATATATTTCACTGTTTTTATTTTTCAATAAAAACGGTTTTGCTTAATTTAACCAAATTTCATTAACCTTGGTTTACAGTAGTTTTCCGATCAATACTTTATTGGAAAACTGTGGACAACGGCTGAAAATTCTGTAAACTAAAAAAAAAATTAATAATAAAAAGATTGCCACAGGTAAATCAAGTGAATCTCGAACAGGGCGTTTTTATATTATTGTAGTATTTTAAAGAAATGTCCCCCAGAACTGAAATCCTGGGAAAATATTTTCACATTTTTAAAGTAATGCTGGAAAATATGCTGAAAGGACTCAAAAATAAATAAATAAATAAATAAATAAATAAATAAATAAATAAATGAATAAATAAACATTAGTGTGTAATTGATCACTAATTTTCTACAACCAAGGATAATCCATCACACCATTTCTCATCCAATATCGTTAGATAAGGTTGCAATGAATGTATCGCTAGGCGGCACTTTTCCTTTTGCAACGTTGAAAATAGATATTTTCCCCTCTCTATCTTCCACAGCTCCTTACCTTATAAGACCAATATTGTCCGCGCTGGATCATTAAATTAATTATTCCTCGCCTTGTTCTTTAATCTTAGGGGAACACGGGATAAAGCAAAATGCTAACACATTTTCACGTTTTGCAGCATCACGTCGTACAAGCCGCCCTCGTAGCTAAAAGTACTTTAACTATGTTTTTAAGCATACAGTTGATTCTAGTGAAAAAATAAATTGCTATATACAGGGTGTCCACTCCAATCGTGGACCAATAGCTAATTTCTAAACCGTTAGAGATAAGCATATAGTTTATTTAGGAAAAAATCTCCAAATTACGAAAGGAATTTTGGGTCTATTCAATGTTTTTCAAAAAATCAAATTTTGAAAGAGTTACGAAATTTAAATTTTTATACAGCCCCCCAGTCCTATCAATCATATTTAGTAAAACATTCTTGACACTGTAACGTTTAAAACTAAAAAAAAATCACTCTTCTACGACAAAAATTGACCGAGTTATGACGTTTTGAAAAATCAAGATTTTGCATTGTTTCATGACGTCATCGAGAGATCGCTTTAGGGACCGTATGCGAAATCCTTCAAAATCTTGATTTTTCAAAACGTCATAACTCGGTCAATTTTTGTCGTAGAAGAGTGATTTTTTTTTAGTTTTAAACGTTACAGTGTCAAGAATGTTTTACTAAATATGATTGATAGAACTGGGGGGCTGTATAAAAATTTAAATTTCGTAACTCTTTCAAAATTTGATTTTTTGAAAAACATTGAATAGACCCAAAATTCCTTTCGTAATTTGGAGATTTTTTCCTAAATAAACTATATGCTTATCTCTAACGGTTTAGAAATTAGCTATTGGTCCACGATTGGAGTGGACACCCTGTATACATTTTAATTAGAAGCATAAAACTTTGCGAAAAATTTGCTGAAAAAATGAAGTAATGAGAAAATTCCCAAAAGACCCTGGGGCCTTCATCAGGCGGACTCCCTTAGGGTAGGGAAAAGTGAAGTGAGATGTTTCTTGCCAGTTGCAGGCAAAGCGCCTAAAAAAAGATGCAACTTTAAGCCCCCGACATCTCACAGACAAGCATAAGGTTACCTAGTCGGGGGCTAAAAGTTGCACCTTTTTTAGACGTTTTGCCTGCAACTGGCTAGAAACATCTCACTTCACTTTTCCCTACCCTAAGGGAGTCCCCTGATGAAGGCCCCAGGGTCTTTTGGGAATTTTCTCATTACTTCATTTTTTTAGCAAATTTTTCGCAAAGTTTTATGCTTCTAATTAAAAATATGTTTGCTACCAGTTTCAAGCAGCTGCCACAAGCGCCTTTTGAACTGTGTGATTAAGTTTATTTTTCTTTTTCTATATGATTTTTCAACTACTTTGTTTTTGTTAATGTATACATATATTAGACATATTATACATATATTAGAGATGGCGCGAAGCGAGGTTTGGCCGAAGAGCCGAATACCGAAGCTTCGGCCAACTAATGGCCGGAGCTTCGGCTGCTGCACATATTTGAGGTTTACCTTTGAACGTGTAATAAATGCATACAATATGATACTATACTCTATATGTTTCAATATTCTTAATGTTACACAACAGTTTTAACATAATGTTTCAGTTTTAAATTAATTTCACTAATTATAGTATGTATTTTTGTTCTGTATTGGTAGTACAAGGAAAGAAGGCACTTTTCTGCTTTTTTTATTGAAATAAGTAGAATGAGAATTACTTGGAATATAAAAAGCATGTTCTACAGTTAAGTTGATATTTATAATAAAACCAACTGACATGATCAAATATGTATACTACTAGAAATTAGCTGCTATTTGTATTTTATCATTATTATGATGAGAGATGGCGCGAAGCACAGTTCAGTTGAAGAACCGATTAAAGAAACTGCAGCCAACTAAGAGCCGAAACTTAGGCTGGTGCACGTATCAAGTTTTAAAATGGTCAAGTTTTATAATTAATAAATGCATACAATATGATACTATTCTTCAGGTATTTTAATGATATTCCGAGTTTTACTCAACCTTATTAGCTTACTATCTCATATTTAAATCAATTTCACTAGTTAAAATATACATTTTTCTTGCTACTGGTAGTACCAGAAAAGCAGACAGTTCCTTTTTTCATGTTGTAAATAAGCAATGTGAAGGATTACTTGGAATACGAATAACATGCTCTACTTTTTAGTTGATGCTTATAATAAAACCAACTGATATGATCAAATATTAAATCACAAAATAATTGAACTGGAAATTAGCTGCCATTTGCATTATTTTGTAATATTATGTATGTAACAGGTATCTAAATATTCTTCATTTAAACATTTTGAAGTTGAATTTGTTAGATTCATGCACAGGTATTCTTCCTTACTTATCATTCAGTATTTATACTTTAAATAAAATATTTAAAACGCTTAGTTTTGGAAATGTTTACTCAAAAAAAAAAAAAAAAAATGAAAGTAAGCTTTTTCCTTGAAGTAACAAATGAAATCGGAACGTATAAAACTTTCATTAAAAGTGGATGTGCAAGGAACGGGAACTGTCTTCCAATTTGGCTTTGTAAAAAATAAGTAAAAATTCAGCTTTAATTTACTTTTTGTTAATTCTGAGGAAGTTTTATAATCCTGGGCTATTATTAACAAAATTCATCAATACCTAGAAAAATGGTTAAATTTTGTCAATATATTGATAAAATAAATAAAAACTTAAATTTTATACCTACAACTTTATTAAATAAAGTATCACTTTAAAAAAGTCCTGGCCTGGTAAATGTTAAAATTTGGCGTTTTTATATAAAATTTTGAACACTAGAAATGTGTAAGAAAGTCACGTTTCACTAGATTTATATCAAAGCTACTAAAGTTATTCATGTAACTATTAACTAAATATAATGAAACTTTATGTATTTTGTAAGAATTTTCAAATTAAATATAATATACAGTTAACTATTGAACAGTTTCTGATTACAAGGGCTCAATACACACATTCAGTTTATCTAAATATAATTTACTTTTACGTTTTCGTATATTTTATAATAGTGTATAGACTAAAGGACAATATTTTATATAATTATAGTTGTAAAATGAACATTTACATTATTAATTATTATAGGCCGAAGCGATCGAAGCACACCTCATGCTTCGGCCATACCGAAGCTTCGGCCCATCTTTAATGTGTATATATATATATATATATATATATATATATGTATATATATATATATATTGAAATCCTTAGAGCAATTTATTTTTTCACTAAAATCAACTGTATGCATATTTAAATCGTTTTGAATTTTTTTATTTTTTTACAGTGCAGTTCAACTTAAACGATGAAAGGAAGAAGCAGAAAAAACAGAACGATGGATCAAGGCTCTACAACAATGAGTACGGAACCTAAATTTTTTGCTGGATTACCAAAATTTAAAAGGTATCCCATACTGCGAGAAGTATTTAGGGCCTGCACCCACACTACATTGCTAAAGTTTCCGCAGCATGTAGCACCAAAAATGACACTAGCTTTTCTGGATGTAAAAGAAGTAGCTTATTTGGTGCAACATACGTATTTGAAGTCCAAACATTGGTAACATTAAGCCTCATTTTCTATAGCCATGAAACTTTCACCATTAATTGCATCAATATACAGTGGGCGCCGGTAAATTGAATCAGTAGTTAATTGGATCAACAGCTGTTATGAGTCAAATCGTCAAAAACAACACAATATTCAGCTTTATTAAATTATCCGCTTAATTGAATCAGCCGCTTTAGTGAATCAAAACTGTTAAGAGCAAACGCGATTCATATAAGCGGTGGCCACTGTACCACCAAATTTTTATGTTCAGCTTTATGATCCACTAACATTCATGTGCAAAAAGATATAGATTGAGCCACCCTGTTTTAGGAGCTCCACTTATCTCTATATATAATTAAAAGAAGAAAAAGAAAAACAATATTACTGAGTTTCAAGTTTAATGTTTTTTCAGTACTTAATTAAAAATAGTGAGCAGTGAAAATTAATGAGTAAATGATATTACTAATTTAGTGAGCGTTAATTAAAAAAAAAAGTTGAACATCTGAATATTATGACTGTACACAGAAACTGCATGTACGCACAGAGTACAGATTTTTTTTCCTCTCCACGCAAAATAGTTCAGTAGTTACCGGATTCAGCCAGTTATGATAGTCCAAACTTTTTGGACCATTGCACTTACGCTATGAAGTATCATTCATCTCTTTCTCTTTGATGGACAGCTCCACGGGTAACGAACTGACATTTTCAAGCAAAACAGTATTTGTTAATTTTTAACGCAAAATAGACATTGTGCAAAAGATTTCTCCACTGCATCGTCTTCCTTTTTACCCGAATTTAATGATTTAATTTAATTCTATAAAATACATTTTGAGCAATTAAAAAAAATGTTAAAATCATGGTAACTGACTTACATGCTACGTTCTTTATTGTCCGTCAATTACAATGTGTTTAACATTTCCTTAAAACATCATACAAAATGTATTTTGAGAATTCAACTAAACCATTAAATTAAGTATAAAATATCCAAAAATACAATGGAAAAGTTCTTCTGCATAACGTATATTTTAACTTGAATGGAATTTTTGCAGTAAAAATGTCAGTCAGTAACCGTGAAATTGCCCCGATGTGAATAAATGAAATAAAAAGAGTCATATATAAATAATTGGAGTCTAAAAATTCTCACTCAAATGATCGTTTATTTATTTATTTTTAATCATTAGAGCCATAGCAAATAATGATACAAATGATTTATCACAATGCTTTAGAACATTTTCAAATAAACAGATCAAAATTTCAATTTTATTGCATTATGAAAGACCAACTTAGATAAAAGTTTTTCAGTTAAGCATGAACTGATTTAGAAAAGTAAGTACGGAATCATGTCCCAGCCTTAAAAAAGGAGACACATTGCTCTCATATGTTTATTGCAATCTAGAGAATAGCAGTATTATGCATAGGGTAAGTCTGGGTACCATGCCCCATCTAAGAAGAAGCATTTTTTTTAATGCTATGTAATGATAAATGAAAGATAACACCTCCTACCTTTCTGAATGTAGGTCCAGGTGCTGTGTAAAATATATCATTACCAACAAATACGAAAGAAATTATTTACTTTGAAAAAAACAAAATTGAAACTTTGAGCTTATTTTTTCTGGCAATCAGACAATTTGCCCTACTCCATCAGGTTATTTTCCCCACTTGAAATAACGTCACAAAACATATAATAGTCAATTGAAGGGGTATTAATTAACTAAATTAGTACAAGTTATTATTGGACTGAAATAGTTAAATTTTAAATTAACTTTAAATTAAAAAAATGAGCTGAAAGATGCAAATACCGTTTTTTAATCTTTTCATAACCACTGCATCTTTGATTACTCACACAGCTTTATAAATTTTACAGCTTAATTTTATTAATTATTTCATGACGTGTTCAGACTCATCAACCAGAGCTTTCACTTTCAGATTCTTTCTACATTTCCTTCTCTAGAATTTGATAGTTTGTATTTGCCAATGTTTCCTTTAGGGTTTTATAGTGTCAAATCTTACTTGCAGCAGTTTTTTTTTTCTTTTAATTTCTGCAAAAAAAAAAATCTGCAATTTATTTTTCTTCTCTTCTATTCAACTCATGTCCAATCTCTCTCTTCGAATATTGCAGAGTATTTGTTGCGTAGCTTAGAAGACTAATTTTGCTCAAATTTTTATTTGCAGAACAAAGAAGGCTTCGGACTCTGATAAGCCTTAAGAATTGAAACCTCATAGTTTCTTCTAAAGTACTGAACGTAAACTTGAATCTTTAATCCATTTACCCTCAAGAAAATAATATTTAATTCAAGGGCATATTTCCAAGACGAGTCATTAGCGGGGAAAATAACCTATAATTAAGCAGGTCATATAACCTGTTTATCCAGTTTAATTGCCCCGCCCCCAGCTTTCAAACAGCTAGTCAGTATGACTGAAATCAACATTACTAGCCCTTCTTTGAATATCCTCTTATTGTTTAATTAGATAAATCAACGGAATAATAGAACGATCATTGTTTACAGTAAAATTCTTAAAAGAACTTCGTTTGATCATACGCTAAAAATTGCATTTTCCTTCAGCTTTCCCTTAAATTTGTAATTGTCGGTTGAAAGTGGTAAAACTTCCTGAGAGCCATTCAAGTAACTTCTCTGCACAGCACTGCCCCTGCGGAAATGTCCACCAACTCGCTGTGTGGGTATAATTATAAAAAATAAAAACTGGGGTATTTAATGAGGTGGGGGGTGTCATCCCTGAATTACCCTATTCGTTATTAATATTTTCCAAATGAGCTTGAAACTTCAGTTTACATAAAAACAATCTCAGTTCGTAACAAACAATCTGCACAAATTCACATTGACTCGTTCCTAACAAAACACTAAAACAATTACGTTTACAAAACGTAGCGAAATATTTGGATTTTTCAGGTTTGAAACTAGAAAAAAGTACTTTCCAGTAACGCAAATTCACTTTTAGTTCAAAAAACATTGAATATCCGGATGCATGAAGTATCCAGAATAAATTTTGCAAATCGATTTGTATGATGGAAGCAAATGACGTATCTACTCTAACCGAACAACGATGCATTTGGTAACATAATATAAGATATCGCGCGGTTTTAATACTTTTATAGTGGATGCGTTCGCATTTAGTTAACAGTTGACATAACAGTACATTTATTTAGTTTTTGTAGTGTTTCTTTGGCAGAGTTATCATTCGATGATAACTAATTGCAGGAAACGTTACCTGGAGTGCTGTCATTGAAAATATCCATCTTAGAAACATAAGAAAACTGCTAGTGTTCTATCTTCATTCCTCACTTAAAACATTGGAGTTTCTTTGGCGAAGATTCAGGAAACTTGAAGTAGATTGACGGTGCATCCATGGAAGCAACCGCATTCTCTTTGTGTTCTTTTGGCAAAAGTTATCTGGTGGCAGATAACCGGGCGGGAAGAATGGTGTATGTTGCAGAGTTTAATCCGTCATCAGACGAGAGACGGGAGGGGTGCACGGCCCCCTCCCTGGTTGTTGGCGAAAGAGGCGTGGTGGTAGTAGAGAGACGGATAAGTGGCCACACTGAGGGAAGAGTTCTCGGTGGCCGCCACTGAAGAGGAACCGGTGTCGTGGTAGAGGATAGGCACCCGCACCATGCGCTGAGCGTGGGCCATGTTGGCCGCTTCCAGCTCGGCGGCGAGCTGCCGCTTCCACTTGTTGCGCCGGTTTTGGAACCAGATCTTCACTTGCGTCTCCGTCAGGTGCAGGGAGGCCGCGAGGCCGGCCCGCTCCGAGCTCGACAGGTACCGCTTCATGTCGAAGGTGGACTCGAGCTGGAACACCTGGCTGCGGGTGAAGACGGTCCGCGTCTTCTTCTTGCGCCGGTTGCTCTTGCCGCCACCGCCGCCGCCCTTCTTGCCGTCGCCGGCGTCCGGGCTGCTGCTGCCGCCGCCGCCGCCACCGGAGGCTCCCGTGCCGCCGACATTCGCCCCGCGCTCGTCCGTCGCGGCGCCCGGCGAGAGGGGGCTGGAGGCGCGGCTGTCCGAGTTGAGGAAGTCGTCGGCGAGGGGAGGACTGCTGCCCGGCTGACACAAGCCTGTGGGGAGACAGAGAGAGATGGTTCGTCAGGCTCGCTTTCGGAAAATAGGTCATTGAGATATCTACTGAGCACAATGCAAGGAAGAATAGAACAATAAGAAATTATAACTTACATCGACGAAATTAACACATGTTGGCAACTATTGTAATCAATCAAGCTCGTTTGGCATTTGATGCGCGTTCAATAAAGTAAAAGAGTAACTGAGCACTGCAATGTACTCAACAACTTCTTTGTTTTTTCCCCATAACAATGTAGGGTACTAGGGTCTGAACAGTTTTTGCTATTTATTTTTTAAAATGAGGATGAAAAAGTTTTATCCTTGATGAATTCACGACGGTAGCTTCCCTTTGTATCATTCCGAAAAGGAAACAACTGAAAAATATCGTTTTTTTTTTTCACTAGGTGGGGGTGTTCAATTACTAGTAGAGTCACGTTTTTCATTTAAACTCCAGAAAAAAAAAAACATTTCTAGTAGAATCATAAAAAATTCCTCAGTGTTTTGTTAATAGGTACCACATTTCAATACCATATACTACAGTTTCTAATGATATTAAATTTGAAAATAAAATTAAACTTGGATTCATTAATCAGATTACCCTATAACGTAATTAAAATTTTAAAATATTGTGCTTGCAAGCAAAGAATTCGCATTGATCCTTCCACAAGATGTGTATTGTAGTCAAAGGAATGAACTACAAATATTACAGTACCAATAATTAAAAAAAGAAAGAACAAATGTTAAATAAATAAAAATTATCGAGATTGAGAAGCCTCTATTTGATTAGCTGGAAGTTACCGTGAAAAATAACAATAATGTTTATTCATTTATTTAATTTACTAAAATGAAAATGAATACTCATCATTCATACTGATTATGGATCCCATCAATTTCAGAATGATTCTTTACATTAAGTTTTCATATTAAATAGCTTGGGATCTTTGTAAGTGAATCTATTTTGGGCGTTTATTGAAAGATAAAATTGTATTTTTGATTATATATTTCATCTTTTCTGTTTCTCAATGTTGCGAAATTTAAAAATATATATTATAAAAAAACTCCTAAAAGAAAGCAATATCAAGTGCTGTAACTATGAAAATTAAGATGAAAGGAGACTTAACATACATGGAAGCAATTTTTCCACAAAAGTTAAAGACGCTTTGAAGCTACGAATTCTTTTCTTTTCTTCTTTTTGTTTTTCCTTTTTTTAGTTACGAAAATCTAGATACAAATATTTGAGCCCAGTCATTAGAGCTTTTGACATTTTGTGCAGTTTTTTTTTTTCTCTTGCAGCTGATAAATGTACCGTCCCTAAATTGAATTTACGCAATTTGGTTACGTTTCGTGAAACCTGAATCAATATTAATTTAATTTTCACAATCAAAACAGCCTCTTGACCTCTCGAAATTTGGTCTATTTTTAAAAGTTCCACAGTTTTATAAGGACAAATTGTTAGTCGTGTATATAAATGAATAAATTTTAGTTTCGTACATGTTAAAAGCGAGGAGCAACGTTCAAAAACCATATGTGCTTTGCTGACCTGGCACTAGGCTACGAACTTCGGGAAATATCGATTACCGAGTGGACTCTCCCCTGCTTGCTGCGCTCGCTGCACTAATATTTTTGTTTTTGTCACTTACTACTAGCATATTTAAGAAAAAAAAAATAATAATACCGAGGGTCAAATGAAACTTATGGTTCTGGCATTAGAATCGTTTGAGTTTAAAAGCTTAAATCCATAATTTCAGCCATGAATTTTCATCTTTTCAAACATTTGTTTTTTAAACGAAGGTTTGCTCCACCATATAGCATCACGTAGACAATACTGCAAAACAACTGCTTACATTTCACAATTAAATTATTTTCACTTCGAACAAATGATATTCTTTTTCTATTACCAGCGGAATCGATATTAGGCATTTTCAACACCGAGCCCTCTGTTTCTCCTCCCCCCCCTCCAGCATTTGAAAACGACTCCGCGCTATCGCACACAGAGAACTATTTTCACGCTCACAATCACTGCTCCATTCCTCCTTTTCTGAAGAAACAGAAGTTTATACTTTTCCCCACATTGCGTATTTTACTCGATATGGCACCTGCACCATACTAAGCGCTTCTCCAATCTGATTTTCATTCTCAATCACGTGCATTAATCACGTGCATTAATTATTCTTGAAATCAAATAAATACAGTTAATTCTTCATTCGATTATTAAGTACTTATTCTATAATTTATGTTTATACAGAAAATGTACCAGCTTACAAAGTTATAATTTTTAACGCACAATAACGATACAAAATAATTACTGCAGCACTAAAAAACATTCATAATTGTGAAGAAAGCAAATATTTCTATCTCAACAATTGCAGGTAAGATAATTGTTTTTGGTCACGATATAAAGAATGAACTTTTAGACAACAAGTTCTGACATTCGTCAGAAGTGTAGAAAAAGCAAAGGTGCCCCATATTAAGAGATGCCGATACATATTGAGTGACTTTAGTCTATATATAGAGTATTTAGCCGAAATCACTCTCGAAATAGTATTAAAAAAATACGTTACGGATACAGCAACAAAATTTATATTACCTGATCAAGTCGTTAAAAGCTACATTGCAAAAAATGAACTGCTGTTTTTTCAGTAAAATATTGGTAGCCGAGGTTCCAATTAAGAACTAAAATGCACAATAATAAACGGTAAAGCTTGCAATTGTACAGTTTCTTACTGTAAAGTTAGAAATTTTACAATTTATTGCCGTAAAATTTAGCTGTATTATTAAGAACATCAGTATAATACTGGCAGCAGAGGTTTCAGTTTTAAACTCAAAAATGAACTTTCATAAGCTGCAAAATTAGTAAGTTGACAGTTTGTTATTGTAAAATTAGCCATTTTATAGTTTAGTACTGTAGAGTTAGCAATTTTACAGTTTATTAGTGTAAAATTAGCAATTTTACAGTTTAGTACTGTAAAGTTAGTTATTGTACAGTTTATAAGTGTAAAATTAGCAATTTTACAGTTTATTAGAGAAAAATTAGAAATTTTTACATTTTATTACTATAAAATTAGCGGTATTATACTTAAAAACAACATTCATTTTTTAGTCTACATAAGTTTGCTTCACAATAAGTTTTACAGTATATAGGCCTTTGGTGGCGCTGAAGACATCAAATATGAAGTAAAAGCTCCGTCAGAGTTGCCTTAATGAGTCACAATCATTGGTAGGGAATGAGGCTATCATTCTTCGTTGTAAGTATGCTAAGTCACCGTGCCATAAGAACTAGAATAACATAGCCCCATAAAAAACAAATCACGAGGGTTTAAGTAATGACTATAACCGAGATCACATTGCATGGCTAAAATTATTCTTAGAGCAATTTAATTTCAAGAGCGGTATAGCCTAGCTCTGACAAGTTGACTGCCGATGCGCTGAAGCTTAAATGTTTTCAATTGTTAAAATAGGAGTGGGAAAGGCCAACTTGCTTTGTCGGTGACAATAATTAGCGTTTTTCCATTCTAAGAATTTCTTCTTTTTGTACCAAAAACATAAATGAGCTCTTCCAAGATCAAATAAGTGCACCATTTTATCAGAGCCAGATTATACATGAGCTACAGGAAATGTTTTGAGTTATTGTGTGGTAACTTCTTTGAAGATGATAAATTGAAATGCATAAAATATTGCCCGTTTTGTGTTAAAATACTAGTAGTAATGTCGCTTATGTTAATGCAATCAACTTATAAGAAAAACTACTATCAAGGAAAAATATTTCCCCAAAACAAATATTCCAGTAAAGAAAAATGTAACACAATAAGTGAATTTTACTCCACAAAGCAATGTGTGTATATATTAGCTGCATGTGTAAGAACTTATTAACGTTTACACGACATTTTTCATATTATGCTGAAGCAATTTGAACTGCATAAGTTTATAAAATTTGGAAAATACTCAAAACGCGTTCTGGATAATATTTCAGGTTAGAATTGATTCAATATATGATTTTTTTTTGCAATATTTTGCTTATTGTCTTCCTAAAAGTGTGTGCTAAGAAAGAAGTGTAAGTATTTGGTAGAAAGAAATGCTACATGATAAAAACTGATTGCTGTTGGGGGACTTGGCAGTCAAGTACTTTTATTTCAATTCAAAA
Source organism: Uloborus plumipes (assembly GCA_038373865.1). NCBI lineage: Eukaryota > Metazoa > Arthropoda > Arachnida > Araneae > Uloboridae > Uloborus > Uloborus plumipes. Next base: position 68,902 of record JAXGGA010000461.1, on the reverse strand, counting down.
ATTATCAAGTTGTTTTCCTTTTATCTACGCACCTCTGAGTGAAACTTACATCATACACTTGTCGTTTATATAGTAGGCTCATTATATGAGAAATAAGTATAAATGAGGACCGTCCGTAAATAAAAGTTCCTACTTCCCCCTTAAAACTAAAAGTTTTTTCACATTAGTTATCATAAATCTTTGGATAGATGTTATAGCTTTGTTCAAACGTAGATTTGAAAACAAAAGTTACATTCGTATATACAAATTGAAAACTAATTGTTGTCGAGAAAATGATTCGAAATACAGCCTATCAATTCATTAAATATCTTTATTCAGTTAATTTGTAGTCTAAATTTAATAAGAGATGTGTAATACTTAAACAGAGTGATTTAGTGTAAATTCACCAAACTATAATAAACTTTAAATGGGGATATTTTTTATGGGAACATAAAAGAAGTAAAAAAAAAAACTGTCAGTCAAGATCCATAAGAATAATAACATTAATAATCAGGAATAAAGAAAAAGATCTACAGTTCAATAATCACATTGATTTTATGAATATACTTGAAGAAATTGAATTGGGCAATTTTTCCATGTATGTTGAATATCCGAAAAATTGCTTCCTATCTATCTCTCTTTCTCTTTTAAAAAGTGACAGCTTTTTTTGCATCTTGCATCAAAAACCCATTTAATCACTTAATCTTTTTAAGTTTTATGGAGGAAAATATTTCTAGAGTAGTGATTTAGTTGTCTCGGTAAAACATTTTGACTATCATCGACAAACCTTAACATTAAATATCATATGATATTTCGAAAATAGCCCTTAATAATCATTTTTTAATTAATTATTTTTATCAATAGCTTTGATAATTTTTTGCTAAGCTAATACGTTTCTTGATCGAAGGTTATAAACGTTGCAATTCGGTCATAATATTAGCGTTTGTAAAGGATTTAAAATTAACAAAATAGTAGCCCCTCATTACATCGAGCCTATTTATATCTCTCATTCGCATGTATCGTTCTTTTAATTTGTCTCCCAAACATTATGCATAAAAAATGTTGCTTTAGATTTGACATCACAGAGGAAAAAAAAGTTATATTTCTGAGAAAAAATATTTTTTTTTCTTCTTTTTAGTCAATAAATAAAACAGGCATATTTTCCAAACATTTAATTCCTAGAAGTTTAAGCTGCAAATTCCAACTCATATTCCACCATAAACCGTTGAACTATTTAATTAATTAATTAATTAATTTTAGGTTAGAAGAAAATGAGTAAACTTGTTTTCAAGTGTTTTTATTAAGAATATCGTCTTAATATGATAATAAACGAGCACTTTGGTTGAGCCACATGTCATTATTATTTTTTTTTTATTGAATTTTTACTTTTCATGACTTCGATTAAAATGCGCTTTCGGATATATTGCGCTTTTTTTGTTGTCTCCCGACAAGGGCGATTCAACGAGGAGATCACTAAAATCCAAATACGAAACATAGAAATCAAGTATATTGGAGAAAATCTTCTATGCAAAAAATCGATTTTTTTTTCTCTAAGGGGGATGGGGGGGGGGGGAGAGAGAACACATATTTCACTTTTCATGATTCTTTTTTACAAACTTTTAATAGAAGAATTAGACATATTTTTAGGGACGTTTTTACGAGAGTTTTAATGGTACATGCATTCTTTTTTGTATCATGTTTCAAATTTTCTGTAAAACAACTTTTGTTACAATCTCATTTACTCTGTAAGAAAACTGCAAACCAGAACCTCAGCTAAGCTTCACTGTAAATTAGTTCTTTTTACAGGAGTACAAGCTGTGCTAAAAAGAGTAAATTTTCTCTTTGGTATTGGTAAATTTCAAGATAATCGAGGTCTATCAATTTATAAAGATCTAGAAAAATATTTTGCGGTTAATAATTTGAGAAATTTGTGTTTTTCATTTCCCATCATTCATTTTTTCTTTTATATTTCTAACCGAAATGCATCTAAACTTCTCAAAGTTTCAAGGTTTTCTTCTTTTTTCTTTTTTTCAGTCTTTATTACTTTATTTAGTTTGTTTTCGATCTCGGTGGAATTTCTTAATTTTTCAATATTACTTATTTTATTTATCATTGTTATTATTGCTTTTATTATTATTATTATTGTTGTTGTTGTTGTTATTGTTGTTGTTGTTGTTATTGTTGTTGTCCTTATTATTATTATTATTATTGTTATTATTATGATTATAATAATAATAATAATTATTATTATTATTATTATTATCATTATTGTTGTTGCTGTCATTATTATTATTATTGTTGTTGTTGCTGTTGTTGTCTTTAAATTTATTATTATTATTATTATTATTATTACTATTATTATTATTATTATTATTATTATTATTATTATTATTATTATCATTATTGTTGTTGTTGTTGTTGTTGTTGTCATTATTATTATTATTGTTGTTGTTGTTGTTAATATTGTTATTGATCTTACTATTATTATTATTATTTTTATGACTATTATTATTATTATTATTATTATTATTATTATTATTATTATTATTATTATTATTATTATTATTATATTTTAGCAGATCAAACTTACCGTGATACTTTGTCTATTTCTCTTGTTCAACAACACATTTTTAATTTCTTTTATAAACGGGGAAATAAGCTTTAAATGGCAGTTAACCTTAAATATGACTTGAAGACTCAGTACAAAATCAATGATTGAAAAAAATGGAAATACTACTGTAAATTTAAAGTGATAGTATTCCGCACGAATTATCACTTTTTGGAAACATTGATACATTTAAAATGTTTTAAAACTATATATTTCATAAGACGGAGATACGATAACGAATTTAAAGGAAAATCAGTTGCAGAGAAAAATAAACCTTAATGTGAAAGTAAATAGGTAGAACAAATAAGTATCTTAAGATAAGCAAAAGTCTGTGTGCCGAGATATTAGTCCCCGGGGCTTATTTTTATGCATTAAAACATTCAAGACTAATTTACGATTAACTGATTATCTTATTCAATACATGAAGTTTTATTAGTAGCGTCAGCAGTAACGTGCGATTAAACAAATAAAATTGATCGCGACTTTTGTATTTAATGCGGAATGATTGTTGAATTTTGAAGAACATAGAAAAAGAAAAATCATATTGAATGATTTTGTTATTGTCCTTTTTAGCAAAGTCTTAAAATCTACTTATAAAACGTCTTCGAATATTCAAGCTAGTTTACTGAGTACGCGTTTTCTATTCTGTTAAGTTTTAAGCTCTACAGCTGAGGCGAAACCACGTCAGGTGAAAATTTTTATTTAGAAACTCAGAGCAAATGAAATGTTAAGTGCTTTTTGAAACTGATACCGTAAAACTATAGCGATTGAAACAGTTTTTTTTTTGTTATGATACTTTTAGTACTTCTCCTGTAACTATTTCGCGGTATACATTTGGAAGAGATGTTGAACTAAGTAATTCAAAAAATAAATACTAAAATATTAAACCTTTGCGCAGTATAACATCCGTAATAATTAATTAAAATATTTTTTTAAATGGTTTTCTTTTAAACATTTTGAGTTTAAAATTTGTTATCGATATTTTACAAGGTATAAAAAATTATTGTTGGATTCATCAACCCCAATCACCAATTCTGTTACTATTAGTAGTTAATAAGACACAAAACTACGTTAAAAGTATTATACATTTTAACAAAAAGAACAAAATAAGCAAGCATTTAAAAAATCCTTTTCTTTCAGTGATTTTTTTTTAATTATGATTTTTTGATTATTATTTTGATTTTTTTGATGATATTTCTTGGTACGAATTTGTAGAACGGACTCTAATTGATATTTAACCCAAAAGATAGTTTGAACTAGATATCTAATCAAATATTTACGTTTTTACCCCAATGGCTTTTAGAGTATCACTGCTCAAGAATCAAATATTTCATTAAACTTCTCAGAAGAGTCTTAAAAGAACCACCAAATGACCACATGCGTACAAATCTCTATTGTTAAACCAAAAAGAGCTTTTCCGCTCCTTTGTTTTATCTCAGAGCAATTCTTACTGTGGTACAATCTTTGGACTAAATCAGACTGGGAGCTCTTTTGAAGTTTTCAGGTAGAAGGCCTATTATATCCGTTTCCTCTGGTTCCTGAAGAGGTTTCCCATGGTAATAGCACTTCAAAAATCGCATTACAGATCAATCTGATGGTCGCTGTGGTAATTCGTTTCGACTTTTGCTGGTTTGGAATATTTGTTCTTCCCCTCTCGGAAGGAGGAATGGGCCTCAATTTTTTATTTGCCAATTTCTTTGAACAAAATGAAACCTACGATGTTCGGAGTCAATAAGATAGTGCCAACTCAATTTGGTATTCCGGATCCCAATGCTTTCAAAGTTAATCTGACTTCTGAGACGCCGGAGTTTCATCTTACAAGGTTTTGATCCTCTTTGTTCCAAACTGGGATCTGTTTGCGTCAGAAGCCGAGCCCAGAACGGAGCGGCAGCAAGACCAGTTTGACACAATGATCAAGCAGATCTTGGAGAATGTTTGCCGTTTTGAGTGCTTTTCGATCTTAACTTTTTCTCTGGTATCTTTTACGGGGGAAGTAATCTCCTTCGAAAGCATCCAAATTTTTCATGATGTTTCAAAATAAATTTGATGCTTTACAAATTTATATGTGAAATTTATTTTCCTCTGTGGTCTAAATATTCATGTTGTTTTGATTCAGATAACCGGTGCTCAATCGTAAGGAAAAAAAAACCCAGACTTTGAAAGAAATAAATGGTTATCCTATTGTTCTCAAGTCTTTCTTTCTTCGAGAAACTTAGCAGAATCTTTTGAAAATTGCAGCACTATATTTTTTTTATACATTTCGGGAAATATTTCATTTTCAGTGCGCTTCAAACCGGATTTTTTGTCTCGGGAAAAAATTTTTCAAACAAGATCTATCTGAAACATTTAATAGTCACAAATTTCTTAATTTTGCTTTAAGTTAATGCTTTCCTTAGTCGTTTTATGTACAAATTAAAGTAATTTATTTGTTTATAAGAGCAATTTCCTCACTTCAAATATATGAACTTGCTCTTAGTGTTGTTCAAACCATGCAGAGGTGAGGAAAAAGATGCCTTAGCGAAAAGTTGTTTCGAAAATTCATATGTACGATTGGCGATTACGTTTTTATTTTCTCATCATAATTATTATTTTCGAAAACTAGTTCGTATGCAAATATCTCAATAGAGTAACCCTTGAAGAGAATAAGATTATTACTTTTGAAATAACTATAATTCTTTATTCAGGCAATTGTAAAAAAATAATTAACTGCTCCTGTTATCCTCTTATCATCGATCAATAGAAGCACACTCGTTTCAATTCTTATCCCTCTAATACACATTGAAATAGGCCGAAAAAGGCCAAAAAAAGATTTTTTTTTTTTCTTTTTGGAAATATATTTTTGGATTGCGCGCAAAAGTTGCTACATGAGCTAGTCAAAACTTACAAAAAATTTCTTGAATATTAAAAAATATCTAGCCGGCCCCCTAGCCGGCCCTGGAAAAATAAGAGAAAAAAAAGCATTTATTGAGTTTTTTTTTTTTGAATTCCAAACATTTTACTGGAATTTAATGAAAATGTTACATAATGAGCCAGTCAACTGTGCTTTTCTAGCATCAAAAATTCGAGGAAAATGAAAAAAATATCAGTCATAGTAATTATTCGATTATTCTGTAATATAGTATCACACATTTTCTAAAATTAGCTGAAGAGACAATTTTTTTAAATCTACAAATTAGAAAGTTTTATAATACGTCATGCATATTGACCGTTAGGCGTTCGAATAATATTGGACCTTTTTGTCAAGCGTTGGGAAGTTTCCTTCCAGCTTGAAGTTTGGCACAAATGTATCCATCTCTTGCAGTCTCACCAAACTTTCATTGCGGTTTAAGATGTGTTTTACAAAACGTTCAACAGACAGTTTGGGAGAACTGACAGGGAAATTCCTCGAAAAGTAATTCTGTTAGCTGATATTCGCACATTTCTTACAAATCTTTTCAGGTGCATTGTAAGAGGTAACTCTGCTACAGCACGGTTTGACAAATCAACTACATGAACATAATTTGACGTTTCGAAATTGAGTTTAGGAAGCTTAACGAATCATACACAATTTGAGCTTTTCGTCTTCTTTTTCTAGCACTGAGAATGCGCGACAGCTCTTGAATGTATTTTTTAGTGAATAACATTGGTAGAAATAACTGTTCAAGATGATTAAAATATGTATTGTTTGATAAAATTTTGAAAATTAGCTTTCTTTGGAAACTGCCTTGCAAGAGAAATAATTCTTCAGAATTCTGGCAGTTCAATTTCATTTTTATTTCAAAACACATTAACCAGCATAAACCTGCTTTACATACTTCCCGAGCAGTACAGGATTTTATAATGGACTTGGAATGGTCAGAAAGGGGGTCTGAAAAAAATTGTGTGAAATTTGTTTTTGGATGGTTTGGAAAAGCTTCTAAATAGGCTTGTGAAACCCTAAAATAGATAAATAAAAAGAAGTTTTTAAATTAGCTAACTGAAATACTACGAAAATTATACGCAATGTGTTAGTTATAAAAACACACAAGACTTAATCAATTTTAAGTGATATTTGCTTACTGATTTCAAAAACTGTTCACACTCAAATAAAATTTATCCTATACAAGACGTTCATTTTTTCAACTCCACTTCCAGTATCTTTCCCTGATTAGTAGAAAGCACTCAACTAATGCTAGTGTTTTTAAGACAACTTTACTACTATTTAAGAAATACTATTTAACAATTTAGAGTCCATGAATACCAAAAAATATATACTTTGAAAGTCTACGGGATGAAAAGAGAGAGTAATTCGTTTACTTGAGACATACATTAAAGGACATTAACAACGGAATATATGTCTGCTAAATACTAATGAGTTGCCATTATCTTATTCTGGAAATGGATGGTTGCAAAAAGGAATAACATTCATATTCTGGACTTATCGGAGAACATCTAAAATATTGCGAATTATTTTAGATTAGACGTACACAATTCAGTAGTCAAGTTTAATAAAACTGACTACACTATTTAGGCTTTGGATATGAAAGATACCAAAAATCTAAGCACTGACTAACAGTATTTGTCTCGATTATGTCTTGACATAAAAGAAAGCAGTTGAATTCTTATTGTACTGATTTTAAGAAAAGTCAATATTTTTTAAATTTTTCTCCTATTTTCCATGCCAAAAAAAGGGCTGTTAAATATTCACCAAATCGATAAAATATTTTATGGACACTTGTTGGCTTATTATGTAACATTGCCATTGTATCTGAATAAAATATTTAGAATTTATTTTTTATTTTTATTTTTTAACAAAAAATACATTTTTCTCTTATTTTTCTGTGTTTCAGGGTCAAAGGATAGATATTTTTTAATATTCGAGAAATTTTTTGTGATTTCTAACTAGCTCATGGAGCAACTTTTGCGCGCTCCAAAAATTCATTTAAAAAAAAATATTTCTCGGCCCACAATACACATTATGAATCCTTAAAGTATTTATTCATACTAAATATGGTTACTCTAGACTGCAAAATAGGGATAATATATTTCGCTCCGAGTCAGAAGGAACCTGGTTTGAATTCTAAAGCACCAATCGTAACTTTGAGAAATGAGTTATAAAGTATGTAGTTATTGCGACCCATCGTTTACCATTCACGGAGTTGCTTGTTCGAAGATTAGCAAATAATGTCCTAAGGAGCTTTGCATTAAAGAACGTCATGAGAAATAAAATAAATCTAGCTTATATGACCTTTTTGTTCGGTTAAAAACCTACAAAATGAGCTTAATCAAGTGTTGTATTTATAAATTAAAAAAAAATCATTTAGAACAAAAAAAAATCATAAATATATGTAAAATGAAATCTCGTTGCAACCAACTCCAAAGGACCGAAAATTTTATTCATTGTAGCCAGAATATTGTTGTAATGGCGTATAAGCTTGGCAATTAAAATGAGACTGAAAATTTATTTATTCATATATATATATATTATACATTTATATAATATATATATTTATATATGTGTTTGCGTGTGTGTCATATTTTCCTATTGGGGACCATGATTGCTCTAAATAACTGCTAAAAATTACGTTTAATAAAAACGATTTGAATCAAAAGAAATCTGAATTTGAAATGGAAATGGATGTAATCACGTAAAAAGAAAAACAATTTTCCTGACTTAGGTAAAAATACTTTTAGGAAGTAAAAGGGTTGAGTCACCCATTAGCATAAGCCACTTAGCTTACTGTAAAATCATTTAGGTTTCCTTTTTTTCCCTTCTTTTTAAAAGATCCCTCCTTTTCGAACCCGCTCTACAAGGATGATAACGAATTTACATCCACACAGGGGCACGTGTTTTTGTTTTTTCCTTATTTCTACTGTTAATACTTACCCCCTTCTAAAAGTGAGAGAGTCTCCCAAACAAAAGTAATTTAAAGCTTATAGGTTCGATAATCCAGACATCTCGGACTTAATGGTTTTTGAAAGAGATTTACAATCGAAAAGATGTCTTGGATTAATGGAGAGAGAAACAAGATTAGGAATAATACTCTTGATTTCAGCCAACATTATCATATATGTAATCTTTTAATGCGATAACGCCTCCTTCTTTTTTTTTTCTTTTTTTTTTTAGGAGAAGGAGCAAAAATGTGGCTGAGGTAAACGCTGTAGTAAAATAATCCTTGCGAAACATTGATTGAGTAAACGCTTTCGTTGGAAAATGCGCTTGAATTCCTGGAGCCTCACTTGTGAATTAGTGGACTGACGCGGATTCAGAGCTTACAGTTTCTGGTGCTGGGGTGCCACAAATCTCTTTAAGGAAGACCTCATATTTCCTTCCTCATACCTGTCGGGTTAATGAAACCATTTCTCATTTCTTTCCGATTTAAAAAGCAATGGGAGATTTGTATTCTCGCTGCAGGTAATTTCAGATTATTTGCTTTGGAATTTTTTAAAAAGCAATATGTTTTTGACACAAACATCTTGTGGTGCATTTTTATTTAGCTAAGTATATTTTCCATATCTAGTAGAACTGGTGTTTTGATTTTTTTCTTTCGCTTTAAAATGATTTTGATCTTAAATTTGCTTTTATAAGTGCATTCATTATTCTGGGAAATAAAAATACAGAATGTTCATTATTTAAAGTTACGATTATTATTACTATTGGAATAAAAAAGACCACTACTATTATTATAATGGTCGCTGATCATTATTACATAGGAAAATTTTACTTTCTGTCCTTTTTATTATTGTTATTATTGTTTATAGTTCATTCGTCTACTCATCATCATTGTTATGGTATCTAATACTGTTATTGGAATATTTGTTTATGTTTTATTAAAATAAATAGACATTCCATGTAATCGTTTTATGCTGAAACTTCTTCCATGAACCCAATTTAGAGAAAAAAAAAATCATTTGTGTATGTGTGTGTGTTTCTGCAATCATAGGGTATATTTTTATGCAATTTCTATTAAATATGTATTAAATTAAAATAATTTACTTATTGCACATTTTTAGATGAGTTACTCTTACGGACCATATGTTTTTCTTTATATAACTACCTTAGGAAGCTTTGTTTTATTTTTCTCTTAAATTGAACTGTATTTTATGAAATTATTTGTTCTTTCGGTTAATTTAGCTTTTAAAAATTTTAATCTATCTAATTTCAGAGTAAAAGGAATTACTAAATAGTATTATAAGTCCTTCTGAGCTGACGATTTGTAAAATAAAAATAGTAAAATTTATGCTTTTCTTTTTATTGCTTCTGCTTTGACTAATAAAATGAGTAGTGTGTTAAAACATCTTGTATGAAATTCTGCTTATGTGTGCAAGTCTTTTTTATGGTTTGAGGCTTCATTGTAAAATTAAACTTTGCAGATCTTACATTGTTAAAAGTTTTAGTAATCTATGATTCTTCAAGTGTATATAGATCGTTAAGTTATTAATATATTTATCTTGGAATAATTTACATGTTGTAAATGTATTTCCTCTGGTTTGTTTGTTGAAAGGTATTATTTTAGAAAAATTGAACGGGAGTTACTCCTCTACCTGTAGTTTCCAGAAAGTGTGCTTATCTTTATATTCACTTACAGCATCTTTTCTATTTAAACGGAGGTACTTACAGTATTAACTTACATCTTATACAATAAATATGTTATCTCTAAAAAAAACTTGTTTATGCAGAATAATGCCACTCATTTCCCCTAAGTTTTGATCGCATTAAATATCATTACATTTTTTTTTATTCTTGTAATTTTTCTTAAATATTTAGCTTTTCATTGATGATATCAATTTAAATTGTTTTACTTTTTGTGTATTTGGTTACATTATGTTTATCTATTAGTTATTTATCGGTAGAGTGTTCTTCCGAATGCAATACGACTCAATCCGCAGTTTAAAATGTTCAAAGTTGCAAAAGATTTTTTTCTTTAAAATGAATAAACTATTTTTTGAAACTGATATTAAACAAGTATTCATTTTACATATGTTTTGAATGATATTGTACGAATGAAGTGCAAAATGCTAGACAGTTTGTCAACTTCATGGCAGACCAAATTTTGCACCACACACTATGTCCTAAATAAAACACCAAAAAGTTAATTCAATACATTTACCAGACATCTTAATACATTGCAAACTCTTTCATCATTCAGTTTCCAAATATTTACGTACCTGAAACAGTGTGATACTTTGTATCAAAATAAATTGCAATGGCAATACATCTCTATGTTGACTTATTTGCTGATGAGAAGAGCCTGAAGCATTCGATTCCTTTAAATTTCAAAAAATGATTCAATACTGCAGCTTTAACAGTAATAATTAACTTTCATTCGAAATGACTTTTTGAAGAAGATAGGTCAGGATCAATATAAAATCAAGCTAAATCGATTTTAAAGACGTAATGAATATTACACATGAAAACATTTTTTATGCAGAATATATGTGAGCTTGTTTGACTTTAAAATTAATGTTATTAGTAATATCTATTTAACCTCTGAAGTTAATTAAATACCGCAAAAGATGCAACTTGTAAGGGGGAAGTTAGAAAGCTTATTAGAGAAAGTTCCCTGATAAATATTTTATGCCTGAGTTATCTAAGTATAGTGATTCAGCTGAATAATCTCGTTTTGACGGAAGAGGGATTCGCAGTTTTTTGCTAATAAATGACGTGACCCATCACAAACTATTTCTCCTCTTTCTAAGTGTTGCTGAACTAATTAATTTAAATATTTGGATTTGAATTCCTGATTTTTATAACTTATCATTTTTTAGTATAATGTTATTCGAATAAATTAAGAAATAATGGTGGCAAAAGCAGCCTTTATAGCTTTATAAGCTATGTAAAAACATTTGGCACAATAGCTATATTATATCAAAAACTTCTCTAGTGAATATGAACAATAGAGTGACCAACATTAAGATAAGTATTCGTGAATATGTAACAATGGAAGTGAATTTAGAGACAAACAAAATTTCAATGTTTACAGATAAAACTTTTGAAAGACAAGAGTAGTCCGTTAACTTTGAGAAATTAACAGTACCATTAGCATTCATATTAAAAATGTTTAATTTGTCTATTTAACACGTAACCGATTTTGCAGACGTTTCAAACAAGTCTGATACTCAAATTATACCTTCGTCATTTTTAGAACGGGGGACAAAATATTGAAATTTTGCTTGTCCTAAGTGGACAGTTGGTCACCCTGTATTAAACAGATATTGGAGCCAATAAAGAAACATTTTATTCCACAAAAAATTTTATTGATACCAAATATGTACAATGAAATTTTTATTCATAATTGCACAATTTTTTTAAAACATTTTAAAATATTTTTTCATAGATGTAATGGTGACCAGATTTAATACTAAATGTAAATTTTGTCCCACGTCCTTGTTGCAAAGTGAATGAAAAAAAAAAAAATGTACCTTACAATAAACCATTCTACTTTTAAACACAAAACACATGACACTCATATTCAGTAAATATTATAAATCAGTTTCAATTTGCTGTTCAAAATTGTTTTGAATCATTTCTTTTCTTATAAAACTTGTTTTGCTAACAGAATAAAAATTAAGCAAAGGAACAAAAAAGTAAGGCAAAACCAAAGGTTGAAGTGAATAATAATAATAATAATAATAATAATAATAATAATAATAATAATAATAATAATAATAATAATAATAATAATAATAATAATAATAATAATAATAATAATAATAATAATAATAATAATAATAATAATAATAATAATAATAATAAACTTGGAAAAATCAAATGCTTAAGTGAGTAGTTTTAGTGACATACTTAGATTTCACCAAACTAATTTAAAATGAATGCTGCTAAAATTTAATTGAGTCTGTATTGTTTGCCATAAAATGTCATGCTTTATTCTATTTCTCTGGAGTTGAAGTTTGAATATTCTGTAGTTTTTTAAAATTTCAAGGAAATTAGACTCAAAATATATTTCACTTTTCAACAACAGCATAATGGGGGAATCACTGTTCATATATACTCATTTACATTTTATGCTTCATTGAAATTACAATGGGTAATATTTGTATACTGCTAGGTTCAAAGAAGCATTTTTTTAATCAGTAGGCACAAGGTAGGTTGGTTACTGTTAACATGAATCATTGTTTAGTTGAAACTATTATTTATCGAAACCAAAGCTTTAAGTTCTTTTAAATTGAAGCGCTTAGGTCAAAAACTATGTAAAAAAGCCGCCTTGAACTTAGTAATTATTATTTTATAGTAATATCATGGGTTGCTAGAAATGATATATATTAATAATATAATACCCCAGGAATGAATGCAACTCTTTTGTAAGATTCCCTCGTCCATGATTTTCTCAAAACTGTCTCTTTTATAAAGTTTTCTAGATTCACAGTAGTTGTATATACTTATTATTTTACTTTCATACAACACTAATGTCATTTCGGACAAAACGTGCAAAAGCACAAAACCCGTTTTCAGACAGTTGTCTAGAAGTAGCTCCTGAGCTACCAGTTTGTAAGGGAAGCTGGAAATACTCCTGTCAAACAAAATTACGTAACGTTGAATATTATGTTGCAGTACATAATACACATATTTCGTTTTTTTCCACAAACATAATGAACAGGTGGGAAAGGATTTTGAAAATCAAATCGATTTTAGTGTCGTTTACTTTGCGTGGGAGCTCAACTCCTGTGTTTCTTTACATTTTATGCTGACTTTTACAAGTTATATGAAATTTAAGCTAGTTACGTATGAAAATCATCCCTGCATCTTTTCAGACTCCCTTTCTTATTTTTTTAGAAATCAAGCTTAAAGTTTGACAAAATTGGAGTTTGAGACACTTAAAAAAAGAACTTTTGACGCACTATAAAAAGATCTTCATGTTGTACATTAGACGCAAAAAAAAAGAAGAAGATTCGCTTCTTTTTCTTTTTAATACATCCGTTTACTAACTGTTTAGGAATATCACATTAATTTCGACTTTTCATATTTGCACAAGAAATATGCATCATGAAATATTGTTAAAAAAGCTAACAATTAGTTATTTGCTGTGTCAAACTAAATTCATTTTGTGATCCTCCCCCCCCCCTCCCCTAAAAAGCACCGTTTGGGAAAACAGTCTTTCTGAAGAACTTCCATGAGTGACTGTGGTGCTAGGATTAGAGTCTCAGGACCTTCTGGTTCCGAATCAAATGCGTGTTTCGATCCACGAATCCAGCAAGCTACATATCAAATTATTAAGTACTGATTTTAGAATAAATATGCTATTCCGAGCTGTTTTAATGTTCAATCAGTCATTTTGTTCGCTGATTCGTAATTTTAAAACGGTGCTTTTATCTATTACACTAAACTAACAAGAGAATTAAAGCAGTGAGTTGAATAATTTCTTCCAATAATGATCATTTTCATCGTATTAGATTACGCAATAAATATTTAAGTATGTATTATAAGCATTTTCTCCGGAATTCTTTTAATTATATAAAATTTACGGATTCCAGTATACTGAGTACGAAGTTTATGTTTCGCAGTGAAATATGCGTCACAGTATTTGTAGTGCATTTTACCAGAAGATTTTTCAAAACTTTTGCCGTGAGAATTTTCTGATTGTACTTAAGCTAATCGAATCCTTCTGGCTCTTGTGTTTTTACACAATTAAAGAATGATTACAGCAACAATTTTTACGGAAGAAACCTCCTCCTTCATGTTTATTTTTCTTCCCCAGTTAAAAGAAAAAGAAAAAAAAAAGGTCGTTCGGCAACCTAAACAACGGACATCATCTAGTTTCAACATTCATGAACTGTTTTTTTGCATCTAAACTGAGATTTTTAAAGCATAACTTATGCAATGCCTCAGAGTTCAAAAAGTTTGTTTTGTTCAAGGCAATACATTTAACTAAATTGACAAAAAATACAAGCAGCATTTTTATCTGGCCACCCATAATAAATGTAATGGTGACTAACACTTACCTTTCACCAAGCCGCGTATATTTCTAAACCAAAAGGTAAAAGCGTCATGCACAAAAAAAAGAAAAAGAAAGCTTCCCTTCTTTTTATCGGAAGCTATTATTTTCTGAGAGAAAAGAGAAATCATTTAAAATATTTAAATATTCAACTTCTTACCTGTAAGAAAAATCCAACCTTAGCTGAATACATATTGGAATCCAAAATCGTGAAAGGCAGGAAAGGGAACGGAGGGAAAAACTTTGAGGCCTTTGTATTTACAGAAAGGGATTTTAGGGATTTGCTGGAATTCTTTATTTAAGAGTGAAGTGTACAGGAACTATTGTGTAGCCACACATCAAATGAACCGCAAGTGGTTGTTCAGGACAAAGATAAAAAGACTAGAATCACGGATTAATAAAAGATGCGCACGTTTCGCTGCCGAGTCATTGTACTCTTGCTTCTTTGCTCATTTAGCTGTGGTTAGAAGCTATTGATGAGTGGAGACTTCATTGATTTTTTGAAAACGCAGAAATTAGCTACTTTTATCATTTACTTTCCTTTTTTTAAAGAAAAACACACAAGAAAAAAAATTTTTTTTTTTTTTGTTTTGTTTTGAATTTTATATCTGATTTATTATTTTCCATATGGAGGTAAAATATGTGAAAAAAAAATTGTTTTGAAATTTAGTAAAATCTTTCTTTTCAGGAAAAATGAACTTTTGATGCTATTCATGTACGTACACTAGAAAAAATGAACTGGTGTTGTTACAGTATAATACTGGCAGCCGAGGCTCTAATTTAAAACTAAAATGTACGGTAATAAACTGTAAAACTAGCAATTTTAGTTTCTTACTGTAAAGTTAGGATTTTTACAGTTCATTGCCGTAAAATTTAGCGGTATTATAGAGTAAAAACAACAGTACAATATGGGCTGCAGAGGTTCCTGTTTAAAACTGTTAAATGCATTATAATAAACTGTAGAATTAGTAATTTTACAGTTTAGTACTGTAAAATTAGAATTTTTACAGTTTATTACTATAAAACTAGCAATTTCTGCAGTTTGTTACTATAAAATTAGCTGTATTATAGTGTAAAACAACATTCATTTTTTACAGTATAAAGCAATTTTTAAGGGAAAGTAAGTACGTGTATGTAATTGAATCGTTTATTTCGAAAAGGTAACATCTCTATTTTGATCTCCTCTGTCTCTTCAGAAAATTAAACAGCGCACGGTTATATTTTTGAATGTCATAATCAATGAAAAAATGCCTTTAGTTAAGTACACAATTACTGCAATAATTTACCAAATAACCATTGATTATGACATTCAAAAATATAACCGTGCGTTGTTTAATTTTCTAAAGAGACAGAGGAGATCAAAATAGAGATGTTACCTTTTCGAAATAAACGATTCAATTATTCAGCCAAATAAATCCAAAAACTTCTTTCATATTACATTTTTTCATGAACATGGTAAATATTGAAGGAACTAAATTGAATATTAATACAATTTCGATACAATTTAAATTTTATAAAAAAGCAAATATTATTTTAGAATAACGGGTTGGAAATTCTACATTGGGGGAATCTACCCTGAGTCGAGATCAATATTATGCGAAAGAGAAAACCTGTTTAAAAAAAAAACAGAGCCGGACCTGCGTTCCGGCACCAATCTAAGATCTTGTTTCCATATAGCGTTAAGTCATTTTTTTCTATTCTTAAAAATATTTTTTTTCTTTAAACGTGATTTTATTACGTAATATTCAATACCAACTTTAAGGAAAACATAATTTCTCCAAGTAATCTATGGATCATAAGAAGACTAAACTATTTGATTAAAAAATTCTTGACAGTATAGTGACTTACTAAATAAAAAAAGAAAAAAAAATGACTTAGACCTTTTTGCAACAAAACTGTATAACGTACACCCTTTTAGCTCAAACAAATGACGAAATGAAATGACTTGTGTAATCAATGCTATTTTACGTTTTTCTGAGTTCTTTGAAGTGAGTAGTTAACCCGGAAGAACTCGTGCTGAACCCTGTCTCACCCTCAAACACTTAAAATCTTTCGTTTTCGAGTGTAGGCAATTTAACTGATCTGAAGCTGAACTACAGTTGCTTAATTTCTAAACGTTTGCCGGAGTTAAACGAGTCTACTTTTCCAGTACAGTCGATCCCCGTTACAACCCGACCCGACTTAAGTGAAACGGCTATAACGCGAGTTTTTCTTGAGAAACGAAATTTCCAAACAACGCGAATTCCTCTCATGTTACGCGAAACTTTTCGGAAAGGAAAAGCTGGGCGGAAGTATTGACTAGGCTATAGATTAAATACTAGTTTCGTGATGAACTTTGATAAATTTAGCACCACTGACAGCGGAAGTTCGCACACCGTGCGAGTCTAAACATCGCTTTGTCCCAGCGCATTCAAATAACTATTCCGTAATTATCTGTGTAAGAAATACAAATGCAAATGCAACGACCAGCAGCAGGCTCTGGGCCCAACTGGGCTGGTCCTAGTCAAATTAAATACTCCAATGAAGATCAATGGCCCTCTAAAAGCCATCCATTCCATTGCTCCTTACCGCCTCTTCCGGTAAACTGTTCCAAGTTCCGCTACCTTGATAAAATAGTAATTTTTTCGAATTTCCAGATTAGCCTAAGGCTTAAACATCTTAAAACAATGACCCCTTGTCCTGCTCTCCGGGCAAAAATCTAACCCCGTAACATCATTTTAATAAATTTAAACAACTGAATCATGTCCCCTCTGATTCTAATTTGCTCAAGTCTATACACATTAAGCATTCTAAGTCTGGAATCATAGTTTAAATTAGAAAACCATTTACCAACCTTATAGCCCTTCTTTGTACCCTTTCCAATAAATTAATATCTTTCTTCAGATAAAGAGACCAAAACTGAACAGCATACTTCAAATGGAGGTCTTACCAAACTTCTATAAAAAGTAGAAGTTTGTAGTGAAATCAGAAATGGTAATATGTAGTTAAGAAGTGGTTCAAAACTGTGTGAAGGGTGTTTACAAAGCCTAAAATAATTGGGTATGTTAATAAAAAAGCCGTATACATACATTTTTCTACTGCGCGAAACTTCGACTTTCGCAAGGAGTCTTGGAACGCATCCCTTGCGTAAGTCGGGGATCGACTGCATGTCAACATTCATTTTTCCAAAAGCAGCAGTGCTCCTCTTTTAATTGTTTTAAGTTCCAAACTGTGCCAAATATTCCTGTTTAAGCTTCAGGCCAGTATTTTCAAACAAAATAGGACAAGCAAAGAGAAAAAAAAAGTTAATGTCAAAACGATATCAAATTCATTCCCTCATGCAGTTAAGCATTACGTTCCAGTATTTCTGTCCTCTTTTTATTTATTTATTATTATTATTGCAATTACACTGAACCCCCCCCCCCCCCCAATCTCTCTCTCTCTCTTTTTTTTTTTTTTTTTGTTGCTTCACAGACAAATATCAGTGAAGCAAATTTTCAAATACACTGCAATAAAAAATTCCCAATAAATATATCCAATTTGAAAAACTGAGATAAAAAAAAAACAAAGTAAGAATAATTTCTGTACAACATTTGAAATTGTGAACTAATTTCAACCAGAAAATGTTAAAAACAAAATTATTTTTAAAAAATTTAAGTTTTATTCAGAAAAATATTTATACTACAGAAAATTAAATAAAATCACACTAATTTTAAATTGTATTGTGAAAAAAAAAGAAAAAAAGATTTAAACAAATTAATGAAAATATAAAAAACAAAATCATTTGCTTTTTTCTGGCGAGTTTCATTTTCTTCACTTAATCAGTCTCTAACTTTAGCTAATGTGTAGACTTCGAGAAATTACAGCTAGATTTTGATTAATAGCTTCTTTTTATTGATTTAAGCAAAATAAAGAAATAAACAAACAAAAACGTATTTTAAATGATCAAAAAAAAATATATTTGAACTATACAAATTGAAAAAACCCTTTAAATCCTTTAATTTAGCGAAATCTACCATCTTTATTTACAACAGATTTAAATTTCCACGTAAGTGTCTTTTTATCCTTCGGAATTGCTAAAAATTGAACAAAAAAGAAAATAGAGAGAGAGATAAAGGAAAAGAAAAGAAAAAAGCCCAAAAATGAGACATAATAAGTGGGAATGAGGTGTCTTAGTCAAGATCTTTTTTCCAAATCGGATTATTGACTGAAAAACTATAGCAGCCGGACTAAAAAATGACAGCCCGACCAACAAAGATACATTTTACCTTTTTTTTTCTCCCCCAGTAATTTGAGTAAGTACAGCTATAGCCCAGCAGTATCCAGTAGACAGCCATTATGACAGATCATTTTTTAGAAATAGTATCTAGCTTTAAACTAAACATGACACACCCATCTCCCCCCCCCCCTCTATTTTGGTTCATCCTTCAAATGATTATGGATTCAGTCATGCTTCACTAATTAAGTCTCATTTTGGCTGACTTTTGAATACTTGTTAAATACACTGACGGAAAAAAAAAATCCCAACACCAAGAAAGACTTGTGTTAGATATACAAAATTTGGTAGGCGTGTTTATACAACTGAAAGATGACATCGATTGAAATTTCGCGCTCCGCGCTTAAGTGTGGCGCAGCTGGCGTCACTCAGAACACACAAATAAGGCTTGTTTTAAAAGCGTGATGTGAAGCTCGTGAGTATTATTTTTTCCGTGAATTTTGACGCATTGCGTTCACGTTAGCCAGGAATGACTTTAAGAAGACGAAGAAGCCATTATCAACAGCTCACTGAGTTTAAACGAGGTCTTACAATTTGGCTGCGAGAAGGTGGATTTTCATTTCGCGATATTGCAGAAAGATTTGGGGTTGAAATGTTTCCACCATGCATGATTATTGGAAACTATGGTCAAGGGATGGTAATACCTCAAGAAGATCGAATTCCGAGCTGCCACGTGGCACCACTGAGAAGGAAGATTGCCGAATATTGCGTACGGCTGTAGCGCATCGTACTGCGTCTGCGGCTGACATTCAAGCTGCAGTTGGTACCGTTGTGACCCAAGGAACGGTAAGAAACTGTTTACTTCAAGGACAGCTCCGAGCCAGGCAACCTGTAGCCGGTATTCCATTGATTGTTAACCATTGCTATTTCCGATGGCAGTGGTGCCAAGACAGAGCTCACTGGATGTCAGAGTGAAGATCTGTTGTAATTTTTGATAAAAAACAGATTCTGCCTTGGTGCCAGTGGTAGCTGTATATTGGTCAGAAGGAGGCCAGGGGACAGCCGGCATCCAAGCGGTCTACGGCCTAGACACAAGGGACCCACACCTGGAGTCATGGTCTCTGGAGCAATTTCCTACTACAGCAGGGGCACTCTTGTGGTTACCCCAAACTCACTGACTGAAAATTTGTCGTCAGTCTGGTAATTTAACCAGTAATACAGCCCTTCATGAATAGCATTCAAGGGCGAGTTTTCCAACAGGATAACGCTCGCCCTCACATCGCTGCTGTAACGCAATGTGCTCTACAGAGTGCAGACATGTTACCATAACCTGCAAAATCACCAAGTCTGTCTCCAATTGATAACGTATGGGATATCATTGGACGGCACCTCGAGCACCATCCACAGTCAGGAATGACGGTCCTAGTATTGACACAACAAGTGCAACAAGCATGGCACTCCATACTACAAAGTGACATTCGGCACCTGTATGACATAATGCATGCACGCTTGCAAGCTTGCCTTCGAAATTCTGGAGGTTACACCCTTTATTAAATTAACATAATTTCACATTTGCACAGCATTTTCTTGAGGTTAAATTAGCCAGTGATCTTGTACAGTTAATCAATTAAACATGTTAACTAGACAATTTCATTACCCAAATTTCATTACTCTACAGTAATTTTTTCTTGGTGTTGGGATTTTTTTTCCGCCAGTGTATAAATGCACTTATCTTACTTATTTTTTTGAAACTTTTTCACAGCAATATTTTTACGATAATAAATGTAATTCATGTTTTTTTTTTTTTTTTTTCAATATTTGTTAAGCTCCCTTGCCTTGTTAAGTTTGTCTTAAAGAAACTTTCCTTCTAGATTTTGTCTTTCTATTCTCTATGTAAACAAAATGGTTTAAAACGAAATATCATTTAATTACGACATTTACTTAAGTATAACATACTAGGAAAATAACGTACATTCAACACGAGTCTCTATTAATATGACTAACATGGATAAACGTAATTCATATCTTTTACGTTACAATGCACGAACACGTAGCACAGCGTCAGCTAATACGAAAAACTCCTAGCTCGGGCAGACCATTTCACCCCTCCACCCCCTATCCCCATAACTCTCTCTCTCTCTCTTTCTAATTAATCCTATTATCTTCTGACCAACAACTGAAAACCATACAATTTACAAGAACTTCGGTAAAACTTTGTTTAATTTTAATTATTTCAATTAAGTTTAAATATGCCGGCCGCATTGTCTAGTGGTCAGAGAAGTCTAACCAGGATAGAGTGGTCCCGGGTTCGAATCCCGGCTTGGGCATGGACGTACTTTCTCTCTGTCCTTGTCTGTCTCCTGTCTTTGTCCTTGCTTTATATGAATGTGTTGTTATGCTGTGAAAGGTTGCCTACCCTATAAATGGGTCCCTATGGCATATGGCATGCGTGCACTGTAGAAGTCGGACTTCACACCAAATCATGGTACAGTTGGAAAAGTGAAGCAGCGCACCCTAAATTTGCCAGCCTAGCTGGTATAAGACAACAACAACAAGTTTAAATACTTCTAAAATATATTCAATTTACACGGTAACAATTACTGAAAATACATTAAATTCTAAATTTGGTGCCTTACAATCAAGGCCTAAGTACTGAATAGCCTTGGCCTAAGGCCTTCGCTTTTTAGGAGCCCCCAAATGGCTAAAATTGTTTTAGCTAATGGCTAAAAATAAAGGACGGTAAGGTTTGACTGCAGGGGGAAGGCGATAAAGTGTTTTTCAGGGCCTTCCAAAATCTTAATCGGTCCATGCTTACAAATTTTTTGGAAAAGACGCCAAAAAATTGATGCTCGCTTTTTGGCAGCTGATAAAGATACAACATTTTTAGGCGAAAGCATTAAATCTAACATGGATGTGTGAAAAGATGAACTAAAGGCTTCGAGACTAAAGGTAGCATGATGACAAATCTCATTTCGTTATGTGTCACACTAATTTAGCGTTTATTTTATCAAATAGCAACTAAGTCAATGAATGCTGTTAAACGTAACCATACTTTATGAACTTTCTTCTAAAGCATTCACTTTAGTAGAAATTGCAGTCGAATAAAAAGATTTAACAAGCCCCTTGGGAGTAAACATAAAGAGCCAGAATTAGTGACTGTTTCTTATCGCCGGTCTCTTCTTACACCTTCAGCCAATGGGGTGCTCCCGCTTTTTCTTCCTCCAGATGGAATTCCATTTCAGAAAATGGAATCTTAGATATGATTCTTGTCAAAAACCTTTTCCCCGGAAAACGGACCTAACCTGTTTTGTCCATCAGGGGTGGTGGGGGGCAGATTCGCCACTCTCCTCCAGGAGATTGTCCCTCCTTTTACTCGGAAAGTAAAGCAAGTGGGCGTGTCTAAAGATTCACGCCCATTCTCTTTTTTCTCCCCACCCCTCAGGACGACTTTCCCCGTGACCATAGACCGCGAGCAGGGAAATAACATTATCTCACAGCGGTCGTCTGCTAATGAATGAAGTTACGTCGTTGCTGCCACCCGGAAAAAGCAAATAAAAGAGAGTAGGGAGTTAAAATTGAAATCAAAACTCGATAAACGTAGTTTTTTCTTCTTTTCTCTCCCGAGCTGCTCTTTATGGGCCAAAAGCAGGCTACTAGTCAATTAACGAAATTATTGAACAACTTTACCATGCGCAGTTTTAACAATTAATATTTTTCGGAAGTGCTGAAAGTCGCATTTTTATCTCGCACGCTTAAGAGTGTTCTTGCAGATTTTTTTTACTCATTTATTGCTGAAGAGAAAATTAACATAAGAAAAGTAGCACTGCATTTTTAAAAGCATATTTTTTCAACTTACGATTTCGTTTAAGGTGGTGCTTCTGTTTAACGTTAAAATCAATAGCTTCCTTTCAAATACGTGTCAGTTAATCGTTAATTTAAAGGGTTTCTTTTTATGTTTATTCTTTCTGCGTAATCACTAAGTGGACTAGAAATGCAATCACTAAATTGGGTGGATGTGATGAGCATTTAATAGATTTGTAGTAATTGCCTCTTTTCAGAAATGTCTTTACAAAATTTTAATTCTTTCTCGATTTTGAAGATATTTTTCCATTGTGCAATTCTTAAGAAAGTAACGTTAAAAATTGGTAACTACCAATAAATACTGTAAACATAAAATATTCGTTGTTTCGGTAAATTATAAAAGAAGCCTCTCCTCATTGCTGAAATTTGATGTGATCTTACTGTTATAAAAAAAAAATCCTTGACCGTTTTGTTACATTTGAAACTTGTGTTAAGCATTCTAATTCACACAAAAGAAAAAAAAAGCATGCAACAGTTAGTAAAAGATATAAAGTTCAACGCTGTGAACTGACTATCTAAAATTATACATCTTTTCGTGAGAAATATCCTAAGGTAGTTCAAAAATGAGGTTAAATCAAAGTGTGTTTTACTATTGTATAGATAAAAAAATATATTTTTCCTAGTTTGTAGTTATCCTCCATAGATAATTTTTCACGTAAAAAATGGTGATTAAAATTTTTTGAAGGATCACTGCAGTTTTTCTGCAGTTGTACAATGTTTTTTTTTTTTTTTTTTTGAATGGAAACATTGCTAAGTTTAAACAGGTTATTGAAACTCAGTCTCAGAAATCAAATAAGTCATGCCACTATAGACAGTTGAAATAGTTTTTCCCTTTGCTCCGAACACATTTTCCTTCATTAACTAATAACAAAGAGAACGAAACAAAAAATATATTCCAAGTTCAGTTAGTCAGAATCCAATGCCTTGTTTAAACTTACTCTTTACTAACACTTTTAGAAAGCACTGTTAATAGCTTCAACCCTACATTTTGAAGCTATTGCAACCCCTTAAAAAGAAGAAGAAAAAAGCTTGAACAAAGGTTTAATGAAAAGAGTTCTGTGCAGCTAACAGAAAAAAGGCATTCTTTCAAGGTACGTTGGTATGATACTTTTTCTTTTTGAAAATTTGGTTCAGCGTTTTAGGAAAAAGTTAGCGACGTGTGTGAAGTTGCTCTAATTTTAATCCCCTAGAATGAATTAATTTTAATTATCGGTTCTACAACGATTCCTAAATAAATATAGAATTAAATTATCGTGCCTAACATGAGAATTCAAGGTTGAAAAATATTAAGCATTAAAAATATTATTAGAATTTTGACATTTATGCGTGGTTGAAATTAAAAGTCGTCTTTGGCATTGGAGTATTTTTATGGTGGCTGGTGGGTAATAATGAAATGGTAAAAAACTTCTGCAACAAGTGTTTAGAAGCAGCTGTGGGCTTTTGGAGTTGCATGAATATTTTCTACCAGACAACGGCAACAGAGTAGAGAAATACGGAAGCTATTTCCAAAACTAAATAAAACCAAAACTGCTTAAATATTTAAATCATTATTTGAAGAAAAAGTTTTTAGCTTCTTAGAAAAATCCTTTGCTTAAAGCAAATTTAAACATTTATTGTTTGCTCTTAATTCAAATGTCTGTCAATCGTCAGGGGCTTCTTTTGCAAATAAACTAAGCGATGTCTAGGAAACTGCTTTTTGTCTCGCCTTTACACTACACTGTAAAAAATGAATGTTGTTTTTATAGTATAATACAGATAATTTTACAGTAATAAACTGTAAAAATTGCTAATTTTACAGTAATAAACTGTAAAAATTGCTAATTTTACAGTAATAAACTGTAAAATTGTCAATTTTACAGTTTATTACCATGCATTATACAGTTTTAAACTGGAGCCTCTGCTGCCAGTATTATACTGTTGTTTTTACAATATAATACAGCTAAATTTTACGGCAATAAACTAAAATTTCTAACTTTACAGTAAGAAACTGTAAAATTGATTTTCATTATCAATTCATTCTGTCCATTTTGCAGTTTATTACTGTGCATTTTACAGTTTTAAGTTGGAACCTCGGCTGCCAGTATTATACTGTAAAAACAACAGTTTTTTTTTTTTTTTTTTTTGCAGGGTAGCATTAACGAACTAAGCAACAGTATTGTTGAGGAATAAGGAATTTTCTCTCTGTTATCAATTGGATGACTTTCTTCAACTAGACCAGAGACAGACTAAGCCTCTAATATTACCTCTCGGGTCACACGTGTGCTTCAGCCCAGTACGAAATACGGCAGCTAAAGTCTCAAATCAGAAATGTGAAAAGAAACAGAAAGGTGAGGGGTAGACGGAAAAAATAAAAGAAAAAAAAGATCTCTTTTATCACTTCAAAAGCATTTTGAGGGGAAAAGGACTTCACTATCCTTTTCCATGCCTATAAATGGTCTGGGAAACTCTATTGCCAAAAACAGGCATGAAAATTCCATTTTTTTCATTCCAAAAACACGTGGAAGCCCGACATGTGGTCAAGACTATTACATTTTCTTCAGACATTGTTTACAGAAAGGTTTTATAATTTTTGTCTAAACAAAACCCCCTAAAGCAAAAGTGTTGGCAGAATAAAACTCAATGACTGATTGCCAAAATGAGATTTTAAAAACATCTCAGAACTGATGTAAATAATTACTTTTAAAACTTAGAAAAAACCTCTCAAAACAAAGAGACATTGTGCATCTTTAAAAAGATTCTAAGGAAATGAAAGGCAAATTCTTTCAAACTGCTTTAGTTTAAGTTCGCCCGCCATTCTTTTCTATATTCAGTTGTTCAGTCAAAGATATCTTCCTTTCTTTTTTGTTAATCAAGAATTTTGTTCCTACCTGCTGGAAGGGGAAAACGACGCCTAACCGATATTTTGCTTCTGATTAGCGGTGCACTTTTGCATTAAAAAGAATGGGAATAAATCGGGACTTACAGAATACGACATACAAATGTAAAAGACGTATAACTGAGAGACATATGCTGAGAGACAACGATGCTTTACTGTACTTAAATCCATTTTAGGTACTAAAATAGCTTTTAGTCAGTACCTAAATACTGAAATAGTAATTTTAGGTACTGTATAGAATACTACGGTTTCATTCCGTGCCGCAAAAAATAAGGAAAATGTTGAAACCATTTTATAAAATGATTTTCACTTTAAAAGAATATTTTATAAGACTGTGAGATATCGAATTTAAGTAATTTTTGCTGATTGCTGGGGTATTATACTTCCTTATGTATGTATTTCAATTTTTCAAGCAAATTGCACAGACAACAAATTCACTAAAATTGTCACATAACACAAGTTGAAAAATTTAGGTGTGAAGATAGAAAATATTTAAATGAACTCAACATTTCAAAAGTTTTAACATATTGGGAACGCAAGGTAGCCTATACTTATTAAAAGACAAGCATTTTAATAATCCTCTTCATCTTCAAACAAAGCGATTGAATAGAATATGAAGATGATACATACTATTTACTGTCTGTTTGCGTATTGTGCGCCTGGCAGCCACGAACGCTTTCATTTGAAAAAGGGGAGATAGGTTTAGGATGCGCACTTCCCGATCCCTTCAGTTTTTGTTCGCTTGCTACTTCTTCGTTGCATATCCCCCCTATTTCGAAAAAGTCAGAAGAGACTTGGCGCGTGCGCAGATTCAATGGAGGTCTCGCGAAAAAATATTAGACAGTATATCTTGTTGAGTTTTTAGTAATCAAACATTTCTTTCTACATGGCCAAATTTAATTCTTTCGATCTTCGAGTAAGAAGATGCCTTTAATCTCACAAAAAACTATTTTTTACTTTACTTCCGATTGCATTCTTCAGTAATCATTAAGTTTTCAGGGTTTTAATTTTTATTTTACTCTTGCCCTTTAAGTAAGACGATGTTTAAAATCTTGTAATGATTAATTCTGTTTATTTTTGTTCATTACTGAGTATCTTAGAAATCAAACATTTTTATTTGATATTTGAATAAAAACGATGTCTAGAATCTATCAATCAATTTCTATATTTATAACTTTTTTTTTTTTTGAGTTGAGCTAACTAAAAAGTTTTATAGAATTTTCTTGAACATTACTTTTTTCCTTCTACAGGGTGCGGCGGAGAATTTTGCTGATTTTAATTTGATGCTAATTATCAACGCTTGGTCAGAAAGGAGGTGGGGACAGTCTCATTTTAAAGAGAAAATCCTGAAGTTTTGTTATCTCACAATTTAGTTATCGTCATATGCGGTGGACAAAAGAGCAGCGTGCTTTCGCCGTTGAGACATACTTTTCAAATAGTCATTCGGTGGTCGCCATTCAACTTGCCTTCCGAACTCGGTTAAAAATTTAACGTACTCCCCCGATTTGATATCCTGCGACTATTTTTTGGGGGGTATCTCAAATCGATCGTTTACAACGACAAACCCTGGATCCTACAACACCTGAAAAACAACATCCGCCTTACACTGTAAAAACTACGGGTGACTCAGGGGTGCCAATAAGAAAGCTTTGGTGAAAGCAAGGTGCCACGGGGTGCCACAGCGAATTTGAAAAGCTCTTACCGCACTAAAAAGGCTCCCATCGGCACCCTTTGGGGTGAATGAAGCTTGCGCATGCTCAGTGAAACATCTCGCCGTACCAAAAGGCACCTTTGACAGAATGCGCCTGCGCGAGGTCTCATCATCATCATCAACCATTTGAATGGCGGACATCTTGTTTACGTCGACACGACAGAATTTTCGGTACAGTATTTTCACAGTCTTGGATTTCACCTTGAGTTTATTACAAAAATGGATTAATTCTTCATATTAGTCTTCGAATTCTCACGTAAGTACATGCATTTGATAATAGTTCTAAGAATTTCCAACATATTTGTACAATCATTTCAAAGTGTACGAACGGAAATTTATCTCTGTGCAGCGAATCTCTTTTGCCGTGCAGATACAAACAAGCAGCAGAACGCGAAGGGAAGGAAAAAAAAAGAAACTCTGAATGACTATTTCTTTCTTTCTTATTTGTTTTTATCATACGTATATGTATATGCTATTTTAATGCCATGCATTTCGTGCTGTCGCTAATATCTTTCGTTGGCGTTATTGATAACAAATGCTGAGTTCGTTATTGCCAGAGCTTACTTTTTTTGTTCCATCAGTTGAATTGATCCTTAAAATATATTTCGATTTTTAATCTGTCGAGAAACTTGACGTTTAACAAACACTGCTTTTCAAATACCCCATGTCTTTTATTCCATAAAGATATTTAAATGTCGAACTATACATACCTATTAATATGTTACCCTTGATTAAAATTTTATAAGTTAATGAAGCGATTCAATTTTTTATTGATAGAATGATACAACTGAATATTTTTGATTGTTTTTGAAAGGGATCCATAAAATACCTTCCCTCTTCATTTTCGGTACAGATAATGCTGCAGTAAATGTCAATAGCATTTTAAAACTACTGAGTTTAATTCAAGTCACGAATTCTTTTAAAATATGTTGGAAAGTCTGAACTGTGAGAAAATGCCTTAAATTACAAGTTTCGATCATTTTCAAATCGGAATTCAAGGTGAAAATGTACCAAGACTTTGTGAATAAAAGCAATAAATAAAAGTAAACACAATTGAAAAACAAAAACTCACACAGCACAGGGGGGATCTGCAATAGTGAACAGTGAGGGTGCCATTATGCTCTCCTATACGGTTCCATCTTTCACCCGCGCTGCTCGTTGAATTGAGGGTGCCAGTTTTTCACCCAAGCCAAGGGTGAAATCTCGGCACCCTACTGGGTGCCACTCCTGTTACAAGCGTTTCACCCCGGAAAGGTGCCAATTGCAACCATTAGTTTTAACAGTGTACTATCGCCAACATCCCAATCGATATGCTCGAAAGAGTGCAACAAAACTTCAAATCTTGGGTAGATCAGTGCATCATTAATGATGGCTACCATTTGCCCGATGTAATTTTTAAATCCAATTAAAATAAAAATTCAGAATGTGTACAATATCTTATGAAAAGAAATAAATTGATACATGAAGTGCTTTTTCTTTTATTGACTTTTCAAATCAGCAAGTCTCTCTGCTGCACCCTGTATAGCTAAAAATACAGATTAATCAACAGATTTTATTACATTTTTAACATCATAAAAGCAGTGTTTTTTTTGCTATTTTCATATACATAGAAAGGTACAGAGAACACTATTTTACTAAGAACTTCTTATATTGCTCCCTGACCTTCAAGATAGATTAATACGTACTTTCATATATCGGAAGGCAAAACTTTTGGTTCCAAGCTATCCGCAACTAAGTCAGAAAACCTTTAAAACTCTCCAAGGTCAAAAGTCCTCAAAACTAAATTGAAAAAGGAACCAAGCATAAATTTCAGAGGCATGCTTATTTTGCTCCTGATCATTGTCATTAATGTATTCGTTTATTTATAATTTTATCTTTCACTTCAAGTGGGAGCATGTGTAAGATCAGAGAATGATTTATTCTGCCTCTTTAACTCTTGTTCATTACTAAATATCTTAGAAATGAAAACTTTTTTTTATTTGCATTTTATGTCTCTCACTCTTCTCTAGAATTTTGAATAAAACGGTATTTATAATCTGACAATGAACTGCTATTTCTAACTTCAACATTATAGAATTGAATTGATGAAATAATTAAACATAATTTGATCGAACACTGCTTAACTCCAGTTAGCCACAAATACAGGTTAATCAACATGCATCACATTTTTAAACATCGTAAAAACAGTTTTTCGTGTCTACAGAAAGGACCAGGGGAAAATATTTTATTACGATTTTATTTTATTTCCTCCAGACCTTTTAAGATAATTTGGTGTTTCAATACCTTGGAAGGCAAAAATTTCGGTTCCGAGCCATGCATGAAGACTCGCAAATACCGCAACTAAGTTAGAAAACCATTTAAATTTATCTCCAAGATCAAAAGTGATCAAAACTGAATTTCAAAAAGTAACCAATAAGAGATCTCGGAAGCATGCTCCTTTTTCTTCGGGTGTACGAGATAGTCTTTATACGAATAGTCAATATATTTTGGAAAAATATCAAGGGAGCGGCATTCATAAATGCTCTCACATAAAAGAGAAATCTTTGGAATTGATATTGAGTTGACTCCAACTATTTTTGCTGCGTTTTTCAAGAATGCTTCAAAGGAAAAGGAAAATGCCATTTCAAAGCATAGATACGCTTTCTATAGAATAGTTGGAGAAACTTGAAAGCTTTCAAATCGATAAGGCACACATCTCCAGCGCTAACGAGGCAGAATTCTCAATCCTCATTCAGAAAGAAAGGTGTGAAGCCGAAGGCTATACTGTTGAAATCAATTTACTTGGTGTTAAATAAAGAACATAATGTACGCCTCCTCGTGTGCACTTCGTGCAATTATATAGCACTCTGTATGAGATCCGAAAACTTCCACATTACTTACTAGTAAAGGTAATTAATTCAAGCAGTATTATCATCAAGGAGTTATGCAAGCAAAACGTTACTAACAAACAGTTAAGAGAGTTATGTATAGTATATCTCATAGCAAAGGTAATTTATATCTATTCCCATAATTTTATCTATTTTATTAATATGTATTTAACATTAAAATACTGAGATAGGGTAATTCAGGCCTAGACGCCACAGTTATTACTTTTCATAATTACACCTACACAATGCTCTGGTACTCATTTTTTTTAGAGGAATAGTGGTTTGCAAAGAAAGAATACACTCTAAAAAATGAATGTTGTTTTTAAATTAGAGTACAGCTAATTTTATAGCAACAAACTGTACAAATTGCTAATTTTGCAGTAATAAACTGCACAATTGCTAACTTCACAGTACTAAACTGTAAAACTGTTATTTTTACAGTAATAAACTGTAAAACTGCTAATTTAACAGCTTATTACCGTGCACATTTCAGTTTTAAACTGGAATCTCTGCTGCCAGTATTATAATGTTGCTTTTACAGTATAATACAGCTAAATTTTACGGCAATAAACTGTAAAATTTCTTACTTTACAGTAAGAAACTGTAAAATTGCTAGTCTTGCAGTTAATTACTGTGCATTTTACAGTTTTAAATTTTTAAATTGGAACCTCGGCTGTGAGAGATATACTGTAAAAACAACAGGTCAGTTTTTGCAGTGTAACGTACAGTAATTTTCCACTGATTTCTATCAATAATACGATTTTAAAAGAACCCTAAAAGGACGTGCAGTATTTCTTAGCACGTGATCTATAATAGTACTTTTAGGAACTTTTATATAAACAATGACCGTTTCTTTGTCCGGTTGATTTTTCTGATTAACTTCCTTTCAGGTGGGGTAGTGGTATCTCGATTACACTAAGACAAAAACTTTGGAATACACTTGTAATTTATAAATTCAATAATCATTGATCTACCTGATCGTGTTTTATGGAAATCACTGGAAATATTAGAATAGGAAGCTGCACTCTACTTAGTAAAAAGAAAAGACGTGTATAGTAGAATTGGAGGGCTAACTTTGCTTAAAGAGAAAAGTTGTTATTCAATGAATTTTACAAGGAATAAAATATAACTCAGACCCTAAGCAGTGGAACCGTATAAAACAGAAATAAAACAATATAAAGACATTTTCAGACATACAGCAAGAAATTCAGAAGATATTTAGGTTAATAGTTCTGTACAGTACACTCCCAATTAACCGCGAAATTGGGTGGCACAGGTATCTCGGGTAACGAAAATCGTTGATAATCCGAAAAAAGCATCAAATAAAGGCTAAAGAAGATAAAAAATTTATTTTGCTTCAAAATAATTGCACTACACTTAAAACGTAATATGTGCAAACAGTGAGGAAAAGTGCAGCATAAAACATTATTTGTATTTGAGGTTCTCAAGCATGTAAAATCTATAAAGGAGTGGTACTTAATTTATTGGATGAAATTTCCCGTACTCTTGGGTAAGAAATGTTGTATAAAAAACAAAACTTAAATTCGTGCTTTTTGAAAAAAAAAAACAGTTAATTGTGTTTATTTCTTTCACGAGACCCTCGCGGATAATCGAGAGTTTACTGTATTTTATGGAAATCAATGGAAAGATCAAGCAAGGATGTAATGTATTTGGTACATCAACGATGTTCTATTCCAGAACTACTTGATCAACTTTGTTTGAAGAAAAAATATTTCATCCAGTAAATTTTACAAGTGGTATGCAATATAGAGCAAATGAGCCAATATTTAGAAAAGTGCCAATTTGAAGTTGGAGTTTTCTGAAAAAAAAATTTTTTTGCAGAAAAAAACTAATATTGGATTTTAAGTCTAAATTGGGTCTAAATGCAAGAAAAGAAAAGGGGGGAGGTCAAGGAAGTTATTTACCCCCTCCTTAGATTACTCACTTTTAAGCCGTTACAGATCTGATGAATGTTACAGATCTGATGTTAATATGAGCTACATATTTGAGTTTATACTTTCAGTCTTCGTTAACATCTCTAAATATGATATCATTTCCTTGCATTTTTAACATAGAATTAAGATAATTATATTAAAATATATATATTAGGCTAAGAAATCAAATTTCATTATGAAAAAGCATTTCTTGGAAATAAAAATGAGCGATCAAGTTTTTAGATAAAATAAATTATGAGATTACCAAATCCAAGCTAATAAATCATTTGTTTTGTTTTAAAACAACACACAACTTCAACTTTTTCAACACACAACTCTGCTGCTTGCTTTTCTTTAATTAGTTGCAGGAAATTTAATTTCTTGATCAGAAATTCAAATTTAGCATGCTAGTTATTATCTAGTTATTTAGCGAAGTTATGAGAAATTGAAGCACCAAAAAAAATAATAATAATAATAATAAATAAATAAATAAATAAATAAATAAATAATAATAAATTAACTTAATTTCTGCAGTGTCAATTTTTCTTATTTTACTAACTTCTATTGTTAGGTCATACAAACCACAAATGAAGCAATTGTACTAAAACTCATTGCTTTTCATCTTTGAAGAACAAAAATATTCAATATATATGGCTAAAGTATGATTTTTGCTTTTTATAATTCTGAAACGTGTGAGTTAGTTCTGTAACATATTCGCTGTTTTTCAATGTTACCGCTCTGACTGTTACCGATCTGACAAACAGACAAAGTTTTTTTTTTATTTCCGAGTCGATCGCACTAAACCAAAATCAAACACGTGGTTTTTTCACTTGTAACAAAGGACTATACTTATATATAAAATAATTTTTAAAACAATAAAAACTGCGCATTTTAGAGCGTGTTACCGATCTGATGACTCAAATGACACACATTTTATAAAATCACTTTAAAAAATCTTACCTGCAATTTTAGATGCAGAAATGCAAATTTTTAATTACAATTCGATAAAACTTTCCCCCAGGTACTCAGTATCACGTGGTATAGGTGCAGGAAATGATTTTGGGAGCCTAAACATAGATCGGAAGTTATTGTTACCACTCTGACGGCGGAACTTGGGACACGCTTATTTCCTATCAGCTAGAAAATCAGAAATCGATTAAAACAAAAATGAAGTAATATATTAACAAAGGGGTAAAAATAGAATCGTTTTTTGTGCAAGTGCGCTTTTTTGGGAAGTTAGAAAGTGCGCATGACCTGTTTGCATGCTAAGCTTTGCTACTTGGGACACGTTACCGATCTGATTTTTGATGTATAAACACAATATTTTCTGATGAAAAAAATTTTTTTTTTTTCTGATGTAATTAGATGAAATGAAAGAAAAACTTATCTTCTTTCTGGGGAAAATTATTTTTTTAACTAGATTTTGAAATACAGGTGAAAATTCACTTGGGACTCAAATTGGCACTTTTCTAAATATTAGCTCAAATATTAAACCCAGAGCAGAATAAAAACTTTAGACAACTCTAAGATAGTAAGCAGTAAGCCATCGCCCCCTAAGCCTTAGCTACCAGTTTCTTTGTCACTCTTCTATATGATAATTTCTTCCTCCTTCTCGGTTAATGACTAATCTGGACTGATGAGTTCTAATGAGAACAAAACTACAGTCTCTTGATGTGATAACCGAACTGGCGGTACATAGCATATTGTAACCCTCAGATGTATCTGGTATTTCTGTATACGTTAAGCTAGCAGAGACCAAATGCATACACTGTAAAAAATGAAAGTTGTTTTTGCAGCATAATACAGCTAAATTTTACGGCAATAAAATGTAAAATTGCTAACTTTTCAGAACTAAACTGTAAAATGGCTAGTTTTACAGTTCATTACTGTGCATTTTACAGTTTTAAATTGGAACCTCGGCTGCCAGTATTATACTATAAAAACAACAGCTCATTTTTTCAGTGTAAGTATACGAATAAGAAACTAGAATGTGAGGTGTAACTGTATTAGGAATCAAGTATTCGTAGGATCGTTAGAACAGCCATTTAAAGTAAAAAAAACAGGAACAACATAATATCTACGTCCTTGAGTTTCAAACTTTGGACATCCAACCACTCAGAATGCCTACGCAAAGAAGGAGGGTTGAGTAAACGAGTAAACTCACAAAACTTAACTAATTAATAAAACTTCAATTGACTAGTATTCTTGAAAAGAAAAGGTTCAGCTCCCCCTTCCTTCCAAGTGAAGAAATCTAGGAAGGAAAATTTCCAGTGACAAATAAGAATACACTAAAAGGAAAACACTGAAAAGGCAACCAGCTGTTGGAAAAGATTGTCCAAGAATTCAGGAGGCAAAAACATTTAAACATTCGTGCAAAGTAGATATCTTAGGTACCTACATAAAGTACTACTTAATGTTACTACTTAAAGTAACATTTCAGCAACATTTAAAAAACGTATAGTTAAAAATTAAATAAAATGTACATTATACTCTTTGAAATAAAGCTCGTACTTAGCATGGTATAGGCTAATAATTTATTCCACGTTAAATGCAATAGGATGTGCATCACCTTACGATAAAATAATCATTTATTTAAAATTAGAAAAAAAAAGCTTTTATCTGAAGATTTTATTCGAAGTTTTTTCTCCACTTTACCCAATATTTGTAAAAGAATCAAAACATTATTACTACCAAAAATTATGATATAAGGGGCAAGGTTTAAATATAACGTGTGAAGTAATTAAAAATTGATCAATCTGTTTAAAATTAAAATTCTCTAGAGTGCGAGAAATCATTGAAACTCCGAGAGCTTTAATTTGTTACAGTGATTAAATATTAAAGCAGAAATTATGTCCATAATTATGCAATTCAAGAAATTTGATCCTCGCTAAGCTGCAAATTCAACACTTTAAAATAGCTTCAATATTAAAATTTAAGAACATTTATTAGCAACCATTAAAACTTATTTGTTTCGTGTCGCAACATTTACATTAAATGATTTTTAAGTTAAGTATTTGAGTTGCGTAATCTTTATTTCGTTGATAGGCTACGGCAGCTAACTGAAACAACTTAAGCCTTTTTAAAACACCACCTATTTTATCATCTCAGTTTGAGTGCTGTAAGTTTCCAAATGTAACTCCTAAGTAACCTTTTAAAATAACTCAAAGCACAGCGACGCGAAATTTACATTCTCATTAAAAACAACGAACTGAAATGTAATTATATTTAAATATTATGATCTTATTGACTTGCCGTCAGTCAGCTGAAATTCTTTGACCTGTGATGTAATTCCAAGGTAGAATTTGAAATAAGCTTTTCTAACAGACAAATGTCTGACGTTGGATTACTTCCGAAAAGCTTTATTATTTGATAATCGGATGGATACGTGTTACATCGTATAATTGCTCAAGCATTTGTTTTAATTAATCTCCCCAGAATGGAAAGTAGTCAAGTTTCTACGAGGTATGCGCTTGGATTTTGGACAAAGTATTATCTGTCAAACAAATAATGAAAATTTATCTTAATTAAGTGGTGCAAAGTCAGATAAAATTGGATCAATTATTTCTGTGCGTAGAGTTGTTAATTATCAGGATTAATTATGGATGTTGGTTTATCAACCCTTTTGATATTTCTTCACAAATCCTCATTGCATAAAATTATTCGTATAAATTATAAATTAGTTCATGAAGTGCTGTGTGTAACTTAAGCAAAGAAGTCATAATAAAATCACAAATAAAAGAATTTCCCTGAATTATAGGAGACCCCTTTTCGTGATATCAACATCCATGTCTTTCGATATCTTCTCACAATCTTTATATTAATTCAGATGTTCTTTGCTATTAGTTAAAGAAATTATTAAAAAAAAACAGTTTGATTAATTATATCAAGTATTTTTTTTTCAGCATTAAATTATTATTATTTTCCTTGGCTACACAAAGTTAAGTCAGCTCCAGTTAATTTTAAAATAATGAGATATTAGTAATAAAAAATAAAGGCAATTTTAATTAGTAGTAAAAAAGGAATTAAAATAAAATATTTATTAAAAGGAAGAAGAAAATTCGATCAAAATTAATTGTGTAAATTTCCTATTGGCGCAACAAAAGCTTGGTCTTTCAAAAGCTCACTTTGGCATTATACCCAAATGCCAATCTGAGTGAGATATTTTTTTCCTCTGTTGGTCATCTCTTTTTCTTATGAGATGGAAGGGAATACTTTCAAAACTCTCTTCCAATCTGTTCCTTATCTTAGGATTTTGCATAACAAGTGTTGAGCTTCCCCAGCAGATACTAATGTTAAATTCTTTTTAACAATTAAAATATGCCCTATAAGTGGTCAAAACAAAAATCTTGAAAAATTTTTTTTTTAATTTCAGAATTAATTTGCCTGCTTTCCCAGAAGCCGTACAGAACTTTACTTCGTTGCGCCGTAATTTAATGCTTCTCAAACTGTTGAAAAATCATTAACAGTATATAGAGATTAAATGGATCCACTTGTATTATCGGAAACTATTTTAAATACCTTATCCGAATCCGATTATTCACTCAAAAAATGCTTTAATATATAAACCGTGTAGCAGAGTCAATAACACATTTTCCTGTATCGCATATATCAACAAGTTCAAGGCTATACAAATTTCTCACATGAAAGAAATGAGAAATTTTAAGTACTATACATTTTTGCTCAATGAGAGACAAGATAGCATCTGTGGTATAACCGATTCCGCTGCATATCGACGAGCGAAATTACGGGGTTTTTACTGTAAATGAAAAAAATATCTGCGGTTATAAAGTAAACAATAATGATTGAAAGTAAAAAGTTAAGAAACAGTAACGACAAAACAAATATCAAAAACAAATAATATCAACAAAAATTTATGGACACTTTTTTTTTCTTTCTTTCCTTAGTTAAGTTTATTTATTTAATTTTATCAAAACCGATTTCTGAGAGAAATTTAGCATTGTTTTAAAGATATCATTCTTTTCTCAAAAAGAAGAAAAGAATTACCAATAAGATACACCTTATCTTCAATGAAGATTTACTAATTTCTTTGAAAATACCCAATTCAATAGAAATCGCCGCTTCTTTTCTTGATTAGAAAATTCCGCAAACCGTTCAGGAAAGGTTTCCCAATTCATTGCAATCCTCACCAGAGGTTTAGCACAGCGGCCAGAAAACGAAATGAGTTCCAACTTTGACTTGTTAACTTACTTCGCCGCAATTGTTAAATTACTTAAGCTGCGGCTTCTTGAACCCAAAGCTCTCCAGGGATTGGTGGTCGATCGCCAACAATGGCATAGTCTTTTATCCTTTAGTCTTTTAGTTTTAGTCGGCAATCCTCAGAGGCAAGGTGTAGAAAAAGCAGCGCTCTTCGGGCATTAACAAGTGGACAAGAAAAGATTGCTTTTATTTTCGTTCTCATTAACCGACCCAATTTTATACCGTCATTTGAGAAGTGACCTTTTGATTGTATTCCTGTAATTGTTTTGGAAATGCTAATTTACTGGAGCATTTTGGTTGCTTTTGGATGTAGCGTTTTCTTGAATGAAATAAACCCTTTTTTTTCGTTTCGTTTGTTTGTTTTTAAATTAAAAAATATGTGAAAAAAGAGGAATTTTTTAACACAAAATACCTCTGTGAAGATAAAAAATTTTGAAAAATACTCCTCATCTTACGAATAAGCTTCATTTTTAGTGTTAAAATAGATACGCCTTTTAATGCTAAAAAACACTACATGGATTTAAAAAAAAAAAAAAAAAAACACTACATGTACGCAGCTTAGTTTAAAATAAACAATACACATTTTTATGAAATAATCTATCGATAGAATTCAAAAATATTTGTTCGTCATTTGAGAAGTGATCATTTTAGTGTGCTGCTGCAATTGAGTGGAGAATGTTAAATTATGGGTGCATTTAATTTCAAATGTTGCAATTTACAGAATGAAATAAGAGCTTTACGCTGTAAATAAGAAAGTGGAAGATTTTTTTGGTAACTTTGCGAAGGTAATCGCGTTTCCGAAAAAAATGATTAACTTATATGACTGAATTTCATTTTTGACTGTAAAACATAGTATACCAAGTAAGCCTCTTAGTTTCATTAATGAAAAAAAAATAACGTATGTAGATACAAGTCTGAAAATTCTGATACCAAATCTAATATGGCATAACATTAGGGGTAGTTGACACTGCATAACAATAGAGCGAGATAGCACAAGAAAAAGCACGAATCATTTAATCACTTCAGAACAATTACATTATGTAGTCATTTCTTTTCTAATAAATCCTAAAGAATTCATAGCATTTAGTTCGTTAGGGAGCACTTGCCGATACGTTATTATACTTCCTTGCCAATACATCAAGCAATGCAATTGAAGGGGCAAGTGTATAAAGGTGATATGTGACAATTTTTTAAATTTTTAGAAAAGCTTTCAAAAAAGTTTTGTGGTTATTTTTTTTTAAGTAAGTTTTCCAAAAATTATCACATATTACCTTTATTCACTTGTCCATTCAATTCTAACACTAGTCAAACATAAATATAAAATAGGATCGATGTTTAGAATTATATGTAGAAAAGTTGAGTTTCACTATGCCTACAGCCTTAATCGACGTTTTGTGCGGCGTAGTAATTTAACAATCGTTTAAAATTTCACCGATTTTGCAAAAAGCAATTTCAGTGGCGTGTTACATTGAACTGTAATTTTCCGGTGAAACTAATTTTGCCGTGCATTTTCACTTGTAGCTCATGACCGAATAGGATCTTTCCTTTCATTAGTTTTTCATTTTGACATTAGACAGAAACTTTATTATCATAAGAAACTATTTATTCACTGAAAAAGTAAAAAGGAAGGCTTTAAATGACCAAATAGAAACAAAATGGATGGTAAAATGTAATTATCATCATTAAAAGGTATAATCATGTATAAATTCGGCTTAGAAATTAAAAGATCAAAGCTGTGCTGAGTTTACTTTTCATTTATCCATTTAAGTAATCAGACACACACTAGATTTATTTGCATTGCGTCATTGAAACTTGATTCTATTACAGTCATGAAACAATAAATTTTTCATATTTTTCTCTAACCTACTACCGTAACTTTTAGAAACATTGCAGCTGTATTTGTTATCATTTTTCTTTAATAAACACTTCTTACAGGCATCACAGCATTTTATTATTTACAAATTGATCAAGAAATACAATTTTTACTTTAATCGATAGCAAATATAAAATGAAATATATTCGAAGTTTAGAATTATTAGCTTAAAACATCAATGATATTTATTTAATTTCCACGGGAATGTCGTGCGATTTGAAAGAAACCCTACTATCTACCTTCTTATGTTTAATTATTTCCTTTAAAAACCGGAAAAAAGAGTCATAAATCATTGTGCTCACAAACAATAAAAGAGAACTATCTTCTGTCTGGTGATAGCATAAAAATGTCTGAGAGAAGGTATCACAATGCAAAATGTGGTTTTGGGCCCCTGTCAATATTTTATTTTGTGCCCCCTCCCTTGAAGTCAAAATCGTACCACGTTCACCCATAATACCGCACTGCAAAAACAATTCCCAACAAATAAAAATGAGCTGAGAAAATATTGCGCTGTAAACTTTTATTGTGAGGGCAGAAAATATGCGTAGCGCTGTCATGTTTTAACAATTTTATTATGCACCAGTAAAGTATTAATGAAATAGACAGATTTTTTGAAATCTATAAAACAATAAGGAAATCCGTAATATACCTAAACTGAGAAAGGTAAAGCAACTTTTGGCTTTTACTAAATAAAAGTAGGTCTTTACATGGAATGCCAGCCACTATGTGTAAGAGGTTGACTCACCCAAGGAGGAGAGATTACGAAAGATACATTGCAGCAATAACAAAAGATTAACGGAAGCAATAACTGTGATAAGAATCCTTCATTTAAGTAACTAGGATTTTGGGGGAAATTGTACTAAAGCTATCGTATACTTTCAACAGTCGCAATAAGAAATCCAGCAACGTTGTTAGTCAAAATAATTATTTCTTGTTTAGTTTCAGCATCCTGGAAATACTGCATAGTTTATTATGTCTAAGAAGTATAGTAACCTATCGTTTCATTGTGCCTTGTTATATCGCGCTTTTCTTTTGTTCCCCGAAAATATATTGTATTTATTAATTTTTTAAATATATATTTTCATTTGATATCACAGGGGAAAAAAGTTATATTTGTCGGAAAAAGTATTTTCTCCTTTTTTAAATCACAGACCTGTTATATTTTTCATATATATATATTTCATGTTAGAAGAAAAATTGGTAGACTAATTTTCTGTTATTTTTTCTAAGAAAATCGTAATAATTATGATAATAAAGTTACCTTTTTGCTGGTGCACATGTCATTAATTTGTTCATTAATTAAATCATTTATTTTATGTAATGCAGGAGAGAATCATATCTTCCACCAGGTCCTTCAGTTTTTAAATAAAAACACCGGAGTTCTAATAATGCCAATCCTTATACCTTATTGGGATACGGTCTACTTTTCTAGTAGAGATGGAACGAAGCTTCGGCCAATTTGCCGAAGCTTCGGTCTGGCCGAAGCATGAGTTGTGATTCGGCCGCTTCGGCCTGAAATTTATGCAGCGAATGAAAGACAAAAGTAAAAAAGAATGCGTGATAGGGTAAGTGCTCCAGTAGTCGGACAGTCTCCAATAGTCGGCCACAATGATATAAAACTCCTCATACATAGTACATTTTTAATTCAAAATCAGATATGACGCATTCACACATTCATGTACTTATCCTCAATCATCAACCAGTGGCCGTTAAGTTTCGGGTACTTTTTCTTGAATGAGTAATGAGTCATTTCATTTTGAATGGTATGTCCGTCATCCCAGTGGTTGGAAAAACTACATTTTTTTGTAGCGAACTACAACTACAACTACTTTCTTATAAATGTAGTTAACTACAGCTACAACTACTTTTTTTTAAATGTAGCGAGCTACACTACTTTTGAAATGTAGTTGCTACTTCGCTACTTTTTAAAAAATAAATAAATAACAAAAATACACCGTTTGAGGATCGACCGAAAAAATTCGAAAAGTGGTTTAGATTAAAAAAGTACCTCATTCGAATATGGAATAGAAATAGGAATTGTCTTTGAATTTATTTGTTACTTTTCCTTTTTGTTGCTTTTTTTTGCTAAAATTTGTCCTTTTTAGATTTTTTTTTACAATTTTTACGAATATTTGCCACAAGAAAAACCTTGTTTTTTTCCTTCGTTCTCTTTTTTTTAAAGTTTTTTTCATTTTTTTTTTTTAAATTTAAAAGTAGTTTTCAGAAATCGCTACAAACTACTATTTTTTTGTATCGCGCTACTCACTACTCTACTTTTTCTAAAAAGTAGTGCGCTACACTACAAACTACTAAAAAATGTAGGTACTACAGTAGTTTCGCTACTTGTAGCGCGCTACTTCCGACCACTGCGTCATCCAAGATTGCGATTCTGTTTATTTTTCAGGTAAGATGATTCTGTGGCCGACTACTGGAGCATTTACTAGTGTTGACAAAAGCTTGGATTTTAACATATATTTTTTTTAATTTCTGAAACAAGTAGATGATTCACTATCAGAAAGGTTCATCCTAAAGTTTTACCTTGTTTTTGTTACTGTATTGATAGCTGAAAGTTCTAGTTTAGCCAAGATCAACAAAAGATCTTTTCCGACTACTGGTGCTTTTACCCTACTATTACTTTGAATTCACCAAAAACTGAAGCATTTTGCATCAAGAATATTAACCCATTAATGCCTAATACTTTTTTTTCCAAAGATATTTTATATACTGGTTACAAACAGTGTTTAATAAACAGGAAAAATAATTTTAAAAATATCATGTAAAAAATAATTTTTTTATTAAGGAAAGAAAAA
This sequence comes from Uloborus plumipes, assembly GCA_038373865.1. Lineage (NCBI taxonomy): Eukaryota > Metazoa > Arthropoda > Arachnida > Araneae > Uloboridae > Uloborus > Uloborus plumipes. Next base: position 27,063 of record JAXGGA010000461.1, on the reverse strand, counting down.
TTGTCCCTTAAAAGTTACGCTAGACCCCAGAGGGTACATACTTTTTTTACTAAAATTTGTTTCTGCCCACGATATAATATCTGAAAAGACATTTTATAAGAAGAAATAAAATCAGCAATTAACCTTAACTGGGAAGCTGGGAATAACTTTGAAAACTTGGCGTTTTGTTCTTGAGATTGTGAACGATGTCATTTTTGATAAAGGTCATATTAAAACTGCTACAGAACACACTTTACAATGGTTATGTGCTGCAATCTGTTAATAACGAATTGCAACAATACCAAGGTACTCATTGAACACTATTATTTGGCTGAAATGTTCATTTTGGGGAAATTCAGACCCTTTTTTGGACAGTCCCTAAAAAGGGACGCTAGGCATTAATGGGTTAAGACAAATATATAACACAACGTAAATAGTAGTAGATTGGGTAGTTCTATGGTATAATACATGATCATATCAGTTGTTTTATTATAAAACATTAACTGAACTGCAGACTGAGCTTTTCATGTTCCAAGTAGAGCTTCCTACTACTAATTTGCAATACAAAATTAGTAATGTCGTCTTTTCTTGTACTAGCAGTACAAAGCAAAACAAAGCAAGAAAACTTTTAATTAGTGAAATTAATTTAAGAATGACTCAGTAAGCTGAAAATGTTGTGTAATACTAAGAACATTAAAATAAGAACAATCAAAATAAAAATGAACTTTAATTAATGAAATCAATTTAAGAATGCCACAGTAAGCTGAAAATATTGTGTAACGCTGAGAATATTAAAAGATATGGAGAAAAGTATAAAACTCTACGCATTTATTATGCATTTAATCCAAAAACTTCAATATGTGTGCCAGCCGAAGCTTCGGCCGAAGCTTCGGCTATTAGTTGGCCGAAGCTTCGGTATTCGGCGCTTCGGCCAAATGCCGCTTCGTTCCATCTCTATTTTCTAGGGTTATAAAATCACAGAAAAAAAAATGACAGTGTCGAATTTTTTCTTTTTGAATGCGTCAACAACGCAAATTAGATTTTCTAGAACAATTAACAGTTTTCAATATTGTTAAATTAGTAAACGAAGAGAAACACAATGTTTACAGCAAAATAAGATCAGGTAATTTTTCCAAAACTTTGTTGTAATTACTGTTGCAAAACTTTTTTCGTTTTATTAAAAAAACTACTTGATGATAACGCTTTATCACTAGTTAGGCTTCCCGATGACGATAAAAAAAAAAGATATAGCGATTTTTTTTTGCCTTGTTGGTCTACATGGCCTTATTTGGCGTATTCGCCCAATACCTATTATAAATATGCACATATTTTTTTTTAAATACTTATTTACGAGTCGTAGAGTAGTCAAAAAGACAAAGCAGAATCAATATTAACTTTCTAAAAATGTTTTGTTTTATTTTATTTTAAGATTCTTATTGGCTGGTTGTTCCTGTTTGCAAAAAATTAAATCAAATAAAAACCTTTTTTGTAAAGTTACTTTATAAAATTGTATGTGTTACTTCTTGTGGTAGTTGTTTTGTATCTCAAAACTAAACTTTAAATTGCTTCATTATTGTTCTTATAATTAGTTTTCTCGTTGTAATTATTCGTGTAAAAATTTTCCTCTGCTTAAAATAGCAACTGCTTCTTTTTTTTTCTTTTAAAACATTCTTGTTAGGTCCTTAAGTACTTTAAACTCATGCATTCATGAAGTTCTTGAAAAGACCATTGTGGATTGCTCAAACGCCTGTTACAGAACATTTCACATTCTAAAGCTATGTATTGAAAAAAGTCCTAAAAACATTGTATAAGTAAGGAAAAGGCACGCAAAAAAAATCTCCATTAAAAGTAGTATATAATCTGACCGGCAAAAAATAATGTTCTGTCTTCGTTAATTAATAACAAGAAAAACACATACAGATACCATTTAACTTATACATTTAACGACATCAATTCAGGTGACTGAAAATAATATACTCTTTCTTACATGTTTTTCTCTTTGTACGTAATTAACTTTTCGGCATTATTAAAACCTAGCAAATTTTACACCTTCATTGACGCAAATTTACATCTTCGTTTTTATGTAAGATGCATTAAAAAAGCGGAATTTAGGATTTTCATTCCAATACCCAACTTAAATAATCAGCACTTTTTATTTTCTTCTTAAAATAAATGAAAGACTACATTTTCATTGCTCGTGAAAAAACTATCCGAAGCAACTAATTGGCTCCAGCCACAAATGAAACAAAAGTTTCCGAATTTTGAATTTAATGATATTTTTGCTGTGTAAAGGAGCTCGGAATCATTAAAAATATTAATTAATTTAATTTTACAGAATCTTGCTAACCTCCGTTCTCAAATTTGGAAATGTAAGATTTCAAAATGAGCATAATCAGACATCTAATGAGGACACTAAATTCCTTTTTTCATTATTTGACGCTTTATTCCGGCTGAAAATATACTTCTATGAACATAATTTGCTTCCCCCCTCCCCCCATTATTCAAGCAGAATTTTCGTCGGACAAATTACAAGACTATTTGTTTTAGAAGGAAGCCTGTACTTAATTAGGTAAAATGAGAAAAAAAATAGCGTGGTTTTGCCCACATAATGCTGTTATTTAATCAGGAATAAATATACGAGCAGTTGGACTATTTTTGTTAGTTTAAAGGAAGGGAATGAGATTAACAAAGAGCTATTTTGGACAGATATATGACATAGAAGGTGAAGGCATAGCAATATCTTGTTTAGAATGCATAATAATGTGTGAAGCTATTAAATATTTAACTCAACATAAAGTCCCCAAAACACTGCAATAATACGTGTGAGCGGTATTAATTACAAACACTGTCATAAAGATTATAACACGAGGACTAAGTAATTAAACATACCCGTAGCCTCATTATTAAATTCTTTTGAAATTACTGATATTTTTCTCCTAAGAAAGAGAGAGAGAGAAAAAAAAAACTATACCACCTCTTCTCTGCCAACCGTTTCGGCAAAACATTGGATTTCATTGCAAAGTATTAAGTAATAACGAAATTCGGAATGGAAACGAGCATTCTGTAACACCCCTCCCCTAATGCCAGCTACTGTTCATTATGACAATGTAGGTGAATTATTGTGAAAAGAGATATGAGAAATGCTTCGCTTCCCAAATCGATTAATTCCATAAAAACGTACAGATAAGTGATGTAAAAGTTGCTCAAGGGCGGATCCAGCTTCTGATTAAGGAGGGGGTCAATTTCAGAAAGGTGGGAGGGGGTTAAAGTGCAATTTTTGTACAAAAATGGTTGCGTTTGGCAATTTTTTCGTAATATTAGTTTACCCAAAAACTACAGTTTTATCCTATATTCGATCATTTAAGAGGAGGCATGACTAGCCCACAGGCCGTTATTTGGGGGGGGGGGGGCAGGGAGGGTCAATTGCCTCCCCCTCCAGACTTTGAGAAATCAATATATTCACCTATAAGTGGGCGAGGCTTTCCGATGAAATTGCATTGTGTTTGGACCATTTGCCCCCCCCCCCTGGAGAAACTTGAAATGACAGCCGTTCCCTCCATACCCCCCCTCTGGATCCGCACCTGAAATTGCTGTTATCCATTGGAGTAAATGGATCGCATTTTCTGTCGTCACATGGTCGGAATTGTACTAAACTAAAATTTTAATATAAATTCACATACTACTCGTCAACGAAGCAAGATTAAAGCTGACATAAGAACCTTTTAAAAAAGTGGATTAAATTGATTTTCCAAGTGAGGTATTCGTCCAATGATTAGAAAAAGAGGCTGCTGCAGAAAATGAAAAAGCACTACTATTTTATTTTAAGGAATAGTAAAAATTTAAGATTAAAGTAAACTATTCCAACCTAGGCAGTTGCTCATTCTGCTTGTTTAGAAATTCCACTTTGTTCTTACCAAAAGATGGAAAAAAAATCGTTTAAGAAATTATTAAAGTATTCATGTGGTGGCAATATTTTAATAAGTATAAGGTGTGAAGTTCAACCTCTAAAGTTAGGTGACACTGGAAAAAAAATGTTTTCTAATGAGTCTATTATTTATGGTCCAGAAAATGAAAATATCGTATGGAAATACTAAACTTAATAATTGTATAAGTGATCAGAATATTTTCATGTGGGGGAAGAGGAGCTAATACGATACTTAACATTCATAAACAGGGATTGCTACTATGACGTCAAGGGCTCTAGGAAGACGGCCTTAAACCCTTCGTTGTGCTCTTGGTGGACATTACGAGGAATCATATCCAGTCGCTGAAGAATGCGGAACAATAACTGGCACTGTTCTGAAATTGAAATTAAACAAAAGTGATGCTATACTTCTTTTATTAAAAAGGGAAGCGAAATGAAGGATTGCATAAATATTTTCTTAGCTAAAAGTGATTACATTTTTGGTTTTGTTACTGCAACACAATGATTGTTTTAACTGTTTTTCAAATTGAACCCCAGATTATGTTGCTAGTTTTCGAATTGAAACATATTGTATTCATTTGAAATACGAACTATGGGATTTTTTCCGTACAAAAAGTTATACATGGGCAAACTCTAAGAAATTTTGATTTTACAACAGAGCAATTTGCACCTAATAAGTTAGTATTTGAAACATGTCAAGCAAGAAATATATCAGCACATGCTCGTTTATAATATTTTAATTTTTGACCCGCTTATGAGTACTGGGACAAATTTTCAACTTTTGATTTTGAGTAAGTCCAATTTAAGTCCTAAAATTTTAAGTAATTTTGAGAATAAATACTTCAAAGCATGTATTTGTGTTTTGAATAGTTTAAATTAGTTTTAATTAATTAGCAAAAGGAAACAATTCAGATTTGCATTTGTATCTTGATTACATCCTAACTGTAAAATACATAATTTTGTGAACTCTCAGCATTTAAATCTCGATATGCAGGTCAAAAAAAAAAAACATTCAATCATGCAAATAATGTGCTAATTGAGTGACAATTCAACACATAAAAACTGATTTTCAATACTGCTATTTTATTCACTAAATTAAAAACTTAACCAATTTCTGAAAAACTTCTATTGATGAGTATTATTTCCATTGCAGCTCTAATGAATCTAATAAAGCGTTATGCGCTCCGTTTGAATGCATTACATCATAAACGCAATCCAAATTTCTACATTCATTCAACCATTACGGATTCCATCACTGAGAATGAAAATTAGATTAAACGCACTTTTCGTACCATCTGAGCAAATCGGAGAATAGCATTTATTACCGCTCATAGAAACATTTTTCCGAGTGCAACTCTCCAGCAGTTTCCGTCACATGCTAATATCAATCGCCATGCTTTCTATTAGTAATGTAGTTAAAACAGCCTTTGATGTTTCCAACGTTTCTGTTGCGTTTTTGAAAGCTATTAGGCACACGATTGCTTCCTTGCCCGCGCGATTTCCTCTCCGCCATTCCAGAACGAACTTTAATCCTTTTTCAAGGGAGCTTTTCTAATGGGTAGCCATTTCTTTTGATTTGCCGCTAGCACTCTGTTGCTCTCCCCCTCTCCCTGTTTTATGCTGTTATAGAAAAGAGAATCATTTTACTCAGGGCAAGAGAACGCAGCATGAGAATGATCATCAGAACGTATAAGAACTTTTTTTTTCTTTTCGTTTTTTTTTCTATTTTCATTAAATTTCAGTGAAGTGCGGAAAGTAGTGAAAATTAGAATTTCTGGATGAAACTAAAAGCAGTGACAATTTCATGCCTGACGGTTCCATAATAATTGGATCACAATTCCCTACTAATTGAAAGCAAGAAAGTGTAATCAGGCTGTGTTCATTGTCAAAAAAAAAAAAATTATATTCTGATAAAAACTAAAAAAAGGAAGAAAGAAAAAAAAAAGACTGAATGACTACCCTGCACCAAGATTGCTGGAGTGAGCGTTTATAGCGAAGTCTACTGGACAAAATAAGTATTTGTTGCAACCATAATTTCGTTATAGAAATCTAAAAAATACAGAGTAAACGTAAAGGGAATTGAGGCTATTACATAATAACCGTACATTTGTTATATTAAACTTCTCTAAAGACAGGCACGACCGTATAGCGTATATACATAAACATGTTAGGACTTTTTTCACACTACCAAGTCCGCCCCCCCCCCCCTTTCCAGGGGAAAAGCCTGGCTGCACTAGTGCCATACATTGCTGCATTTTTCATCTGCGGTAATATGACTACTATAAAACTATTACTTTCTTGTTCTAACTACCAATTATACTGCCGTGATAAGCACAAAAGTCATTTCTGCTCTTTTTAGCAAAATTGAGTTATTGTCCCCAGGTGGTTCTTTATCACTTATTTTATCCAACTGCAATGTTTTATGATCATTTGAGAGGGGAAAACATTTTTTAAAAAAATCTGAAAAAGTACCACTTAAATCAAATGCACGAAGCCGCGAAACTTTAAATAGCAATATCTCAGTTTGAGATCGTCTCCAGATACTACTTTTGCGCTTAGCGCGGCAGTATAGACCAAAATATATTAGAGCAAGAACTCAAGATACATGCTTGATGATAAACATAAGTCATTTATTGCATGAATTCAGTCCTTTTTTACTATCATAATTTTTTTTAACCTATCTTAGATCTATGTATTGCAATGAGTACTTTTTTGCTGATTAAATTTTGAAGCCTTTTCGTTATAGTATTTTACGCTTAACTTTCAGTAAATTTTTTAGAGACGTTTCATAACTCACAGAACCTTTCCATTGAAGCGTTTAAGTAAAACAAGGGGTGGGGAGCGAAAAAGTTATAAATATATATCCCCATTTCTATGGGCCTGAAATCTTCATCAAAATTGAACCAAAACTGTTTACAATTTAGAAGAACAAATGCTTTATTTTGTGTTAAGTGTTGATTTTCATCATTAAGCCAATGGCTGTTATTTCTGAAACACCCATCAGCTGTACCCACTGATTTTTTTTTTCAGCCTTTAAATCATTTTCACCGCGGTATATCAAAACAGTAAGCTTAATAAGCATTAGGGCCCCGTTTATGCAGCAGGATTCAACCCGGAGTTAACTCTGCTTCGTGGAATAAGGCCGTTTTCTGCATCCAACCCGGCTTTAAGCTGGCTTCAAAGGGGGTAGGAAATTTTCTCCTCCAACATAGAGGAATTATTGCCGGGTTTTCCCCACAATGCATTGCGTGGTCGCGTGTCTCCCCTCGTGTGTTTACTTTATACTTGGTGATCGGCGATCGGCGAGCGATTTAATTCTTTCGCGTTTGTTGGAATTGTTTTCATATTTTTATTTAATCATGCGCACGAAAAAACTTACCGTATGGAATGATGGGAACGTTAGCGCATTGAATGATGGGAACTTAAAGGAGAATCCGCGACTTTCCAAAAACGGGTCTTTTTGTCAACTCGTCTTAAATCCCCCATTTATCCGCCTCCCGCTCCAACCCGGGGTGAAGCCGGAGGATGCATAAACAGGGCCTAAGATAGGAACCTCCACACTATTTGTCCATTGGCAAATTTTTGAAAATTTCTTTAAACTTAAGGGACAATACCAAAACACAAATAGGTTATCAAACAAATCATAGATCAAAACCACAAGCCTATTTCTGTATCAGACACTAATTGTGATAGATAACCACGACATTAATATGTCGTTGCAAGAATTTAAGCAGACGTTTAAAACTTAACATTAAATCTACAAGTGTCATCCGTCAGGAGTTGAATGAATCAACACGGGCGGTAAAAAAAAATTTCTAGCATCTGAACATTGACATTTTAATCCAGTGATAATCCAACATTCCTTAATCACTTGATTAAAACATTAAATGGTTAAAATTACTTTGAAATTGATTCAAAATTGGTTTATTTCTGTAACTACCAAATCCATGACATTAAAATTTTCTGCAATATCTAATCTTCATTTGTTCTGACTCGCCAAGAAATTCATTCATTACCTGTTCAGAAATTTTTGAAAAACCTCACTATACATATATTTTATTGACTTAGAAATATTCTCCAATATCTTTTGCCATAACCTGTCTAGCGTCTTTAGTTGCGGGTATCATTATTTCTAATTTCTAGCTCTGAAATCTGACCCGCTTGATACTCGCAAGTCACATATAACCTGTTTGAAGGTATCTGCTCTAAGATATTGAATAGGAATTTTCTGGTTGTTTTGGGAGAAATGGGAATCAGTTTCTTACAACATTAAACCCATTTAAGTGGCAATAAATTTCACATTCATCAACAACTTTTTAACATTTATTCCACTGTTAAAAAAATAAATGAATAAAATAAAAGTTTTAAACTGGTTGCCGAGCTATTCAATATCGTAAAAGTTACGTGGTTAATACGCAATTAAAATTTTGTTTTAGTAAACGAAGTTACGTTTTATCCGTAAACCGTTGCGACCATTCTTATTTACTTCGAGGTTTTTACAGTTTTTCACAACCAAACCCGCTACCAGCTAAAAACCGCAAATTTTACGAGATTTATATTTATTTATTTATTTATTTATTTATTTATTTATTTAAGTCGTGTAGGACATTCAACTATGCGTGCATTTAAAGTCAATGTTTTTAAATAGTTCATGAAATTAAACAGGTATTATCAAGTATTTCAGTTAATTAATTTCTGAAAGATTATTATTATTATTGAAATCTTCAACTATACCTTGAAGTTAAGCTCTTGGTTAATGGACAATTTTGTGATTACTAATTGAAAAATATTAGTAAAAATTTTAAGCTTGTTGTGTGCATCAATCTAAATTAATTTCCTTTGCAAGTTCTTTAATGACTAAGCAAATATAATTATCTTTAAACAAATAATAAAGATTTGAATGTGCTGAATTTTCAAGAGTGGGATCATTTTAATTTTGAGGTGAGTTATTTGATTGCAATTTGGTGATAATTTTCTCTCGATTGATGCTAAATAATTCATATGATGAGAAATAATCCGCCTGAATGATTTTGAATGTAATTTCGATCTCGCTTCAATAATATTTTAATTGGATGAATTTTGCAAGACTTTTTTTCTTCTCTTATTGGGATGCGTTTCAATGTCTCGTATTTTGTGTTCATGAGATTATATTAAATTATTAATATATTAATTAACTATACATCGAAATCGATAAAATCAATTAGCTATTAAAGCCATCGGTAAAGTTAAGGTGATACCTTAGGTAAAATTAATAATTTTTAAAGACTAATTATCTGATGTGTTTGTTCTACAATTGAGACCAAAATTAGATTGTTTTGAAATTTGAAAAAAATTGGCAACAAAGAGAGAGAGCAAAAAAGAAATAGCTATACGCAGGCGTCTTTATTATTTCAATTAATCTAATTATTATTTTAAAATATTTTAAAAGTGTGTGATAGAAAACCTGTAGAGTATTGCCGTCCCCCTCCCCCTTTTTTTTAGTATGCGTCAGATTTTTTAATGATTCACTCTTAATGTGGTATTTTTCATAATAAATCATGGTATGCTGGAACATAAGCTGTTAGCGTCAATTCAAATAATAAGGGATAAGGGGAAGAAATGACGGGTTACAGCACAAAGCGTTGTTTTTACCACAACAAATTGGTTTAAACTTTGTAGAATAATAAATTGTAAAAGATCAAAGGTTTGCTCAAATTCGAAAGGCATCGCATGTTTTTGAGAACCCGTTTAAATGATCATGGCGGAACTGAACCGTGCCTAATGAGTGGCCTAACATTCGACTAAGCACATTCGGGACAATAACCTGGTAATGAAAAATCGCTGCTGAAAGAATTTTTCTAAAAATAAATTGAAGAAACAATTCAAGTAGAATTGAAATGGTGATGAAGAACAGCTTATTATAAAAAATATATCAAAATCAGTAATTTTAAATTGTCCCCAAAACATTTTCTCCCAGAGCTCCCATTCGCATATAAATGCATTTCTTGATTTTCACCAATGGTAGTAAGCATAATCCTTCGTATTAAACATAATAATAAATAGTTCATTAATTACTATTAAAATTTGAGCTAACAATGTAGTTGAGCTTGAGTCAGTAGTTTCGCAAACACATTTTATAATAGACATAAAAAGTATACCTTGGACCTTAACACATGAGGTGAGAAGTCTTACACCCCATAGAAGAATTGTACTTTTGCACGTAAAACTCTAGCAATGTTTACATATATGGCTTAATATGCAGGGGAGCGTGTTCAAATTCTACTCAGACAGGTGCTTTTTTTACTTGTTTTCCCTTATTCGCATTATTTGATCGTGCGCACGCTACTACCATTTACAGTGGAATTTGAAAAACATAGCACGGAGAGGAAGACGTCATTATACTTGTTTGTTTTGCCTGGATGTGTAATAATATTTCAGCCTGTCATTTCTTATAAATTACAATGTAACTACAAAAGCTTTAACGTTTATTTGCTTATTTTTATTCTTTTTTTTGTGATTTTATTTTATTTTCTTATTTTATTACAATGAAGTTTGCGTGACGTTTCATCGTTTTTTTTTAGCTGAAATACTTATTTTGAAATTAAAGGTTTGGAAAATTAGACTTATCGTAACTCTTTTGATTTTTCATCAACGAACTTAAAAATTTAGTTGTAAGATATTCTTTGGGCATAGTACTGTGTCTACCAAATAAAAGAACATGTTTGCTTAACTATTGCATAATTCGGACTGAAGGGGAACAACCCACTTCACCTCTTACGTTATAAAACATATTAAAATACATTTTTAAAAAATCACCTCACCATTAACAGGTTAAAAAAGTGCCACTAAATAAAAACAAACAACAAAAACATGAGAAAAGAAATACTCCCAAAGAGTTTCAATCGCAACACTGTATAAAAAAGATTAAATCATCACTGAGTTTCATTCCGAAAAGTTTTCTCTAACATTATAACAAATAGCTCATTTTAATGAAAATCTTGCTCAGTTTCATCCAACATGAAGATGCGAAGAAATCATTGCCCAGAAGCTACGATGATTAATATCAGAAGTGCTTCTCTAGGCGAAAGAATAATTTAAAATTGTTTAGGTGATCGACTGGTGGCAACGTTGCTGCGATAAACTTTTGCCACGAATGCATCCATTATTCAGCTCACAGATTGGAATCGCTCATCGATTACTTTATTTCGGCACTCATAACTGCTCTCATTCATAGAGCCCAATCTCGACGTCTATAAAGATCATAAAAGTCATCCTTTTGAGAAAGATTTAATCTCAGTCCGATTTTCCAGTTTAAATGAAATGTGGCCCAACAAGATAAGTTCTGGAATTGGTTTGGAGGTCTTCGGCTAAGTAATAGAAATATCTTTCAAAACCGCCGAAGTATGAACTGATCAACAAATAAATTGAAAATGCAATAGAAAGTTAACTATTGTATAACTTAAAATATTTATTTGGGTTGATAAAATTTATGGTTCTTTTTTTTTTTTTTTTGATAAACATGAGGAAAAAAACTTAAAGGCGATTATTTTACTTGTTTGTAACATGTTTTTTTTCTCTTTTGCTTTCCAAAAACAGTGATTTTCTTGTTCTAAACAATACCGTTGGTAGCTACACTGTAAAAAAAGCAATGTTGTTTTTACAGTATATTACAGCAAATATTATAGCAACAAAATGTAAAAATTGCTACTTTTATAGTAATTAACTGCAAAATTGCTAATTTTACAGTAATAAACTGTAAATTGCTAATTTTAGTAATAAACTGTAAAATTGCTAATTTTAGTTTATTACTGTTCATTTTACAGTTTTAAACTGGAACCTCTGCGGCCAGTATTATACTGTTATTTTTACAGTATAATACAGTTAATTTTGTGGTAATAAAATGTAAAAATGTGGTAATAAACTGTAAAATTGCTAATTTTACAATTTATACTGTGCATTTTACAATTTTAAACTGGAAACTCTGCTGACAGTATTATACTGTAAAAACAAGTTTTTATTTATTTATTTTATTTATTTATTTTATTTATTTATTTTATTTTTTTGCATTATACGTGAGCAGGCCTACAAATTATAAAGTGTTTTAGAATGTAAACAAATTAAAAAAAAAGAATAAATTAATAATCTGTGATATTATAATAGAACTGTGGAAACAAAGTTCCTGATCTTCAAGTTTTACTTGATGATAAAAATAGAAGTAAATATAACTGAATATTTTCAAGTATGGACACATAAATTCCCGAATAAAAAGAAAATAACGGAAACGCTAAGTATTATAGCTCAGTATATCAAATATCAAACAAATATGTACTTTTCATATTAAAACAAAAGGCAGTCCAAGTATTTTTGTTACCAGCAAATAATAGATTCTATGATTAAAGATATGGTATCGATGGATTAGACTGTAAATTAGTAAACCTCACATGTTGTCAAACGTAAGAGCTTTTTCTTAACTCTTTTATTTTGTCCAGCTGCATCAGTAAAACAAACGACTAACTCTAAAAAATAGAGAAGTTTGTTTAATTAAAACCTGCTAACTACACAACGTGCTTCAAACCTAATACGTTTTCATTGCTTCCTGAAAAGTTACTTATTAAGTAGTTCGCTGGTTTACAATCAACACCATCCATATACTACTTATTTAGATACCTATATTTTGCCAAGAATCATTTGATCGATCCAGAGATAATTTTATCGACTGCTCCTAATTGACAAGTATAATTTTCAATAAAATATTTCTTAGATAAATAAGTTACTAAGATAAAAACAGGTATATGTAATTATGTGCACATACGTACTATTACTCACTAGAGAAAAAAAAAACAAGTTTTAAAATGTTTTAAGAATGCTGAAAAAGCTACTCGTATAATTTTATGAACCAACGTATTGTAGCTAAAATTCAAGCTACAACTTCTAAATGTAAAAAAAAATGGAATACAAGCGAAACAGTTCAAAATAAAATCTCTGATTTTTTTTCTGAAATTAAAATGAAAAAAATGTACGTATCAAATATGCATGAAATTTTCTGGTGTTTTATCGAACCTGTTTTTTTACAATCACTAAATATTTTTAACGAAAACAAATTCAGTTCTCAAGTATTAACAAATAGGTATTCACCATTTTCCCTTAAGGTACCGAAATATCCTTAAATTACTCTGTATCAAACTTAAATAATTTTCAATTAGCGTTACTATACTCCAGAAATGGTGGTAACTAGAATGCAGCAAAACTAATATAAAAGAAGATAACCAGTATTTGATCAACAAAAATTATTTTTAGCCTTTGACTGCACAAAAATAATTGCTGTGTTTTCGTCTGAAATGTTTGCCACTATTTTTGGTGCAGGGTTACGCTAAAACATTTTTTCAGTCTACTAACTAGATCGTGTCACAAGTCATCACATATTCACCCTTCCCCTGCTAAATACCCACAAGAATCATTAATCGTCTATCAAAAAACTCATCATTCACAATCGAGCGATGATGAATTGTGGGAGTGCACTGCATCGGTTTCACTCCTCGTTACACAGGCCACCGGTCAAGATATCCTACATCTTTGGCCACACCTTTCTCATATATGATTTTATCTGACACCGATTCTAAAATTTCATCGCTCGCGAGAAAATGGAAAGCATTGTAATATCAGGATTATTGGTGAACATCATGGTTATTTCTATTCTCCCCATAAATTATTCATATTGAAATTTTAAGAATGAGTATTTACGAGGTAAAAATCTATGCATTAGCAGAAAACGCAGATTAGCAGAAGTTTCGACAACTTTTTCATATCGGGGCTCAATAATATAGGGGAACCAAGAGTCATTGTCGTAGTGCTGGATTCTTCGATAGATGTGAAAGAAGGCAGGGAGGGGGGGGGGGGGATTATTCAGAAAAAATTTCGAGCCCGTACAGTAAAATTTGCGAACAATTTCTATGCATTAACAATACTTTGAACATTGATGCATTAAAAAAAAATACTTTATTTATTCTCCCACTACAAACGATATTCAAATAAAAAATAAAGCCAAATACCAACCAAATTTGATAAGTAGTCAAATGTGGCGTCATATCTTTCACCATTCTAAATTCTGTTACAGGCTCGTTATATAACATTATTCATCCCAATGAGGTTTGGAAATATTTTTCATACCATTTCCAAAACACAAATACTTTCAAAAAAAATTTTTTTTTTGAAAGAAAGACTTTCAAAGGAAAGACAAAGTAAAATTGAAATAATTGAAATAATTGTATTTTAATTTCTTCCCATTTAACGATAATTGAAATAAAATTTCTGACCATCTGCTTAGTAGAAAAGTATCGGAATATCGTACTAGAGTGCTCCGGGCACACTACAGCCCTGTTTGAGACACACTGACTGCACAAAAATAAGAAAACAATATTAAAAAAAAAATACATTTCTTACTCAAAAGTTTGAAAAGAGTAGTTCAGGGATGCATTACATACTAATTAAATGTTTCAATAGCTTAGATTCTTCATTAAAAAGATACATAAAATGAAGATTTGTACTTTTCAAGGAAAGAGAATAAAGCTCAAAATGAAGAGAAATCAACTGCAAGAATTTTGCATTGAATCATTTAGAAGTGTGTAGTTCTACTTTCTTAATGCATAAAAATAAATTACAAATCAGCATCAAAATGGGAAAATAAGTTGGGTTAAAAAAGTTTCAATCAAAGAATTTGTAACGCAAATATTTGCAACTTAAAACTTGCTGAAGGTCAGAACTTTGACTCACTGAAGGTCAGAATAAGATGGAAGGTAAATAATAGAAAACATTGTTCCCTGTTTACGTAGATAAAAGTCTTCTAAACAAGATAAACAAGTATATAAGGATATAACTATGTTATTTATTGAGCAATTGAATGATGGAGAAGATAAATCTACCGGAGCAAGAATTAAGTAAGTAGGTTCCACAGTATTTAAAAGAAAGAGATGGATAGATAATTAACTAACTGCAAAGATGGATGTAGGGCATAGTTTGGGCACAAATAAAGTTAATTCATTACATAGATGAACAGACAGTATAAAAGAAATGAAACCAAAGTAAAATAAACAGATAATTAAACATACTCATAGCCAGTGATACAACTTAAGATATTCTTCGGAGAAGAACAGACATTTTCATGATTTGTGTAATTATACTTTAATATAGTTTATTTTTATAATTTCTACATTTATTCAAAATGCACTGTTGCAATCATGCAAAACTAAAACTGGGAAAATAAAATGCCGTTTCCTCTCTAAATGCAATAAGCTCAGTTTTTTTAATTAATTTCGCACATATAAAGCTTCTGAAATAAATTGTTTTGCATCAAGAAACAAATTATCATGTAACAAATGAAATTAGCAATTTCCTGTGCAAGCTACCATGTGCACTTATTATTAAATAAAATAGCAGCAACTTAAGCTGCAAGTAATAAAAAATCTTTAATGCACATCAGTGCGATTTTTCCATAAAATTCACTTCTGATGGCTCTCGTAAAAACATTATTTAACTAGAATCGATCTTCAAGAAAATCTAAGTAGTTATTAGCTTAACAAATTAATGCAAAGTGAAAGTTTTAATTGATCGAGAGCAGTTATTTCGAGACGAATTTTTATATTTTCACGATGTTAGCCTCAAATAATTATTCCTCTTACAGTGTAAGGAAAATTAGCATAAAGTTTTTTAAAGCATTTTCTAATTTACTTGCTTCTTAGAGTCTTTAATGAGTAGAGGAGTTAAAAATATTTTTCTTTTCTGTGTTGTTATTCTAGGCTAGAGTTTCCGAAACAAAAATTCTAACAAAAAAAAGTAAACAATTAAGAATTGGCTGCTCTAATATTGTGTTTATCCTCAAATGCGCCACATGCATCACTTACTCTAAATGCGTGCATTCAACGATTTTTTAAAATAATTTGCACTTAATTTTAGTGATGTGAAAACTAATATATTTTCTTAAAATCAGCTTTTGTCAAAAGAATTCCTCATTAACGGGCCTTTTATATTTTTTAGTCTTTGAAACCAGTTAGAGGGAGAATTTTTAATAAAGATAATTTGATTTTAAGGATATTTTTCATTGTCTAGGGGTGATATGAGGTTTTTTTTTTTCAATCTGCAAATGGACCAAGGTTTTATTTTTGGATACACAAAATTTTTCATTTATTTTCTGATTTTTTAAAAATTTTATTAGAAAACATAATCATGAATTTTGGGCAACTAATTATGAGTAAAATACCTTTGTTACACAAACTCAGATATATATCACAGTTTTTATCAGAGAAAATTGAAGAAATAATTCCCTGACGGGAAGAAATGATTGGTTAAGGAGAGATATATATACATAAACCGTGCAATCTTGAATAACACCCAAAAATAAATTTTGGGTGTTAAGTTTTACCCCCTTAATTTTTTTTAAATTCAAAACAAAATGGGGCGGTGCGGGATAGTTGCTCTATCAAATCAACACCCTGAATATAAAATATCTTTTTAAAATATTGACATTTAATACTGCCCCAACAACTTTAAACATTTTACAAAATCATAGAAACTGACATTTTTCAGAAAAAAAAATTTTAAACTTTTTTCCAATAATCATTTTTGGCCGGTGTGGAAAAGTTGTTCTATGAAATAAACATCCTGAATATAAAATATCTTTTGAAAATATTAATATTTAATTCTGTCACAGTAACGTCAAACGTTTTACGAAATCATAGAAATTGATTAGAGATGGGCCGAAGCTTCGGCCATTTCAACGAAGCTTCGGTCTGGCCGAAGCATAAGATGTGCTTCGGCCGCTTCGGCATATAATAAATTGTGTGTAAGTTTTCATTTGACAACTAAAATTCCAGAAAAATATTTTCCTTTTTTCCACTATTATACGTATACTAATTTATATACTATACACTATTCTACTACACTAATTAATAAATTATATTGTAAGTTTTTATTTGACAACTATAATTCCAGAAAATATTTTCCTTTTTTCCACTATTATATACTAATTTGTATACTATACACTACGGTACAGTATACTAAAACATAGGAGAAAATTATATTTAAATAAACTGATTGTGTGAATTAGAACAACTTTTGAGCAAAACCTACCGTATTTTTTGCCGTATAAGACGCACCCAATTTTAAGTTAAATCCCCCAATTTTAATTATAATCTAAAATTTATGCCGTATAAGACGGTGCGTCTTATACGCCGAAAAATAGGGTAGGTTTTTGTTTTGGTAGACCAATAGACCAATATTTCTGCTCATAAGCTTACTTCTTTCCTTTATATTTTATTTTAAATATTTGTTGAACGAAGTTTTAACGTCTTTTTTAACTTTTTACAAAAGTTTTACTGACACTTCATTTTTTCTTATTTCTTCTCCCCCCCCCCCCCCAAGTTGATGCATTTAATTTCTCTGTAAAACGGTTTTTATTACATGGTTACTCACTTAGTACAAAAAGCCAAATTCAAATCATCAGGTAAGTTTTATAGTAAATTGGGTTTTTTTCCGAGAGTAAGAAGCGCGATGAAAAAAAGCAATTGACACCAAAATACATCTCTCTATATTTCATACAGAAAAAGGATAATTTTTTTTTTAAATGTGTTGCTTTTTTTTTTTTAACTATTCTACCGAGAAATATATAAAATGGTCAGATTGTAAGAATATACGAAAAAACACTTAATGTATTTTTGCGACTTTCTTTGTTAATGTAGTCATTTTGGCAAACTTTGCATCCATTCATATTTTTTAGTACGTATGACTTCAAAATTAGTTAAATTATCCTATCATTTACAGTAACTTTGAACAGTGTTAGTTAATTTTCCTATTCATTCATATTTTTAGCACATATGACTTCAGAATCAATTCAATTACCCCATATCATATAGAGTAACTTTGAACCATGTTGGTAACTTTGCATCCATTCATATTTTTTTGTATATGTGACTTCAAAATCAATTCAAAAAAGACCAATGCTACACTCTTCATTTGACTCTGCTATCAGTTTTTTAGTTTTCACCTTTTAAAACAAATTGGCAGCAATGTATCTAGCTAATTATGCAATCGAATTATTCTGAAGTCTGAATGTTGATAGGAAGTTGTTGACCTCTATTTTATTTTTTTGTGTGTTATTTTATGCAACAGGATAGATTTTACAATTCGTGTGATGCTGTGAAATAAATGTGAGAGTTTTAAAAATGTAGACATCATATCGCACATCCAGAATAAAAGGGGCACATCTCAAAATAGCTGTTTTGAGAAAAATCGATTTGAAAATTTACTTTTTTAAATCCTTGCCCTGGCTCTAATAAATTATTACAACTAGCCAAACTTTCATTGCTTGGTTGATTAAAGGTTCTGCTAGGTGACTATGGTGTGCGTTTCCCGGCCAATTTTAATTAAGTCAGTAATTAATGAGAAGTGCCCCTTTCATTCTCCATTTTCGTGGAGAATGAAAGGGGCACATCTCAAAATAGCTATTCTTATGGGCATCGGCATATACACCCTTTAATTTTTTTTGAAGTTCTTGTCGTGACTTATCCTACATATCGCTGTTTCATTTCAGAACGATATTAAATCAAATTTTAATTCCTAATGATTTGACGCTAGGTTACATAATACTATTCTTCTTGTTCTAAAAAAAGGAACCCTTCATAAATTACTTGTGCACAAACAATTTATACTTAATAACAAACAATTAAAACGAGTGTCATTTTAAAACAAATCAAAATTACGGTTTTCTTAATTGGTTTAAAAAAAGTACTAACCATAATTTGCACCAATGACGCTCGGCGAACTCTGATTTTAAAAGATGTGCCCCTTTCAAACTCAATTCTCCCGTCACAATCGGCAAAATCAATAGAATGATAAGGGCATAAGTTGGTTTTTAGCAGCGACTGTTAACTCTAGAAAAAAATGTGTCAGTTTCTCATGTAAGGTGCACTAAGGTATGCTTTTTAAAGATATTTCCAAAAAATGCATTTTTTGAGATGTGCCCTTTCATTCTGGATGTACGATATTTCTTGCCTATGGTCACAGGTTCAAAATTGAACTAAGTGACTGGTAACTACGAAAAAAGGTAATATTTGTTTTCCCTTTACATGGTTCTAAGGTTTCATATTTTTCCATTT
Organism: Uloborus plumipes; assembly: GCA_038373865.1. Classification (NCBI taxonomy): domain Eukaryota; kingdom Metazoa; phylum Arthropoda; class Arachnida; order Araneae; family Uloboridae; genus Uloborus; species Uloborus plumipes. The sequence continues at coordinate 8,034 of JAXGGA010000461.1, read as the reverse complement.
TTGATTCTTTTAGAATACATAAGGATATTTACTTCGGTTTATGTCTCTAATAGATGCTAGAAAGAGAGGGGGGGGGAGAAAAAAAGAAAGCGATAGAATCCTTACAGAAATCGCATCGAAAAATACCGTGTTTGTCTTGCACAGAACATCTACATATTAAACATTGAAATAACTCTTTAATGGAGAAATACAGCAAAAATAGTAGAAAATTGCAAAAAAAAAAGGGGGGAAGATGAATAAGCAATATGCAGCAAAGCTAGACACAAAGAGAAAAAAAAGGAAATAAAGAAAAAGAGGGGAAATGGATTAAGCCTAACTATCAGGTACTACTTCATTATTTATAAAAGATTATTTTTGTAAAAGTTACTATTATTTTCTAGTAGCTTGATAAAGTCCCTCATGACTACATCAGTCACTCTAACCTTTCATCTTTTCTTACTAACTAGTTTTCTGTAAACATCAATTTTCCCCTTTTGGAGATGCACACTCAACAGAATTGTATCGTTGCAATTCGTTTGCGATAGTCATAACGACAAGTAGACTGATCTCAATTCTTGAAAAAATTCCTCCCTTCCAAGCTTTCAAGTATTCATATTTCGCAGGTTGAAGTCATAAGAGTGACTTGAATCGTTGTTTTTAATTGCCTTAAAAACTGGAAAAAAAAAATCAAAAAACTATTTTTTTCTAAGAAAAATGTACTTTGTGATTTAGGCTTAACCATCAGCTTACTGTTTGGTTTTGTCAAGTTTAATTCTGACTTTATTACATTTTTAAAGAAGCTCTCAATTTTGAAGTTGAATTGAATGGAATAATTCAACTATGATTATGTTTGGTTGTTATTCAACCTTATCTTCAAATTCATTTAACTTCATATTGAAACAATAATCCGACTGAAATGAAATATCAAACTAGAGATATTTAGAAACATGAAAGAGCAGATATAAAATTGAAAGCATCTCTCAAACACTAACTTTCAAATGATTCGGAATTGAAATTAACTGCCTGAGGAGAATTATGCTTCTAGCACTAATGGCATCGAAAGCAATTAAGTTTGTGTGTCATTTGAATTATATGCATCGGATAAAACTTTTATCGTTTCATCTCCGTCTGTTTCTAATTCAATATTTGCTATTAATTTCTTCGTAATGTTTTAATGCTTCTCAATAGTTTAATGTCGTATTCTGAAGATGATATAATTTTCCGATTTGAAAAGGCACAGAATATAAATATTGTACTGCATATAATATTGACAAATATAGTGTCTGCAATAATTAAAATCAAAATTTTAGATTCACATAACAAACTCTTGTTACTTTAGTCGAAAGAAGGTTTGCATTATATATAGTCCACCTTATCATTGTTGGCATTCGTCCTAGGACGAACTCAATTCAAAACTGGTTGAAAATCAGCGATGCGAGGGTTGCTGTTCTCAAACGTTGGGTAAACAATTTTATTTCGTGAAGCGTCGTTTGTTTACTATAAAAAATAAATTTACTATAAAAAATAAATGAAACCTGGTAGCCAAGCTAAAGTTTAATTTTGTAACCTAATAATAAAATGTATTGAAATTTACTGAAAATCCAAGGGAAAATATTGGTTTATTTTACTTTGTAATTTGTAAATAACAAACTATTTGGCTATAAAACAAATTGCAAGAGCATAGATGAAGATACATAGGGGAGAGGGGGGCACGTGTAAACAGGGGCACATGTGAACAAACGATATTTTACCCAATTAACAAGAAGAGAAAAATCTGAAAAAAATTTATGCAGATGGTGACACAAGTACACTGTTAAAACTAAGGGTGCCGCAGGTGTGCCAATAAGAAAGCTGGGGTTAAAGCAAAGTACTACGGGGTGCCATAGCGAATTTGAAATGCTCTTACCGTACCGAAAGGCCTCCTATCGGAACCCTTTAGGGTGAATGAGGCTTGCACATGCTTAGTGAGACATCTCGCAGGACCAAACGGCACCTTTGATAGTCTGCGCCTGCGCATTGCGACGCATAGGTCTCATCACAATCATCAACCATTTGAATAGCGGACATCTTGTTTGCGTAGACATGACAGAATTCTCGGTACAGAACTTTCAGTCTTGGATTTCACCTTGAGTTACAAAAATGGATTCATTCCTCATTTAAATCTTCGAATTCTCACATAAGTACATGTATTTAATCATGGTTCTAAGATTTTCCAACGTCATTCCCTAACAATCATTTCAAAGTGTTCTTAATCTCTGTGTAACGATTCTCTTTTACTGCGTAGACAGAGCATGCAAGCAGTAAAACGAAGGAAGGGGGGGGGGGACTCTTTCTGCCCGACTCTTTCTTTCTTATTTGTTTTTATTATACGTATATGTATATACTAGTTTAATGCCATGATTTGCATTTCGTGCTTTCGCTAATATCTTTCTTTGGCGTTATTGATAACGAATGCTGAGTTCGTTATTGCCAGAGCTCGCTTTTTTTTTTGTCCCATCAGTTGAAGTGAATAGATCGTTAAAATATATTTCAATTTTTAATCTGTCGAAAAACTTGACGTTTAACAAAAACTGCTTTTCAAATACCCCTATCCTTTATTCCATAAAGATATTCAAATGTCGAACTATACATACACATTAATATGTTACTCTTGATTAAAATTTTAGAAGTTAATGAAGCGATTAAATTTTTTATTGATCGTATAATACAACTGAATATTTTTTATTGTTCTTGAAAGGGATCCATAAAATACCTTCCCTCTTCGTTTTCAGTACAGATAATGCTGTAGTAAATGTCAATAGCATTTTAAAACTACTAAGTTGAATCCAAGTCATGAATTCTTTTAAAATATGTTGGAAAGTCTGAACTGTGAAAAAATGCCTTTAATTACAAGTTTCGATCATTTTCAAATCGGAATTCAAGGTGAAAATGTACCAAGACTTTGTGAATAAAAACAATAAATAAAAGTAAACACAATTAAAAAGCAAAAACGCACACAGCACAGAGGGATCTGCAATAGTGAAGGGTGCCATTATGCTCTCCTAATAGGTTCCATCTTTCGCCTGCGGTGCTTGTTGAAATGAGGGTGCCAGTTTTTCACCTAAACCGAAGGTGTAATTTAGGCTCCCTACACGGTGCCGCTGTTACTACAAACGTTTCACCCCGGAAAGGTGCCAATCACAACTAGTAGTTTTAACAGTGTACTATATCCTGCATGAAATTTAGTAGATATAAACCATTTTGTTTTTTAGTTATCAAAGATCCTTATGTTTTGGGAGGTGCCAATATGCTTTTATGTTCCAGTTCTCCAAGTAAAAACACATCCAAAACTAGTTTTTTTTATTTGAACTTTATTCATCTTCAAGTGGCATTAATAAGGAAAGTTTTCATGCACTTTTTTTTATGCATTGAAAAAAATATAGTTTTTATGAAATTAGGCCTAAGTTGAGATAAGGGGCACATGTGAACACATTATATAGGGGCAGATGTGAACAGTTCATCTGTGCCCCATAATGGTATTTAGTTATTTCAATTTCAAAAATTGTTGATTTTTTTATATATTGAATAGTCTAGTTAAGATATATTGAATAATTAAAAGTTTCAATACTCAATATTTAATTGCAATTTGAAAGAGTTGCAAAGGAAATAAAGTTAAACTTGCTAAACTGTTGAAAAAAGAACAGTTAAGAGTTGCAGTAAGTGACGCACATTAAGGAGTCCCACATTAGTTTACCACATTAGACCGCAACTATCAAGAAATTTGTGCTGAAGTCAACCTTAAATGACTTTGTCCTCGTAGAATTCACTACCAAAAAGACAAAAATTCACAATGAATGAAACTTTTATGTTTCCAAAAACAGATGATAAATCCATGATAAACACAATAATGATAATCTGCTAAAATTATCACCTCCTTCAGTTTTAGGTGGCACATGTCGAGCTGCATCTTCTGTTTCTTTTTCTATAAAACTTGAAGGCTACAATGTTCGTTGAATTGAGTCAATTAATCACGTTGAATGAATATTTTGATATTTTCATTGTAAGTGTTTGTTAATGTGTAATAAGCAGAATACTTAAAAGTAGGTTTAGGTGGATTTTATTTCCATTTATGTATCCATGTTTACTTGTGCCCCAGGTGTGTTTACAACTGCACCCTACGGGGGCAGATGTGAACAAAATTTAACAGATTTTTGACTTATTTTTTTTTTGGCTGGAATTCACTGTTGAAGAAGATAGGTAACTGCATGAAAACATTAGCAAATGTTTGATCGAAAATGTATAGTACTTGTTTCTTTTATATCTAGAATTAACAATGAAAAAATACAAAAATGTCATTTTTGTTCACATGTGACCCCCTCTCCCCTACTATCAGCTACATAAATTCTGGTTTCATTTTAATGTATGTGCATATACTTGCGTGCACTTAATGATCGTGCTTAAGAATAAAATAGTTATCAGCTAAAAAAACGAGCACATTTAAAATAGTATTTGATGAAGTATTTTCTGTAAAACATATGTTTGATAATAGGGGCATTCACGTCATATCTAAAAGCAACTTTTTCTGCATTAGCACACAGATTTCGTCTTATGATTTAAAACACATTTTACAAGAAAAAAAAAAAGTTAAATCTAGAAATATCAAGTTTCACATTGTCACACAAGGGCACTATTGAAATAATTTGCCTTCTGTATACTCCGCCCACTTTTTTAGTTTTTTCATCGCGAAGTTAATTTTTTTTTTTTTAAGTTAATGTGCTTCGAAAATTTATTGCTACGAAAAGTCGTGAATGGGTGGAGAAAGAGAAAATTAATTTCAACGTCATTTTCCTTTTTAAATTTACAAAGCATTTAAAATTCAGTGATTTCACTTTTAATGAAAAATCTGAAAAGTAAGACGAGCCATTTAGAATTAAATATATTTCGTTCACTTTCAAAATGCTTCAAATAAGCTGCTTATGACAATATGAAAACGCTGTTCGTTCATCACAAAAAAAAAAAGAGAGAGAGAGAAAAATTTAAAAGTTTAATCCAGCCACTAACGCTGTTAAAGTTTTGTGTCGCCGAAATATTTCCCCAGCCGTCGAACCACGACAGAAAATGAGCTGAAATTCCCTTTTGCTGAAATTCGAGCTCTCACCAGCGTGAAGAAACGAGTGAATACAAATTCCCCACCGATCTTCAGATTGGGTTTCAAATATGGACAAAAGAACCTGGGACGAAAATAAATAAAGAAATGACGCTTATGGAAAGTTTTAAATCTGCTTGTAAATTGTGGAATGAATTTAAGAACTTTTAAAGAATACAAAGCAATATTCGCTTTTTAAATTGTTTTATTTGCTGTCTTTAAATAAAATAAAAGAATTCAGTGGCGGCACTTTTTTGAAGGTTATTTGTAATTGAAAAATGATTTACGGCCACAGAGGCTTATGCAGGATGCAGTGAAGAAATTTAACTTTTTTGATTAATTTGATTATAATTTTTCTTAGTAATAATTTGACCGTGACGTACCTAATTAAATATTTATTCACCAATTCACAGTGCCTTGAAAGTTTCAATGATAATACAAGATGCTGCGCAGTTTAAAGTTCAGAAATGAATCTTTTTTTTACCTGGTTGTGATTTGATTTTAGTCATAATCTTTGACTATTTACATGCCTCATTATACTATAGGCATGAGTGAAAAAAATATGTATTTCTTCACTGATTGAAAAATGTTTCGTGTCTTAAAAGTTTTCTGATGATACAAGATACTACACAGGAGTTTAAAATTTTGTTTTTTATTTAGTTAAGCGCTGACTTTGAGAATAAATTGACCTCGATTCTAACTTGACCGTTACACGCATGTTTTTTTAGGGAAAAAAATGACCTTTGCTATAAATTACCGTACCATGCCTCATTGGATCAAGTGCTTCAATTCTAATACTTTATGTTACACATTTCATATTTCGCAAATATTGCATGCAATAATGAAAAACTTTATTTTTTATTTTTAACATGGATCATTGTTAGTGTCGATTTATACAAGGAGTTACTATTAATTCAACTGAAAAAAAAGAACATTAAGGCAGCATTTTTTATCATTGATCATTCATAATTTCCATTTCACTGAGTCTTTGACATACAACAAAAAATCATCCTAACTATTGCAGTTTTAATATTGATAACTCATAACTTCAAGTCAATTTGGATTTATTTTTTTAATTCTGCAATTCGTGATCAATATTTGCCCAGAAAGCTTCCTCTGCAACGTCGACTTTTTCAACTAGACAACATGCTTTTACAGTGCAAAACATTCAAAGCGCGAATGGGCTAAAAATCGCCCAAGGTTTTAACAGTGAGTATTAATCATTATGAAAAAGCAGAACCTATCCCAGGTAGCACAAATAACCTTTAAACGTTTTTAAGCGGTTGTTACAACGTTAATAGCCATTTTACAACCTTTAAAAAACGAAGTGTGCCACTTGGGATAACTACCACAAAGTCAATGAATCGCACATGCATCATTTTTTCGTAACTTTACGCCGATTAAGAATGAGCGGTTACTTTTCCCTCAATTTTCATTAACTCACAGTCTGTGCGTTATAATGGTAAGTCATCAATTTTGTCGGTATACGTAACATTCCATAGACGGTTAAAGCACATAGATTTGAACAAGTGTTTCCTCCTCCATCCCCTTCTCTACAGGCTCAAACGTTTTCAAGAATACAGTATCAACTTCTCCTAAAATGCTTTGTTTGGGACTATTATGCAGCAAATTGACGCATGTTCGATGCTAAAAAAATTCTTTCTTATATCGTATAAGTAATATTTTGTAGCTATTACACATATAGAATTCTTATTTTAAAGTATTTAATACAAATGTATCTACAAATTTTACGGTTAAAATTAAAACTGATATAAAAAGTTAATTCATTTAAACTTCGTATAATTTATTTGATAAATTATAATCATTTAATTTTTACTGGAACTTTCTTTAAATAGAATATTTCACCTAATAAGGAATTTAATTTAATATACTAATTGAAATTATCATACTTCGCAAGCAATTGTGATTAAATTACGAAAAAATATATAAATGAAATGGTGTTTAATAGTAGTAATGTTACTCGCTCAAATTTTCCACATTCTAAAAAAAGAAACAAGTAATAGATTCGGGTATTAGTGCACTTTTTACTGTATAATTTTCCTTTCTAATTGAGAACGTTCAAAGCTTGGAATATAATGCATCATATCTTTCTCCAATTAGTGAAACTAAAATACTTTCAAGTTAGTTTGAACATGTTAATGTTGTTAATGAACGAGGACGACATTTATTATGAAAAGTAGTAATTAAAATTTTGAAATAGTTGATATTTATAATGATAAATAAATAAAAACCGAAATAATAATCGAAATTTAACTCTAGAACTTATGCACAAAAGTTCTAATATAGTTAACCAATAACTACGACACATTATAACGATGACGTTTATTAGGACTTAGACAAATTTTTAACCATGAGTAGTTTTTGAAAAATTGCGCAAATATTAAAATTGATCTCTTCTAAAAAAAATTTAACCTGACTATCATTTACAGAAAATTATTTTTATAATCATTTTTTTTTCTCATTCAGTCTCAATTTTATTATTTTTAAGACTTAATACCAGAAATTCATTGCTTGAATTATATGCAGCGTTTGACAAATAATAAAACGCAGCCATTAATTTTAATTTAAGAGGATTGTAATATAAGTTGTTGATAAAAGCTCTTAATTTTCCTTGTCGGGAGTACACAAATTATATAAGGAAAAAGTATAACGTTTCTGCTATAAACTATAATTTTTTCGCGTTCTCTATTACATATTGTCTCATATTTTCTACATTACAAGTAAGAACTGCTATATCGTTAGTTAAATCATGCAAAAATAAATAAATAAATAAATAAATAAATAAATAAATATGAACATTAAATAGTATTGTGGCAAAAAATATTGTTGAAATAGTTCAGTTATCAAAGAGTAAGTCAGAAGCAATTTAATTTAACCTGAACATGAGACTAGGCAAAAACCGCCAATAT
>JAXGGA010000460.1:0-226208 GCA_038373865.1 Uloborus plumipes | reverse complement strand
GAATGCCCATGAGTTTCACATTTATTATACATTCGCGATGTTTCTAAGGAAATCTTGCATAAGAACATATTGAATATGACGGCTATCATTTTCGTCTGCATTCTGTAATCGCGAGATGTCATGTTTTACAGTTGACAGAATATATTTTGAACATATGCTACGCTGTATTTAAGGTTTGGTAAAGTTCTCGGATTTTCACACTTTACAAGATGATCAAATGTCTCCAAAGGTTACAGCAACACGGATCGAGATATGATTATAGAATAATAATCTATTCCAATTAAAAAAACTCTCTGCCGGATACCTTTGCTAGTGGTCAGAGGAACCTGAGCGGGAGGAAGAAGCCCCAGGTTTGCGTCCGGGCTAGGGCATGGATGTACTTTCCCTCTCTCCTGTCCTTGTCTCTTCTTTGTGTGAATGTGTGCTGTAAACGGCTACCTGCTCTATAACCGGGTGTTATGGCATGTGGCGTAAGCAAAAACATACTTTCAGTTTAACGGTGCTCTTAAAAATGGAAGCCATACCTATTCAGCTTTAATCTAGTAGATGTATCTACTCGGACTCAGGTATCCCAGGGATTTCAGAAACGACAACATTAAACCAAAGGAAAAAACCCCACTGGCAGTGATGTGTTGTATTTTTTATCTTTTGTTTAAACGAATTCCTATTATTTTATTACACGCAAAATTTGTTGAAATCTAAGCAACAGTTTAACCACTAGACATCATTAAATTACGGTGATTTAATTATGGAAGCCCTGTATATTGTACTAAGTCGTAAACTATGTATTTGGTACAAACATACTGTAAACATAATATACGATTCATTGCTGTCTAGTTAATTCGAAATTGTATATAGTTATACTGTGTGTTTAACAAACCTTTTTTTAAAGGCACAAAACTGATAAAAGAAATAAATTGGGATGACCCCATTGTTTCTTATGGTGCCATCTTAAATGCAAATATTTCAACAAAAATGTCACCAATATAAGTATAAACAAAATTAAATTAAAAAAAAAACGAAAAAAAAAATAATCAAAAGCACGTTGAATTGTTGTTTCTAAATTCATGGTACATTACATACTATTTGAAAAATATTTTCCGCCCGTCGCTTCTGTATATTTGTGAAATTCTGACAGATTTTTTTGTTTTGAAACAAGTTCAACAACAAATCACGTATCATCCATCAATTTCTAAACATATGTATATTCAGTTACATAACGCATTTTTGGCTCCAAAACTCATCTCTAGAAGTGCTAAGCTGTAAACGTATCGAATGAAAGATATGATAAATGTGGACATGCGTACAAAAAGACGAAAGGTTCCTTGCGCGGGTTAAAACTAAGGAAGATAACTTTCTTGTATTAGAAAACTAAAGTTGCTACGTATTTTCAAAGTAGGATCATAATGTTCCGAGTGGAACTTCTTGTTGCACATTAGATGTTATGAAATTTTGCTAAGGAAGTTATCCAATACCACAATGCCAGCTTTATTTCTTTCCGAATAATTTATCATTTCCCCCTTATGATTAAATATAATGTTTATTTATGTATGTATTTTTATTTTATTATGTATGCATTATGTATGTTTGTTTATTTATATATGTTTATGTATGTAATGTTTATTTATGTATAAATTATGTAAATTTTTTTCAGTTGCACTATTTCTCTTGATTTTTGCAAGAGCGCGAGTGCTAGAACTATTTTTATGCAACGCACGCAACAGTTGTGCGCTGTAAAAAATGAATGTTGTGTTTACAGTATAATGCAGCTAATTTTAACGTAATAAACTAAAATTGCAAACTTTACAGTACTAAACTAAAATTGCTTATTTTATAATAATAAATTGTAAAATTTGCTAATTTTACAGTAAGAAACAGTAAAAATGCTAGTTTTACAGTTTATTAATGTGCATTTTACAATTTTAAATTGGAACTTCGGCCTCCATTATTATACTGTAAAAGCAACAGTTCACTTTTTGCAGTGTAAGATTGAGCTTAGCTTGAGAGGACTACGGTAGCAAGTAAATTAGAGGGTTTCATTATTATGTTAATGAAATATTCAGAAGTTGAAGAAAAAAAGCAGTTCAATAACACTAATATATTCATGAAAACTCACAGTAATTTTCTAAAAAAATGTTAAGTGTTAAAATAATAATTTCTGCAAGTAATTATTGAGGAAAATATTTTTTTTTGTTTTTTTTCAAACAAAGTTAAGCGTAATTTGACCTTTTTTTGATGCACAAGTCTAATCCGCTTAGCTTTTATTATGATCATAAAACAAATCTCTATGATTAGGAATAACAGCAATTACTTTTTTTTGAATAGTATTTTTAAAACACGATTAAATTTTCCGTATCTCGTATAACGGCTACTTTTGTTTGTGTGTAATTGGTATATGAGTGTAATCTCTTTTTTATGACCCTATTAAATTACCTACAAAGAAACGTTTTTCGATCTGATTCTTCTACATGTGAAAAAAAAGTTGATTTTTAATGTGAGAAATAGTTTTTATGTTCGGTTTTTATTAGTTAAACAAATCAGCTTATCATTTCATTTAATATTAAGTCAAAAAATGGTAAATGTGGACGCAATTATGAGACGTTCTTTTCTTAATTAAATACTTTTAGAGCCGTCTTTGCAAAGTAATAATGTTTTCTTGTTTTAAGTAAATTTAAGTTGTTTTCAATATTTTTCACTTATATTAAATAATGTCGTCTATATAATATTGTAAGTGTTTTAGTTGAAATAATACTTGCCCACCATTATTTTATGTATTTCTCTTTTTTAGGTACAGCTTTGAATAAAATCACTTTAATGTAGCTCAAGACATACTTTGCTTAAAATGATTTTTTTAGTATCAGAAATTAAGCCTTTCTTTCTTTCATTATCGAAACAAAACATTAAAAATACTCCTGAATCCCGAAATTTAAGAGATCATACAAGATAAAATATACCTTGAATGTAATCGAAGGAGTATGTGTGACATTTACTTAATTTTTCAAAGGATTGAGTTTAAAAAATTATTTATACATTGATAAATGTGTAAATAAGGACCTTGCTCCACATTGACGTAAAGCAGAAAAATAAGGCACAAACGTAAAATGGATTATATAGTGTTCCCATGGAAAGTACCCAGATTTTCGGTTTCTGCCTTCGGTTTCGGTCACGTTTTACTCTGATGTGGAGCAGGGTTTAATTGTTGTAAAAATATAAGTTATAATTACAGTCTTCGCAAGTAGCATCAACTCATCGGATTTTGCTAGGCCGATCATCAAACTCCTCGTAAACTGATCCCGTAACGCACGATGGCATCGTTCCAATCAGTATCCGAGCACGAGTTTCGATGAGCTACATTCCATCGAAAAGCGATATCCTTTCGATCAACTTTCCCGATGAAAATAAGCCGAGCATCCAAAATTGATCCTAAATTCATCGGCACGGGACTGCACTGCTCGTAAATTGCTCCAAATCTCATCGTATTTCGAGCAAAACTCATCGGATTTTGCTGCTCGGATTCTGTTTGGCCGATAAGACATATTGGAGCAATTCCTGACGTGAACTCATTGAATCCGATCATCGGCCGATGAGAATTTCATCGATTTTCGATGAATGGCCAATCATCGGCCGATGAGATTATGCTGCTAGGGTTTTCTTCTCATTTTTAAAACTTTATGTACGGTTGAATTTTAATACATTTTAAAATTTGTTTATATACGAACAAGCATTTTACATTTTGTTGGCCTCTTAAAGCAGCAAATTTATCTGTTTTTTTTTTTTTTTAATTCCTTCAAACTAAATGCAATGATGTTTTTTAACAACTTGCGTGATATTCATTTGCAATTTTTTAAACACTTTTCAAACTAAACAAAAAAATTTAATTGTGCATAATTTTGTAATCAAGATGACAAGATATGCATCTAAAAAATATTTTTATTAAAAATACAACAAAAAATATTTTCTGATTTTTAAAAATGTTCCGCAAAATTAAACTTATTCCGACGTCAGAAATATTTATTAAAATCTGTCATTCTAAAACGACAAGCTGGCATTCAGCAAATAAGGATCATTTTGCCTCTGCTTGACAATTTATTACGTTATGAAACTTACAGTTAATTATTATATCGATTTCTCAGCGTTTAAGCTAACATTGAATCTCATAATCAAGTAATTTAAATCAGGTTATGACGGAATGCAAAAATATGCGTTTTTGATTTATAAAAAACATTTGTAGAAAATTTACTTGTAAAGTATTTTTACGCATTTATTTTTTTCGTTTAATTTGTTTAAAAAGTCGTACAAGTTCCCCTTCCAAATCAACAACTCTGGGGGTACTGGGCCAGGGGTTTGTTCGACGTCTGGTCTGGGTCACAAAAACAGAGTACTCTTCAGAAATGGATGTGGCTGTGGAAACCTAAAAAGTGTGCAATCAAGCTACAATGTAGAAAATACCTGTGTTGAACTGAAGTGAAAAACATACCTTCCACTACTACGGTGGTCGTATTCGACCCAAATCAAATTTAAAATTCTGTCTAATTTATTTTTACATCCTATAGTATCATTACTTTACATTAGCATTCAATTTCCAGGGAGGGTTAAAGAAACCACACTTTATTAGACATTTCAAGACTATGTTAGATCCTCTTCATCAGCGCGAAAAGCTCAACACAGTTTTCTCACGACATTCTTGTTTGGATTTGAGCTTTTTTGAACTCCAATATAGCCTTGAAATAGCTATTTGCTGTATTTTCTTGATAATTTCTGCTTTATTTACATTGCATTTTTATTTCTTTTTTTTTTTCTTCTTTTTTTCCCCCTTTTCTTGGCGCAAAGATTATTTGATCATGTTGCCTTAATGTCTGTATTTTAGCGCAAAAATAAAATAAAATAAATAAATATATGAATAAATAAAAAACGAACTGTGGTGGCACAATCGGTAAATCGCCGGACTCGTAACCAGAGGGTTTTGGGTTCCATCGGTCTTCACTGCCGGTAGCGGAGGGGTGGGGGGGGGGGGGGGTTAAAATGTTCATGGTCGAAGAGTCCTCCAAGTGAATCAATACCTCTGGGACTACTGCGGACCAGGTGTTTGCTCGGCTTCTCGTAGGGTTAAAACGAAAACCCAACCGTTGAAAACCAGTTTTGTGGCGTGACTCCCGATATAGGGGGACTCATCGGGGCCAAGGGTAGGTACGAGGACCCTGAAGGGAAACGTAAAAAGGTCAAAAAGCACACTTAAAATTTTTACTGAAACTGATCTAACTAACGTGGGAAAATGTTCAAAACTTTCCCCATTTCAGTTGAAAAAAAAAAAAAAAAAAGAAACAGGGATCATGCGAGATGGCCTGCAGTCATGTTTAATAATTAAAGATAAACGTATTTTTAAAACTCATCTTGTACATTAAACGTGCAAAAAATGCATTACTAGTTAAAATAAATCAAGGAAAGGTTAGTTAAGGATAAAAAATGTCCTAAAGTATAGTTAAAAAAAAGCAAAGAAAGGAAGAAGCTTAAAAAATTAAACCATAAACTGATAATAAAATAGCAAAGCTTTTTTTTTTCTTTCACTCTACGTACAAAAATGAAATGTAAAATCAACCATTCGAATGCATAAGTACTTCATAATTTAAAAAATACTAAACGGTTTAAAATACCATTAAAAAAAATCATTTACCCATATATTTATTATGTTTTTAAAAATATCTCTCCATTTTTTTCCAAACCTTTTTAAAGTATTGTGAAAGTAAATTGAAGCTAAAATTATCAAAAATGTTGAATTTCGCTCTCAATATAATTTCTCTTTTTCTTAAGTTAACAATTTTTACGGCCTTTGCTTTGAAGAGTTTAAAATATTATTTGATTATAAAACACTACCGTAATTGAAAGAACGGGCCTCTTCTTTTCAAAAGTAAGTAAAAAACATTTTCAAGAAAACTTAATAGAATTGTAATTTAATTTCAAAGAAAGAATATTTTTATTTAAAATTTTAGCTGAAGCACAGTTAAACTGAAATAATATATTATACATTCGCTCAAAATATCTTCTATTATCTAGTTCATCAAATTATTTCTTTACAATCTTTGCGGTCAATTAGAATAACTTGCTTAATTAATTTATTAGATTAATAGTTGATTTAGAGTTTCGGTTTGAGCTTTCTTTTGTTAAGATTTTTTCCTGTGTTTCTTTAGATTTATTTGAAATCTAAAACGGCTTTTATTAAGAAGAAAAAAAATAATGAAAATAAGGAATGTTATTAAATAGAGCTTAACCAGCATTAATGCATGCCATAGGCTTAGCCAACATTTCATGTTCTACTCAAAGATTCTATAAACTTATTCAGAACCCTAAGATGCAAAGAAATTATAAAACCTCACATTACTTTCATTGAACTCAGTTGCATAGTGACATTTAAGACTTAATTACTTTTTTTTTCACCGTGAAATCAGTAACTTTTGTAGCTTGAAATGTGAGGGAAAGGTGCACGTATGCCTCCCATACCACCATGTTACGTTTGTTGTAAAATTATTGCGATTTTCAGATCATGTCACGATGTATTTTCATAACTAAAGATAATTTGACTGTGTCTAAATAATGGTAAAAATTATGGTTTCTATCATTTAGGTACCACAGAACCAAGGTCGAGTTTTACACAAATCAGTGTAGGCACGATTTAGCATTTTTAAATATTGGTCTAAGATACACTGCTTTAGAGACAAGGTGTACCTTTGTAATATTTATATATTTAGTTTTCAATAATTACATTCTGAAATACTTCATTTGAAAGACCAAAAAAATATGTGACAACGTAAAGAGTAATTGCTCGATGAGGAATTATTGTCTTATTTTACTTACAATAAATAAAAACCCTTAGGATAAAAAGTGAAAATAAGGCGTGGTAGCAGACCCTCAACTTCTGCGCACTTGACTAATTATGATAGAGACTACTTGGGAAGATGCCGTACCATGTGTTTCACCCATAAGCATAAAAACAGTTACTCAGGCTGTTAGAATGAAGGACCATGCACATTGAGATAATACATAAAATGGTTTTGATTTTCCCGCAGGTTTAAGGGGTGTTTCATAGTGCTTTATCATTTTCACCGCTAGTTCAATAACAGCAGACTTCACTTAGTCACATTAGCCGTAATTTTGATAGTAGGGTTACCTTGGTTAGTTTTAGTAAGTTTGAAGTATGGACTTTCTATTAGGCACATTATGGAGTGTTAGATGGACCGGTTTTTGTTCAATAATTTTGGGGAAGACGATGATTATGTATTTAGCGGAAGATGCCGTGACTTTTCGACTTGTCCCAAAGAAAACAATGATCATACTCGAAACATAGACCTAGAAAACGATACTGCCGTGCTAAACAAAAAAGTCGTATCTGCACTTTTTAACGAAATTAAGTCATCGCCTCTAGGTGGCTCTTTGCGACGTATTTTACATTAATACAAAATTATCGGGTCATTTTAGAATGGGAAATACTTTTTTGAAAAATCTGAAAAAGTTTCATCTGAATCAAATACATGGCGGCGAAAAACTTAAAAGAGTTTTATCTCAGTTTGAGCTCACTGCAGATACCACATTTGCGCTTAGCACGGCAGTATACTGAACCGTCACTCGATGAAATACATTGTACGTAGAAGTTGGAGCAAAAATATCGCCTGCGTCATCTTTCCCCTACTGCAATTTGTCTTACGGCATCTTCCGCAACGGTATGGGGTAGACGCCGCTTGAAAAAACTTATATCACATAAAAGTTGACAACTACGGCGTCTTCTCGAATGTACTCTTCAAATAGAGGGTTAAAAATATTTATTAAATATTTCAGAGCTTAAGATTTTTGGCACTATTCTAAAGAGACATTTGAAGTACTTAATTGAGGGGGAAATGGTCTTTTTTTTAAACTTATAAAACAACCATACTTAGGCTGCAAATTTTTAATAAAACATTTTTTAGCACTAATAAGCAGGTATACTGCACATCCGACAAAAGCAAAGGGAACAGAAGCGAACAGTAGTAGTATTACATGAGTAATCGGGCAGGCCGAAGGCTCTTCTCGCGCTAAATGGACACAATGGTTCCGAAATAAAAAGTCAGAAGAAAATCAGTGAAAGAGGAGTAAGGTGTGAGGGGAAGAAACAAAACGAAAAAAAAAAGAAGAAAGGTGTCTTCTCAGGGCAACTCAATTTACAATATATACAAATTTACAACCCCCAAGTTGGAAAGGGATGAGGACAGAAAATACATGACGAAATGAAAGAAGCGAACAGCTTAAAAAGAAAACAAAGCGGTTTATCCGAACACCAATAAGAAAATTTTAAGCCAAAAAGATCCAATGGGAAAAAAAAATGCACCGAAGCTTTCTTTCAGGTACGAAAAGAAAAGAAAGAATTCGATTGGCGACACAATAAGCCAAAAGGCTAACATAATAAAAAACACAAAGGGGTCATTCCACGTCAAGTGATCCAAAATCTGAGAAAAATTTTACCTTACATTTTTGTATTTCTTTCATATTTGGCTCATCAGTTGTACCCCTTGAGGTAATCAAAAGTCTCAATTTTTGGATTTTTATCTCTATTATTTTTTCATTTATGAGACTTTGAACTTTGGAAAAACCCTCGTTTTTCCATGGATAAGGGAACATAAAAGGGACCATAACTCGGCACCAAATATAGATAGAACGATTTGGTAAATGGCATTTTAAAGTACGTTAGTTGCCACTTAATCTGATATGCAACATGACTAATTTAATAAAAAATTTCTTTTTCAAAAAATGAAATTTAAATTTCAAATATAAATTTCTCGAAAAACATATAATGAATTTTTTTGAAAAAATTCTTAAAAATTCTTGTGTATTTTATCTATGTTTGTACAAATTTTTATATTGAGATCTCAATGGGATCGTATTTGTTTGAATTTTTGAATAAAACTGTATAGGAAAAAATGATATTTTTTAGATTCTATTTATTTAAATACTAAGTTCTCTTGTTTGTGATGGTCTAAAAAGTAGTAAACAAACATGAATATGTTTAAAGTGAGCTGTCATGAACTTATAGATTTGTCAGGTTCACCCCCCTACCCCTTCCTCCCACGCACAACCACTCTTTTTTAATTCAAAACTGTTCAACATGTTTAAAAAAACAAAAACAAAAACTCTTTGATACAAAATGAATAGTAAACTTATTTAAAGTGGGGAAATGGGTTTCCTTATAAATAGACAAAGTATCCCCCTCCACACCCAAATATACCATTCACACTATACTAATATGACGTCTAACCTGGGGATTGAATTGAGGATTATTTTCACCCTAGGTATATATACTGTTTTTCAGACGAAGTGTTTCTTTTTCGATCCGAACTTCAAAGTGTACTTCCATTCAATATCTGAAATTTAACTTTATGATTCATTTCATCTTCTACCCCAGCACCAATCTTCAATTTTGAAGGGAGGAAATAAATGGGTCGCCCCAAGATCATAGCAAACAGCAAAATAGCAGTTTCTCCCTGTTCTCATCGTTTTTTCTATTCTTTTCGCACAAAACTGAAAATAAATCAAAATATCAGATCATATGTCATTTTTTAATCATCCCGCCTAACCTTATTTCAAAGCCTTAGTCTCTACTGATGTCTGGTAGTGTTTCAGTTTGTTCTGTTTGTTACTCTTTCCTATTAGCTCATGAGCTTTGTCTAATAAGAGAAAGTAAAGGCAGTGATGGGGACTGACATACAACGTGACACTTTGATTTATTTTCAGTTTTGTGTGAAAATAATGGGAAAACATTATGAGAACAAGGGGAAACAGTGCGATTTTGCTGTTTGCTATGACCTTGAGGCGACATATTTATTTTCTCCCTTCAAAATTGAAGATTGGTGCTGGGAGAGGGGATGAAATGAACCATAAGTTTAAATTCAGATAGTGAATGGAAGTACACTTTGTGAAGTTCGGATTGAAAACGAAACACTTCGTCTGAAAGACAATATATACCTAGGGGGAAAAAAATCCTGAAATCAATCCCCAGGTGAGACGTCATATTTGTGTAGCGTTAATGGTATATTTGCGTGGGGGAAGGGTTGTACTTTGCCTTGTTATAAGGGAGCCCATTTACCAACTTTAAATAAGTTTACTGTTCATTTTGTCTCAAAGAAGCTGACCAATCTACAAGTTAATGCTAGCTCACTTACCTAGAGTAAAAATAATAGTCAATTCAATCCCCAGATTAGACGTCATAATAGTACAGCGTTAATGGTATATTTGGGTGGAGGAGGGGGATACTTCGTCTAGTTATAAGGACACTCATTTACCAACTTTAAATAAGTTTACTATTCATTTTGTATTAAAGAGTTTTTTTTTCAACATTTTGAACAGTTTTGAATTAAAAAAGAGTGTTTGTGCAGGGGAGGAAGGGGGGAGGGGGTGAACCTGACAAATCTATAAGCTCATGCTAGCTCACTTTAAACATATTCATGTTTGTTTACTACTTTTTAGACCATCACAAGCAAGAGAACTTAGTATTTAAATAAATAGAATCTAAAAAATATTATTTTTTGCCTATACAGTTTTATTCAAAAATTCAAAAAAATATGATCCCATTGAGATCACAATCTAAAAATTTGTACAAATATAGATAAAATACACAAGAATTTTTGAGAATTTTTTCAAAAAATTTCATTATATGTTTTTCGAGAAATTTAAATTTGAAATATAAATTTCATTTTTTGAAAAAGAAAATTTTTATTAAATTAGTCATGTTGCATATCAGATTAAGCGGCAACTAACGTACTTTAAAATGCCATTTACCAAATTGTTCTATCTATATTTGGTGCCGAGTTATGGTCCTTTTTACGTTCCCGTATCCATGGAAAAACGAGGGTTTTTCCAAAGTTCAAAGTCTCATAAATGAAAAAATAATAGAGATAAAAATCCAAAAATTGAGATTTTTGATTACCTCAAGGGGTACAATTGATGAGCCAAATTTGAAAGAAATACAAAAATGTAAGGTAAAAAACGTTGGATCACTTGACATGGAATGACCCAAAGCTAAAACGTTAACCGTAAGAACAAAAAAAGCAGAGTAAAAGAAAGTGAATCGGTAAATGAAGAAAACAGAAAGGAAAATAAAGACAAGTAGAAATTAGGGAAAATGCCAGCAAAATCAGCAAAATAAATTAGAATGGGAGAAGTTAAAATTATGCAAATGGACGCCAAACAGCAGAAAAATAAGGAATAGCATTTAGATCTTTAACTAAGCCAGGACTGTTTTTCAAAATGTGGAAGGATTTCGAAAAATCAAGATCTGATGGGTTGGAGTATTTTTGGACAATTTGAAAAGAATTAAAATCGAAAGAAAGATTCTTATCACAACAATGTTGCGCAATACCAGACTTATTCAATTGTTGCTTTTTACATAATTCTAATGTTCCATTAAGAGGGATTTCAAAGCACGTCGTGTTTGTCCGATATAGGAGAGATTGCAATTGCAATAATTTTATAAATACCACAACTGTTAAGATGATGAATGGGATCTTTAAGAGAAGCGAAGCAGAGTTTGTTCATAGGGGAGAATACCACCTGGAAATTAAAACGTTTGAGAATCTTAGCAACCTGATATCTCACAGAGGGAAAGAATGGTAAAACAACCAAATTCTTTCTACTGAAAGTTCTCTTAACAATAGTCGTTTCGGCTTTGTTAGAAAGTTTTAAAAAATGGTATCAATCAAAGTATAAGGATAGTTTCTATCAAGAGCCACAGCTTTAAAATAGTTAAGTTCTTTAAGAAGTTCCGGTGAAGAACAAAGATTAATATCACGGTAAACAAGAATTAAAAGCAGCATGTTTTTGACTTGGGGGGTGAGATGAAAGTCGATGAGGAGGTAATGAGACAGCAAAAGGTTTGCGATAGACGGTAGTTTCAAAGCCGAATTATGTACGAGAAACTAGAACATCAAGAAAGGGAATGCAATTATCCTTTTTTTTTCTCACAATAGAATTGAATATGAGGATCTATAGCATTTAAAACGGATAAAACATCGGCATTAGGAAACTGGTTATGATTCATTAGAACAAAACAGTCGTCAACATATCTAACGTAAAATTGAAACTGTGATTTTTCTAACAACTTAACCTCAAAATAATGCATATAAATATCACTAAGAATGGGGATTTAGTGGAATACCCATAGCCAGACCGTCTAACATAGTGTAAAATTTCCCATTAAAAGCAAAAGAACATTGCTTAAGACATGTACGAGTAAGGAAAATTAATTCCTCAATTTCCTTAGAGGTGAAATGGAATTCTGAAAGTCTTCTTTGAAATCATAACAATGCACCCTCAATAGGAACGTTCGTAAATAAGGATTTAACATCAAAAGAAGCCATAAAAGAATCCTTAGGAACGAAGTTATGAAATTTATAAACACAATCTACAGAATTTTTAACCGTATTTTAACGGAATTTTTCTTGCAGTATCCCTGCTTATTAGCGCCACAGAAGTGCAAAAAAAAAAAAAAAAAGTGACAAAACACATACTGACATACTGGCAAAAAAAAAGCAATATATATATATATATATATATATATATATATATATATATATATATATACATGAAAAAAATATGGGTATCATGCGAGATGTTTTTCAATGCAATGATTTTGAAGCAGTAATCACATAATAATGAATAAACTCAATGTGTCACTAAAAGTACTAATATTCCAAAGGTTCACTTTTGCTGAATTTCGACAAATGGCGTATAAGACTTTTTTTTTTTTTTTTGTAAATTGTAATAATTACCACCATTTAATTACACTTTTGTTGATTCTCCGTTTTGTTGTACGAAATAATGTATCAAAGCTTCGTGCATAAATAATTTACAAAAGATTCGAAGCGGTTTTCTCTTCAAACTAGAGACAAATCCTTGCATACTCTAGTTCCAAAGCGTTTTCTTACACTGAAAAATATTTTTAACAGTATAATAATAGCAGCCAAGGTTCAGGGACGTCATTTCAAGTTTTTCGAGGGGGGGGGGGGGCAAAGGGTCCAATCACAATGCAATTTCATTGGAAAACATCAAAAGCCATGCTCACTATAGGTAAATACATTGATTTTCCAAAGCCATGGGGGGGGGGGCAATTGACCCCTCCTGCCATCCCTAAATTAAGGGCCTGCCAAGGTTCCAATATATAACTGTGAAATGCACAGTAATAAACTACGAAACTAGTAGTTTTAGTTTCTCACTGTAAAGTTGGGAATTTTAGTTTATTGCGGTAAAATTTAGCTGTATTATACTGTAAAAAATACGGTATAATACTGGCTGCAGAGGTTCCAGTTTTGCAGTGTAAAATGTACGGTATTAATCTATAAAATTAGCAGTTCTACAGTTTATTGCTGTAAAATTAGCAATTTTGCAGTTTAGTACTGCAAAAATGGAAATTTTACCGTTTGTTACTGTAAAATTTACAATTTTTACAGCTCCTTTCTATAAAATTAGCT
Source organism: Uloborus plumipes (assembly GCA_038373865.1). Taxonomy (NCBI): domain Eukaryota; kingdom Metazoa; phylum Arthropoda; class Arachnida; order Araneae; family Uloboridae; genus Uloborus; species Uloborus plumipes. Next base: position 212,724 of record JAXGGA010000460.1, on the reverse strand, counting down.
GTATTTTACTGTCAAAATAACATTCATTGCTTACAGTGTAGAATTTCACTAAAAAAAGTCTAGTTATTATCGCCTGCAAGACCCGCTTAGCTTCACAATGCCCTTTGGAACTGCGGCGGTTACGCAGGTAGATGGAAGTTGTGGCTATAGCAGCAGCATTAAAAATACACAGCAGACAGCAGACTTAATAGAGTGAAGAAGTTCTATGCGACTTCAGCTATTTAGGCATTAAAATGGGAATAAGGATTGCGGTGAAAGGACGATATAAATAGTAACAGGATATTTTTTATAATGTTTATTTTTTCAGGTATATTTGTCCTAACAAAATTTGCTCAAAAAAAAAAAAAAAAAAAAAAGATTATCTTCGTATTGTTAAAATTCCAAAGTGAAATCGCACTTTGGAATCGACGGAAATATTAGTAATTAAAAACTGTATTAAGTACTTTTTTGGCTTTAAAAAAGTCAACTAAACAAAAGTCGAAAAATTGATAAAAAAAACTTTTGAATATTTAAAGACTTCAACTTTCTAAAAGTCCATTTAACTCAGATTTATTAAGGCAATGAAACACAATAATTAACTTAGGTTAAAAATCTTATGCTGCATACTTTGCAAGAAGTTTTTGATAACATTATTCAAGCAAAGACAATCTTAAAAAGATTGAATAATTTTAAACTTTATGCACTATTTTGTTAAGTAGACTTCTGTACCTCAGACCCAGAAGGACGTAAGTCCAAAAATGGCGATTTTCACGTTTTTGCTGCATGGTATGTAGAATCTCATCCCGCATTGACCCATGAAAACGCTATTCTAGAAAATAAATTCCTTCACAATTATTTAACAGGGTTAAAAGAGCCCGAGTCCCATCCTTTGCATGCATCTGACATCCATTTTTCCCTGTACTGAATAGTAATGAAAATGGACTTACGTTATTCCTGTTCTGAGGTACAGACTTAACACATGTTCAAACATAAATTAAAATATTTTTGAATAAAACTATATATGAGTACATTCTAAAAGCATTTGCCTGCAAGTTAAAACTAATTATCTGTAAAGGAACGAATCCGTATTTCTTTGAAAATAATTTACAAACTAAATATCTTGAAGATATTATATAATTCTAAAATTCAGATCTCATTGCAGATTACGGAGTGACAAAAACATAACCAAAATTTAACGCCCAAAACATAAAACCACTGCAAATACTATCTAATAATACTATGCAATCGGATAAATATTAACCTATCCTGAAACCGAAGCAAAGACACATGTTTTGTTATTTTAAATAAATTATTTGACGGAGAAAAATAACATTAGAGCAGAGAAATAAAGATATAAGCAATGAGAAAAATAAATCCGTTTAAGCGCTTATTGCAACAATATATTCTCATTGAGGCCGAAAATATTTAAAACCGTATCACATCCGAAGATATAACCCCATACAAGAGTACCCTAAGGAACAGTAAGACATAGGTGTATAAAAATGTTTGTATCTGAAATTCCTAAAGCCGGCCACAAAGAAATATTTCTACGATAAGACTTACCCTACTTGTTGAAAGTAATGCGTTCAAGTGGAAAATAAACAATAAAATTTGACATTTTAGCATTCGAGAAGATGAACATTTTGAAACATTGCTGAAGATTTCCAAGAGATAGGATTATTAAAGCTGGACCTAGAGAAAAGGGATATAAAATTGATAGATCACAATGTTTTCGAATGGAACTAGAGATGTAAATTTTATTTTAAAAAATGAAAATGGTTTTTCGAACTTTCAAAGAAAGGTTTTTATTTTTCAATAAGCTAATTCTTGTTTTCTAATTAAAAATATATTTTGCTTACACATAAAAAAGAGCTTTTAAAGAAATTGCGTTCATAGGGCGAAGATCGTTACCTTTTCTTAGCTATTTTTTTTTTAAAGGCGTTCATGTTCACAAAATAAACTTTTCCAAAATTATGCCCAATTTATTGACATAAAACCTGTACATATTATTTATAATGTTTACTACCAGAGAAAACTTTATTTTGTACGCTCTGTGATCGAGTTCATTGAATGGATTAAACATTTTTGGATTCTCAAAAATGTATTAAACAATACCTTTCAAAAAAGTCGATTATTCAACGTAATTGAAGTAAAAAAACAAACACGTCAACAATTTGTTGCTATCAAAATTAAAAAGGATTATACCTAGCCAACACCTGATCGAAGCTTTGAGTTGTCAAATTTTATCAAATTCAACATCATCACCGTAAAAATTCAGCAAAATTTAATGCGCGATTTCGTATGATAAAGTCTAAACACTGTTAAAATATTTTGAAACGTTCCTGGAAAATAATGGGTAGCTGATGTGCCTAATTTCTGAATGCAACATGTCAGGAAAAATCAGGATAGTTTAATGCTAAAAGTTAATAACCTTCCTGAAGAATTCAGAAATGTTCCCAATAAAAACTAATTACGTCACAGCAATTAATCGAAAACTTTGAAAAAAAAAAGATTTATGGTAACAGTTCGCACCTTCCTGCTTCAATAGACTGGCCCCCAGAGCAGTTTAGCAAATATGCCCTTGGTTAAAGCAACAATTGCAAGCAAAGAGTTAAACACATTATTTGCTTTTAGAATGGAAAATATGTAAGGTCTTAAGTCAGTAAATTTATTATTACTTTTTTAATGTTATTAATGTAAAGAAATAATAGCAATGTCCTTTATTAAATATTATTTATAATCATTGTTTTATTCTAAAACAAAAAAGAGACTCTCTAATATTTCAGATCGGCAGATGTTTAGATAAAGTAAGATATCGCTAATTAGAGATAAATGGGGATGGTGTCTGCTTTTGTTTAATAGTGCTACAGTTGAACCTGCTTATTGGAATAACAATTATAAAAATATCCCGCTTAATGCAATACATTTTAAATGTACCAAACCGTTATTCTAAGTCGCTTTAGTTAGGGATAAATGAATATCACGTTTCTTAGAACAATTTTTTGTGGCAAATTCGCTATTCTATTAATCGGGCTCGATTGTATACCAGTGGTTAAAAAATCAAAGTAATTGTACGTTACTGTATTTTTTCTTGTTATTGAAATTAATTTTTAAGGCACAGCTGAACACATTGTATCTAAGTGGATGTTTTGAATTACTTAAGAAAAGCATGTTAATGAAAATATCATTATTCCAGGAAAATACCACTGAGATGAATTAATGAATGTTTTCGTTTCTATTTCTGATGCTGCAAAAAAGAAAAAACACAGCATCGAAATCTATATGAAGTATTTAAAAAATACTTTAGCGAAAATTCCAGTCACATACAGAGTAAAAATGCAACGTAAACTGATATTATGTAAAGGGTACAACGACATAAAGTAGCTTTTTTGGCGAGAAAAAGATTTCACCGTCAGAAAATCCTGACAAAATTCTGCAACCTAAATATCTTTTAGTTTGCAAAATGAACAATCAGAAACTATTTTAAATGTTTTTATTAAATTTAACTGTGTCCCTTAAATTATTATATTATTTTTTCAATGTACGCAAAATTCTTCAAGCTAAAAAAGTTTTTTTTTATGTTGCTATTTTTACTAAATTTGAATTGTTTAACGTAATGATATCAATTATAATATAAAAACCAACTGAGATTAACCAGAATGTCGAACTAGCTTGGTTTGGATTAGCGGAGCTTTACTCTGTATATCATTAAAAATTAGTTTGATGTAAGATTTTAGATTTGGAAGACTGCAAAATTGTTCTATATTATTATGATATTAAACACATAAATAATCTAACCTATTCAATATTAACTCCTGTGTTTCATGTTTTGATGTTTTCTTTAAAATTTGTTTTTATAAAAGTAACTTTTTTTTTCTCTGAGAAAAATCGGAAAACCCCATTATGTACTTGGTTCACAATAAATACAATACATTGGTGTTCTGTCTTATCAGAAGATATTCAAACAGAGAAAAACAAATACTTGCCCAGTTCCTAGTGCTTTCTATTCCTTGCATAAACAACAAATTCTAGTTACGTCTCCCGTATTTATATTTATGACTTCCACACACTTTCATACCCCTTCTATTTCTTTTTAGTCTTCGCCCATACTTTATCATTTTCTTTTGCAGTACTAGTGATTACCAACGTAAAGAATATTATGATGACAAAGAAGATATTTCAGTGGGTTCAGGTATTACGTTTGAAGATTATATTACTTTTTCAGAAGAAAGATGTATCCTTAAATGAAAATGTTAACCCAATCGATAAAACAAACGAAATGCAATATTGCTAATGTCTTAAGTATTTTGTATATATATTTAACTACCGTTATTGGAGCGAGTATTACTTTATATACTGGGGACAAACAAATAATTACTAAATAAATAGTACACTAATTTATTTTGTAATAATTTGTTTGCTGCATAAACCCAGCACTCAAAGTACTAGCCTTCATGTTTTATTGTCCTACCTAGTTATTCAATACCATTCAGATACCAACTCTGATTTTGTTAAAATTATTATGATGATAATTAAAAAAAATCATAACTAATATACAGTATTATTACATTAATATTGTTGCATTGACGTGCTCACCAGTGCCTTTAAATTTAGCAATGGTGTGCTTAGCATTGATTGGTTCGTTGGTTTGTATTGCTTTTTTTTTTTGGCTCAAGAGCCTTAATACGCTATATTGTTTCTAACGAGAGAATTGTAACGTTTAAAACATTGAAGAGATGACATAAATAAAGTTACTTTAAATACATTGAATATAAATTTTTTTAAATGTTTCCAAAACAGATACATCTACAAAAGTTAAAATTTTATATTATGATGCTAAGATAAACGATGCTATGATCAATGCCAAGCTCCGAAGTCACAATTGTCTCATTTCGAATATCCTGCATTTTTTCTTTGATACAACTTTAGTTAAAATCATTCAGATGATTCTTCTAAGAAACTCATTGTGCGATATTTAACATCGATACTGACATTTGCTGAGGTCTGAATTAAACAAAGGGCAATCGCTCACTCAAAGATGCTGAGCTCACATCGTCAATGCTATTCACCCCTATGAAACTCCCCCGCCTTATCTAATTGCATATGTTCACCTGTGTTAAGGTACCTGACCCTATACTATAATAAATAGATGTTGTTTATACAATATAATACAGCTAATTTTACAGTAGTAGACTGTAAAATTCCTAATTCACAGTAATAAACTAAAATAGCAAGTTTCACAGTTTATTAATGTGCGTTTCACAGTTTTGCGATGGAACCTACGCTGCTACTATTATATTGTTATTTTTACAGTATAATACAGCTAGTTTTATAGTAATATTGCTAATTTTACAGTAATAAACTGTAAAATTGCTGGCACTATTATACATTAAAAACAAGTTTTTTTTTTTAGTTAGTCAATGTCCTGATCGGTCTTTTACACCTTTTCGACTTTTAATTTTAATATTTAGTTCTTAATTTTGCACCCCAGTATATGTATAAGTGAGAGGGAGGAGTGTGGATAGGATAGATAGACAGACAACAGATCGATGAAAGCATAAATAAATTTATTCAAAAATCATTTTCATTATTTTTGTGGAGTTGAAAAGCGAGCTATGTGTTATGAAATGTAATCCTTTTATAGGAAATCGATATAACTGTACTACAAAGCAAAAATTAAAAAATGAAAAATCCGATTAGAAATTTTGAAATTCAATTTATTGAAAAATATATTCAATCCTGAATATCGTACTCTAGCAGAAACCTCACACTCTTATTAAACAAGGAGGTTTGTAAACCGATAATGAAATTGATTTTGTTTTTTACTTTCACAGGGTGTGCTGAAGCAAAAAAAAAGGAGTTACTTTGAAAGGGTAAATTTTTTCGTTTCTTTTTATTTTATACTGATAAGAATTATTTATTTTAAATTTTCTGCACTAGTCCTAAGTATTTGTACATAAGCTTATTCTTAACATATTTTTTAGGAAATAAAATATATATACAAGGTGTTCCAAGTTAACCATCATGACCTCTATTTCCTCTATGACCTCTATTTCTTCGTCCTAGATGTATACTTCCATTTGCGAAATTGCTCGAAATGAGGAGAAGAGTTAAGATATGGAAAGTTTAAAGCGAAAAAAATAATTGGTTGAGAAATAAAACAATTAACTTTTTATAGGGGCTACGGGCCCCCAAACTTATATTTAGGGAAATAATCTCCATTGAAAAATAATACGAACACAAAAAAATGACATTTGTGCGATCAAAATCCATGGAGAAATGAAACATGAAACTTTATGACTTATACCACTTTACACTAGCGTTATTTTAAGTGATTTTGGGGGCCATATACGCGTGAAATTCGCACCATTCAGAGTTCTTTAGTCTTTATTTTCCTAAAATATATTTTATCTGTTTAAGTTATTCAACATGGGAATTAAAATACGAAAAAAATTGAATAAGAAAGAATGAAAATGTATTGCTGAATTCGCGAATATAAATTTACCAACTGTATAGTGATTGCTTGAAATAACGTAATCCTTTCACTGCAGAATAAAATCGGCTTAACTAGATGCATTTCGTTAAGGCTTGAAGTTACGATGTACAGTACGGAACAGTATGTAGAAATAGTGTTGCTTTACGGACAATGTAATCGCAATGTATATTATTTCTTAGATTCTACATATTTCGTGTGTTTAATATCTTTGTATAAAATTGTATAATAATTTACCTTGTCTTGTTATGTTTTGTAGTCTTGTATCATCGGCATTTATTTTTGAATACAATGAGAAGCGAATGTTTTCTGACATGGACGAAACAAATTTCATTATCGTCCCTAATCTAAAAGCTCGTTATTCCTCTAGCAGGGCGAAAATTTTCTTTTGTCAATTTGTTTACGGGCCCTGCGCATTTAAAACTCGAAAATCTCCGCAAATTTTGATCGCACAAATGTCATTTTTTTGTGTTAGTATTATTTTTCAATGGAGATTCTGTCCCCAAATACAAGTTTAGGGACCCGGAGTCCCTATAAAAAGTTAGATTTCGTATTTTTTGACTGAATTATTTTTCCGCTTCAAACTTTCAATATTTTGACTCTCTACCTCATTTTGAGCAAATTTGCAATTGGAAGTATGTATCTAGGACGAACGGTTGAGGAATTAGAGGTCATGACAGTTGACTTGGAACACCCTGTATATATATGTTGTCACCAATAATCGCGGCTTATTTTTATAACGTGATGTTGATCAATAATTTTCAAAGGAGCCAGTAGTAATTTTTACCTTGTAGCTTTTATAAGGGTATTGTACATGTACCAAAAATGTACTATTGAAAAACATAGGCACATTTACTGGTTGTAGTCTTTCGTGATCTTTGTTAGATACACAATTCACACTATTCACAAATATTCCGCATATTTGTAAAACAGTATTTTTTGAAGTAGCTGAATAGTGTATGTTTTGTTGTACTGGCAGTCAAGAACAATTTTCAAAGGGACATATTTTAGCTGTAATAATGCGAGTAAACTGTCTCTAGACCAACACATATAGTATCGTTTTTTTCTTTTTCAAAATATTGTTTATGTGTGGTAAATGTGCGTAAATTTTATTGGTTACATATTTAAGTAAAACGAAATTGTCTATGTTAGCTGATTGAAAAGGTTAACCTTACAAAATCTCACTATTAGAAGTTTAAAATAGCAATACTACGATTCCTAAATAAACTTTTTAAAAATAATAATCTCTCGGACTTTTGTTCTTTTGACCTTTGTTTTTTTCTCATTTCTGAAAAAAATAAAATGCATCACATAAACGTAGTAAGTCTGTGGGACAAAGGCAGAAAATATGTTTAGAAACATGGTTTCATTTGCCAACTTCGGGGACTACAAAATATGATATTTTTCCGAATCCGTAAAGTCTATAGATGAAAACAACACAATGTCCCCCCCCAAAAAACTGTCTCATTATTTTTTTACAGAGCATTAAAACTACATGACAAAAGGGGAAAATAAAAATCTAGGGGCGGATAATAACGTGAAAAATCAAATGTATATTTTTATCATGAAGCTAGATAGATAGATAATGTTTGATATTTTATCCAGCGACCTTCGTCGAATTTGCGCATGCGTCAGGTCTACTTATCGAAGTAGGTATGATAGTTATAAGAGAGATAATGGAACTGAGGGGATTTTCATTTTTTGTTTTGTTTTTTGTTTTGTTTGATTCGTTTATTTGATATGTTGGTGTGCCCCTTCCCCCTTCCTTATCAGGTCTAGGGCAAATTGAAATAATATTGAACTAAGTAGAAATGCTGCAATGGTGCATTTTCTTAATTAAGCTGTCACCCTTTTAAAAATACAACCGTTCAACAGTGCTGGGTGCAGCTTTCGAGGTCGGACAGTAGATATATAGTATTTACAAAAAAAAAAAATGTAAACAAAAATTAGTAAATAATTTTAAATTTAAATATGCATTTGATAATAAATAAATAAATAAATGCCTCCATGTAATGAAAGAAATAAAATTATAAAAAAAACGTATTAATACGCAAATGAGCAGGAAAGGGCATAAGCGTGTTTCGGTCTTAAAAGGAACGTCTTTTTCAATACAAAAAATGCGAGCTCATGGATGAATTTCTTTATCAGATTTATCAAATACTAATTCTAAGTGAATTATCATGATTAGAAAAAATCATTTAAGCACAGCTGCTGTCACAAGACACATGCACCTTTATGTATATCTTATTAAAGAACAAGTAGTTAGCTCGCATGCATTGAAGATGTGCTTTTGTATATTATCTAGTGCAATGGAAATGGCTTGTCACTGGATTTCAAGGCTGTCAGTATTTATAATGTACCACGTTACGATGAACTGGGATCATTGATTAACCCATTAATTCCTAGCGTCCTTTTTTAGGACGGTCCAAAAAAGGGTCTGAATTTCCCCAAAATGAACATTTCAACCAAATAATAGCGTTCAATTTGTACCTTGGTATTGTTTTAATTCGTTATTAACAGATTGCAGCATATAACCATTAACCATTGTAAAGTGTGTTCTGTAGCAGTTTTAATATGATCTTTATCAAAAATTACATTGTTCACATTCTCAAGAAAAAAAGCCAAGTTTTCGAAGTTATTCCCAGCTTCAAAGTTTATATTAATTGCTGATTTTATTTCGTCTTATAAAATGTCTTTTTAAATATTATATCATAGGCAGAAAAAAAAAATTTAGTAAAAAAAGTATGTACCCTCTGGGGTCTATCATAACTTTTAAGGTACTTTTTTTCTTTCCTTAATAAAACAATTAATTTTTACATAATATTTTTCAATTATTTTTCCTGTCCATTAAACCATGTTTGTAACCAGTATATAAAATATCGTTGGAAAAAAAATGTCAGGTATTAATGGGTTAAATTTTTCAAACATTGGTGATGAATTTTGTTTCACAGTTCTCATGTTGTGTAATAGAATCAAAATTTAAAGGTAGTGGTACATCACGAAAAATTTTAATTTAAATACCAAGTAACGAGCTTCATCAACTGAGAGAAAATATCTATTCATCAACTGAGGGTATCCGTACAGTGAACAACAATAACAAATGCTTGATTTTGAATCAACCACTCATTCTCTTCCCATAAAGAACAAATTTTGATGGATTTAGTTTAGACTGCATTTAGAACAAATGTTTATTTTTGCTTTCGCTTTTAAAAGCACAGCAAGTGACGCAGTCGGTGAAGACCTGCAATTCTAACAATGTTAAACAAAAGTCATTCATTACCTGATGCCGTAGCAATGATGTAGATATTTTTTTAATTTAAAATATGATTAAATGTCCATTAATGGACAGACAGCATCAGCTGCAGAAAAAGAAACTGCTTCATTGTTATAGAAAGAATGAAAACTTTAAGGGTCTAAAATGTTTATCGATACAGTACCAGAAGAACTTTTAGATGCATGAAAAGCATGCAAAAAAGGCAAATCTTGTCCTGGTAAATCTTTGTCAATCCTCCCTTTGTCCTTTAATTTCGGTTACCTGTTTGCGCTATAACCTGATCTATCGTTATGCCTTCAAAATCCATTAAAAGTTTATGTATATCAGCCACAACTTTACAAAAACACTTGTTCACTGTGAGCATACGGATGTATCACACGCAAATCTAGTATGTAAATAAAAGGATAAATGCCGATCGTGGTTGATACGATCATAAGTAAAAATCTATGCGTAATTTTTCAACAGCACAAGATGTATTATTTTATTTAAGAATAAAATTCCTTGCAAAGTTATAAAACAGTCATACAAAATTAACTTAAACTATCGTCTGTTATCAAAAAGTAGTAATGTTAAAAAGAACAAAAATTTAAGCAGGAATTCAAGTGAAACACGGACGATCGCAACTCACCATTGCAATCTCAAATTCCCAAATTTGTATTCAAGTGAAATGTTACATTGCTAATAGATGCGCGATTCTATCGTGATTCGACTTCCAGTAGCGATTGCAATTTTTGTCTATTGCGATCGCTTCGAGGCGATTGCAATGGAGTTTCACTAGAATTCGGCCCTTAACATGAAAACAAGAAAATGAAACTTACTTTTTAATTTTTAATGTATCGTCTGCTAATGGTTAATTTTATGGTATTTGTGCTGTCTCTTGGCATCAAAGTTGCTGTTGATATTCTTAAGATTTTGTATCTCAATAAATATGTCTTCTGTGCAGTAAAATCGTATCCAAATTATGTACTTAACAATGCATCTGTGATATATATCGCTATTATTTAGGGTGCTCTCCGAGTACGCTACATATCTATATGCCGGTTATAGTGTACTAAACCCTGAGATTAAAAGCAAATGGAAGTGCAGATTGATACAGTTTATTGTTTTCTTTGGGATTAAATCACAAAAAGAATAAAGTACGCATAATATAACGTATTAATATATTTTGCAGCATAAAATCGTATGAAATTGAAAAATTAAGGTAAAAAAACTTTATTAATATTTTGGATTTCGAATAATTAATGCAATAGCGCCTCTTATAGAAAATTTTTGTTGTGATAGAGCAAGGTTCCCCTAGATTTCGCTATACATAGAACCAACAGGTCAAGGAATATAGTTCCTATTTCAGTTATTAATTAAAACTTCATTAAACCCTTCCAGCTTGGGAACATTGGGTTTTTCGATTTCTTTTATTGAGTACACCACTCTTAATATATTTAAAGCTAGTTCCCGTAGTCCCAGAGATTGGTAAACGAACTTGAAAAATATCGTTGCTTGGCCCATAGACTATAGGCACTATTTCAAATTTTTGTTGCAATAAATACAAGCTGTTAGACTGAAAATCACAACTAAATTGAGCAAAAGATCACTTTTTCTCACTTATATTACTAGTTTCACCTTGATAAATAAAATTTCATTTATATCTATTTTGCAACTTCATAAAATTAAAATTTTAAAAATTAATAAAATAATTCATTATTATAACGATCATCATTTTGTTGTAGACGACGTGTCCTTAAGTGAACAAACACTTTGGAAAGATTGGGTGTCATTTGCCTCCAGAGAGGCAGGACTTCTTTATTTTATATATAATACAAACCAAGAAAGATTTACAGCCCAACGAGAGGAAATAACAGCCATGAAATAAGTGGGAATCGAACCCACGACCTCCAGTGCTTGAAGCAAAGTTTCTACCACAGAGTCACGGAGACCCCAGTAATTAGTATTATAGCTGAAGGTGCAAGTGGTTAAAGGTGATATGGCTCATTGTTTTTTAATTTCTTGAAAAGCTTTCAAAAAACATGTCGTGTTATTTTTTCAATAGATTTTTCTCAACGTGTGAAGCGGGGAAATATTCTTAGTTAACAAAGAATATTTAGTATTATTAGTATATTTTGGCACTAACGTACTTCACGCTGCATCTGAAACGGAAAAAATAATAATACTAATAAATAAGCGCATAGTTAATTAATAAAAAAAACACTTTTTACTAAATTAAAATTCATGTTACTTGCATTTTTGTTCAGCATTTATCTGTAATGTCATTGATACATACTTTATCTTCTATCGTGAAACAAAAAATTTTTAACTATTTTTTTACACAAACAATTTTATGTTTAATATTTCCCAAAAGTTGTTTGTTATACAGTTTTTATCTTTTCAATTTCTCAGTAGACACACCTGAATAATTTATTTTAAGAATAGAGATTGTCTGTATAAAGGGTTTGCAAATGCAAATAAAAGTTTCGGAAAGGAAAGTTTAGGAGTCCGTAATCGACCTCCTCGCAATAAAACAGCAATAAAAGGAAACCCACATGCGGTTTTTAAAAAAACTTAATTTTCTTGTGGCAGTTCGCAAGATTGCTAAAAGTAAGTAGTTTCGCAAATATTTGTATTACGGAACAGTATTAAGAGTTCATAAATAAGTTCCACCTTTGGTTTGTTCTTCTTTGGGAGGAAATTTACAGACGTTTTATGTTTGAAAAGGAACGCTGTTTCAATGTTAATACGATGAAGCAAGAATAAGAATACGTATATTGATTATGGATCGACAAAGTTCGAACGACTTTAACACACATACGTTCGATGCGTTCAAAAATGCTAAGTGCAATATTATCCTTGGTATATACATAGCAGTACCTACATATTTTTTTATTTTCTTTTATTTTACTTATGTTTCTTAATTTTCTTTACTTTCTTTCTTTCTTTTATTTCTTGCCACCTATTTTAGAGTGAAAATGATCAAAATCTTGAAGAAAAATAAAAGTGGGCATCATTTATGGACAACCACATATTTCATCTTCGCGGTTTTATTTATATGTCTTACCCTCAAAATGCAATAACTAATTTATGTATTGTAATAATTTATTTTAAGCATGACATAACTGATACTTAATTTTTTTTTTTAATGTAAAACACATTATCATGTAACGTTGATGAATGATATCAAAAACTTGCATTGACAAAAACTAATATGCAATTAAAAGTTTTAAGAAACGCATTCCAGAATTGCTGAATAATATGAAGAAATTTCTTCAGTTAGAAATATTGATACTATTTTGGACAAGAGGGGTATTTTAGTATCCAGATAATTGCTCGGCTGGAATTATCAATAGAACACATTATATTATTGTTGCTCTACTCAAGTAACTCATGCCTTAGAGGATATCTCTCGTTTGCAGATAGTGTTCGTTGGTGGATTATAGTTCACTCTTGAGAAGAATACAGGTGTGATTTCCACCGATCACGTCCGGAAAGCCTCAGACAGCTTCTATGAAGCCATTCACTGCAAAAAATGAACTGCTGTTTTTACAGTATAATTATGGCAGCCGAGGTTCTAATTTAAAACTGAAATACACCGTAATAAACTGTAAAACTAGCAATTTCACAGTTTCGTACTGAAAGTAGGCAAAATTACAGTTTCTTGCTGTAAAATTTAGCTGTATTATACTGTAAAAATAATGTATTAAAAATAAATAATGATTTCAAGTTTCGGCGGTTAATGGGTTAAAGTCAATTTTAGATTCATTTGCGCGTCCATCCAAACTCACTATTGCTGATTCTACGATTAGAATCACTTGGAGAAATGCATCAATTACATCGATATTACAAGCCAAAGTAATTTTGTTGTTGCAGGTAACACAATACATTCGGAATAACATTGGATCTGAACTCTTGAGCAAACTAGCCCGAAAAAAAACCCCTCTAATTTAACATATGAGTTAAGACAAAATTGTGTTGTGTATGGTAAGTTCTGTACCTCAGAACCAGAACGACGTAAGTCCAGAAATGGCGATTTTTACTTTATTAATAAATTGTATGTAGAATCTTATTCTGCATCGACCCATGAGAACGGTATTCTATAAAACAAATTCATTCATAATTATTTAGCAGCCAAAAAAGAGCGCGAATCCTATCCTTTGCATGCATCCGACAATAGTTTTTCCCTTCCCCTGAAAATTTACAAAAGTGGACTTACGTTTGTCTGGTTCTGAGATACAGAGTTATGCAATGAAATGTTTTTTTTTTAAATTTATTTTAAATAAAAATTAGAATAATACAGAAGTTTATTTCTATATGTATCTTTTTAATATAAAATTTGCTTTAGATACTTCAGGTATTCGAAGTAAGATTAAAAGGAAAAATATCATAGTTGTTTAAAGAAAAAAACTATTTTTTGTAAGCTCTGTGTTTTAAAACTTTTTGAGCGCTCTATCTCATAAAAAACATGACTTCTTTTTAAACTTTACGCTCCACCATATGTGAGACATCATAAAGCGAGGAACAAATCGATTTTTCTGGAACATTGTAGATAGAAGAGAAACAAACTTTTTGAAAAGCTTTCCGTTATGAAAAAAGCTACTTTCTTCGAAATCACAAGTCATTATTTATAGGCAATGAATATGCTTTTCCCCTGTCAAAGTTTTCTGGCAGCTCATAACGTTCAAAAGCAAAATCTATGTTTCCAGACGTTTGGGGATGGGAGACATTGTCGCTCAAAGCGATGTATTTTTATATGTTTTCTGATTTGAACTTATATTTGAGAAATACCTGTAGTATTCATTGTGGTGTTTGGAGTGTTGATTGGAGATCAAGTGTAAAATTTTGAAAGGGATCTATATCTTCAAACCTATCTAATTAAAAATCTTGTGGTCTGCTTCTTACCGTGCATTTAACTTTTAAATTTTAACTATTAAAGAACAAAAACTTTTGTTTTCTGCCCCATTCATCAAGCAAAACTATTGCTTTGGAAATGTTGATAAAAAACTTAAGATGTAAGTATGTGCATTGCATACATCAGCATTTAAAAATTCAGAAGATGGTGCGGTTTTGCTCTGATGGTGTCATATCTAAACAATTTGTTTATTTTCTTATTCAGTTTGCTCTTACCATTATCATTGTTTTCTGTTGAGAGATAAACTGGCATTGTGCAAATGCAATAACCGTTAGACATTTTCTCTAGAAGAAAATGTATAAGGGTCATTTTCAAAATTTGCTTACATTTGCTGTCCGGAGGTTAAAAAGACGATTTTGAAGCATAACTTATATTTTAAATTCAATGCGAATAATTATTTTCTGTAAGAAATACCCCCCAAAAAATTCTATCACTCAACAAATTATTGAAATTTATTTATTTATTTTTATATAAGTCTTTAAAAATGAGAATCAAGGCAAAAACGCTTGTCCATTTCCCATTTTCACAAGTTTAACTATTTTTTCCTATACTTAATGGTCAAAAAAAGTAAATGCGACATATTATTTTTATATATTGACTATTAGTATATGGTATTCATGATAAATATTGACAATAGTAATTTTATTTCAATAAGAAATGTATGAATATATTTTGTCCGGAAGTTCTTGTCAAGTCCGTTACCCTAAGATTATTTTAGCTTAAAAAGGTATTTATTGAAGTCAAAAGATGGTAACACGTATTCAGTTAACTTAACAAATTAGTGACGTAACTATTTTGTACCATTTTGTTACCCTAAGTCGAGAAGTATTGCTGTGGCGTTTCGCACAATTTTTTTTCCAGGTGCGTATTTTTATTCTTTGTCAAGTCCGTTACCAAAGATTTTAGTATTAATTTTTACTTTTTCTAAACTTTTACCCTTAAATATTGTTCCTTATACAACTCTAAGAAAATGCATATTGTAGTTCAATTTTTAAATTCGACAACCTAGCCATAATTTGACATTTTGGTTGAAATGTCAAGTCCGTTACTGGTCAAATCCGTTACCAAATGTTAAATTCGTTACCATAGAGTTTTTGATCAATATTTCAATCATCACAAACATCGTTTTAATCTTCAGGTCGCAAATAATTTCAAATGAAGTTGGTTCTAGGCTCTATGATATAGTTCAAAAGTGAGATTTCATATTGATTTTGTATAGTAATGGACGACAATTTTCCTTGCAACTTACAGTTTTACAACAGCATTTGAATACTTAATTATTCATCAAAGTGTACAACCAGTTACTTTTTTACACACCTACAATATCTGACTAAACATCTGTTAGTGTTTCTAAAAGAAAATAGCAAGTTAAAAAAATTACTTAAAAACTTTGAAATGTAAGCATATGGTGAAAATGACCCACAACGTGTTATGAGAAATATAAAATTATTTCTCGCTTTAAGTAATATTTTTTTATATATGTATATTGAAACATTTTCTCAGTATAATAAATCTTTTTTATTAACAAAGATACTTTTACTGATTTCTACTTTCTTTTTCCTTTCTTACGCAACGATTCGTCTGTAGTATTTGAAGTCGAACATGTGTCTGAATCGAAATAAAATGCTGAAAGAATGACGTAATGGAAAATGGTGGTTAAAAGTCTATTTGCTTTCAACTTTTCAGTCAAATTGCAAAACTCAGTCTCCGGAAAATGAGATTTGCTTTCGATCGTGAAGTGCAAAGGGGAGTGAATAGTTGGAAAGAAAATGGAATTTTCAATAGTTTGAAGAAATAAACCGTGAATAAGATCTTGCTGCACCCAAATGAGTCTTAACCGAGCGGTGCATTAGTTCTTTTGCAAGGTGGTTTTAATTTGAAAAAAAGAAAAAAGATGTGGGAAAAAATAATCTTTTCAAATTTGCTCATTTAACTGTATTTTGAACAAGATTTTCAAAACATATTTATTGCAATGGAAAGAAATAATGTTTTAAGTTATTGCTATTTTTTAAGAGAAGAGAATTTATTTTGTAAATATATTCCTTACTTTAAGAACATTAAATCAAAAGCAAATTGATAATTATTAAATCATTTTATGCTGTTGAAAAATAAAACGGAAACATCATTTCTTCGAAAAAGATTTTCAGTACATTTATTGCAATGGCAAGTAATATTATTTCAGGTTATAGGCATTTTTTAAGCCAACAGGTTCTACTTTGTAAATATAAAGTTTATTTTAAGTACATCGTTTAAAATTTTAAATCAAAAGTAAATTTACAATTATTAAATTACTACATGTTTTTGGAAAACAGAATGGAACCATTTTTTTTTTTTTTTTTTGAGCGAGATTGATTTTCTAAAAATAGCCAATATAATAAGTAGTAAAAAATGGCAAAAATAAAATGAATCAAACAACAAAAAAAAATGCACATTTATTAACTTCTTTTAATTTTATCCGCTTTTAAAGGGTACGTTTTACTTGCAGGTCATGTGCATGCTTTTCTTACGGTTTTCTTTTAAAAGGGGGGGACTAAGATTTATAGTTGGGTTAATCCATGCAAAATCATACAGGAAAACTAAACAATGTTGCTCACTATTTTTGATTTATAAAATTTTTTGCCTTATTATTAACTGATATTGGGAGCCTGAAACAATGGTTTAAGAATTTTTAAACCTTCAGAATTTTTTTTGGCAAGCACTTTTCAGTAGCCGCGACTTTTCATGAAAAGAGTACTTTTTGAAGATGCTTATAACTTTTTTATTTATAAATACATCAAAATGATTTAAAAACCACTTGATTGAACAGAAAATGATCTAAATTCCTATATGAGTTATTTTTCTAATAATTAGTAACGAATTTGGGCAAAATTGGCTTAAAAATAAAATTTTTTGTGTGAAATTTTACATTTTTGGCATAAAAATATATGTAGAAGGAATTAATACTCACTCTTTACTTTTTTTCCCTTGAATAGATACCTCATAGGACTATTCCCAGAAGTAGTGTGAAACATTTGAAGACAGTCATTTTTTTATATAATTTGTCAAACTTGGTATTTTGGAGAAGAAATGCTAACTTTGAGATTTAATATCTAAAAAGGGACTGAATAAAAATATACAAAAATTTAACTGGATAACCTTCTTATAGTAGTAAATATGTAGCAAAAATGTTATAAGTGATATCGTTCTAGTTTTAGAGATATGGAGCCTCGAAGTTGGCTGAAAAATCGCATTTATTTTGACGCCAAGAAATCATCACAGAATGCCAAATTTATTATTCTCATAATATTAGATGAGTTTTTTGTGGTATAAATAACCTTTTTACAAAAACACATAATATTTAAATTTACTTTCCATTTACAGAAAGAAATAATTTATATATTATGCTTTTACAAATGCTTTTTTTTCTACGTGTTAGTTATAAACACATGATTTTCCACTTTAAAGCTGGGTTTTCACGGTCTTTATACATCTGGTGAGCAAAAAACAATTATAGTTTTAATTAACCTAAAACTCTTCATTCATTTTTAAAAGTTTAAAGCGTTAAAACGCCCCTACAGCACCAAAAAGTTGCTTAAAATCCGAATTTAAGCTCTAGATCCTACTATTTTCCATGAGACTGCGTCTATATAACAGCAGAAAATGGCGGACCTATTCTGGCGGAAAAGGGTAGGATCTAGAGCAATGTTTTCCAACATTTTCAAGCTCATCACCTCCTTCAAGATGCTGACAAACACCTATAGTCCCCCTCTTTTTTTTTTTTCTCGAAAAAACCATAACTTGGAGCGAGTGAACATCTATAATACTGAAAATATAACTACCTAACTTTAATTTGAAGTAAAATGTACGCAATAAGGATATTATGACTAATCACTTTTAAACTAAAAATATTAATTAATAATTAAAATACCTTTTTTTTCTTTCACAAAGTGAACTGATATAATCATTTAAAGGGAAACATTTAACTAATATCATTGACGTACTTATCAAAAAACAGGAGTACATTTTTCAAGAAATTATTTTCTTTCTACGCTGGAATCTGGGTAATTAAAATCATTGAAACTAAAAATTGGAAGGAAAATAAATTGAAAATCTGAAAATTCATAAAATTGACAATGAATGATAAAATACTCCCTAAGGTAAATCCGAGGTGCAAAGAGGAAGCTCTTGAACTTCAATTTGTTTCTTTTTTTACGTGTGATTAATTGTCTGAACCATGAACAAGCCCTTTTCTTACTGTTATTTTCTCTTCTAAATACCCATTGTCCCCTATCGCCCCTTAAGAATTTATCGTCCCTTTGGGGATGATCGCCCCCAGGTTTTAAACCACTGCTCTAGAGCTTAAATTTGGATTTTGAGCAACTTTTTGGTGCTGTAGGGGGGGGGGGGGATTAATTTTTAAACTTTTAAAAATGAATGAAGAATTGTAGGTTAGATTAAAACTATAATTGTTGTTTGCTCACTAGATGTATAAAGAACGTGAAAACCCAGCTTTAAAGTGGAAAATCATGTTTTTATAACTAACACGTAGAAAAAAAGCATTTTTAAAAGAATAATATCTAAATTGTTTCTTTATGTAAATGGAAAGTAAATTTAAATATTATATGTTTTTGTAAAAGGGTTAGTTTATGCCACAAAAAACTCATCTAATATTATGAGAACAATAAATTTTGCATTCTTTGGTGATTTCTTGGCGTCAAAATAAATGCGATTTTTCAGCCAACTTCGAGGTTCCATACCTCTAAAACTAGAACGATATCAATCATAATATTTTTGCTACATATTTACAACTATAAGAAGGTTATCCAGTTAAATTTTGTATATTTTCATTCAGTCCCTTTTCAGATATTAAATCTCATTTTTTCTCCAAAATGCCAAAATTGACAAATTATATAAAACAATGACTGTCTTCAAATACTTCACACTACTTCTGGGAATAGTCCTATGAGGTATCTATTCAAGGGAAAAAAAGTAAAGAGTGAGTCTTAATTCCTTCTACCCGTATTTTTATGCCAAAAATGTAAAATTTCACACAAAAAATCTTATTTTTAAGCTAATTTTTCCCAAATTTGTTACTAATAATCAGAAAAATAACTAGTATAGAAATTTAGATCATTTTCTGCTCAATCAAGTTGTTTTTAAATCATTTTGATATATTTATAAATAAAAAAGTTATAAGCATCTTCAAAAAGTACTCTTTTCATGAAAAGTCGCTTCCGCAGCTACTGAAAAGTGGTTGCTAAAAAAAATTCTGAAGGCTTAAAATTTTTTAAACCTTTGTTTCATGCTCCCAATATAACAGTTAATTAACAGACAAAAAGTTTTAAAAATAAAAAATAGTGAGCAACATGGTCTGTATGATCTTACATGGATTAACCCAGTTTGAACTTATTTTAAAATTGCAATGTTGGTTGTCAATGTTGGCGTTCAAAGTATGATTTCCGAAAAACATTTAATCGAAAAAGAAATGAATATGTAATATTGGTTACACAATTGAACTTTACATTTTCGATAATATTATTTTCAAAGGCTACTTGTAACTTTTTTTTCAAATTCCGTCTTCAATCTTAGACATAAAAATATGGTAAAAATGGGTAAGCCACTTTTCTTCCCATATTAAGTAAACTAAAAAAGATGTTTGGGAAGAGAATCATTTTGCACACTTTCAAAAACTTTGTTTATTTACATTTTGATGTGCATTAGCCAACGTACTGTTTTGTTTTACTGCAAACTCTCTCACTTTTTTGAAACCCGTAAAAAATTCTGAAAAAAAAGGAAAAGTTTCCGAAAAAATGTTTACTATTCACTCAAGAACGCTTGCTTTAGTATTTCAGTTACTACCAAATCGATATACCATTAAATATTTTAAATAACAGTAAATTACAAATAAAGGAGGCGAAATGATTCAAAAATTTATATTAAATTATTAAAAGCTCATTCAGAATTTACCATTGATTTATTTTAGCAAATATTGCTAAATAAAAAAATTGCGAGGTAGTACATTATAGCATCGTTGGAAAGCAGGCTTCCCTGGTATTGCAGCAACTATTTTTGATGGTTTCCATTCCCAGAAAATGTAGGAAATTAAGGTTTAACAGAGGTGCCCTGCAAACATGACGACGCAGCCCTTATTTCACCAAAAATACGAAAAAAAAAATTAAAGTAAACGACATGAAAGAAAGAAAAAAAAAAAAAAAACCCACTACAAACCACAACACTAAAATTTTTCAACAACGCAATATCTTTGCAATGATCATACCCGTCGCAAATTACTTGGAGAGGCCATTGAAATCTATCATTCCCTGCCAATTAATTTTTGTGAGGCGAAATTATTAGGTAATTAATTTTCAATACTTGATTTGTAAATAACATGTGATTCTTACTTTCATTGCCTTCTCTTAATAGAACGTCCTATTTGTCTTTAAGTTATGTGTTCCCCCCCCCCCGGTTTATTTTAGGAATAAAAACAATCACTCATGGTTCACCGATCAAATACATTATTTTCTCGGATATTTATTTATTAACAGGTTTATAACACCCGTTAGACTCACAGCGCTAGAAGAGTAATTTTTCCGCTTTTGTTTGACAAAATAAACTATAAAAGAATGACAAATAATTAAAGGATTTCTAGCAAATTTCTACTAAGCGAAGCAACTCACAACCACACATTCAGTATTCCAGAGCTGAATTTTCCGTAATGGATAAAGTAAAACTCTAATGGTCATGGTCAGTAGTTCTAAACTTTGATTGCGCTCTGTATGAATATTGATGAATTCATTAACACTAATATTCACTAATAAATTAGTACGTAAGTAATTCTAAAGTTGATTACAAAAGAATATATGCTGTAACTCTTGAAGAGAAAGCTATCTTTAATTCGAACAGATCTATTTGTATTTCTTTGTAATACAAGTTTGTGTTGTAATAACAAAAATAACCATTTTGTTCATTGGTTTACATGTGTTTTTAATGTTAATCTAGTTTAATTTTTAGTTCAGTTTTGCCCTTAATGTAATAATTTGAAAACCATTTCAAATTTTTTTTAACGTACATAACTATATTAGTGTTTTTGGTTTTTTCTTTGTTAAAATACATTCCAGATTAATTGCACTTTGTTTTTGTTTTTTTTTTCTTTAAATAAGAATTGCAAAGCATGCATCATGTTTGACATGGATAATTTTGAAAAAAAAAGGAAAAGATTTACTTAATGCTTTTTACTAAAAATTTACTTAATGCTTTTCAAAGATAGTACAAAATAGATATAAAGGGTTTGAACTTTATAAAATAGTTATTGTTCTTGCTATAAAGCATTGCCAAAGCTAAAACAGCAATTCCGTAGTCTCCTCCCTCCTGTTTAAAAGTAGATTGCAGTATAAATAATTCATCTTCTGCATTTAAGAAAATGATTAAAATACTCACTACAATGGGAATAACTTAAAAGTGCCCCCTCTAGGGGAAAAAAAGCAAAATACTCATAATATTTGTAATAAATTGAAAAAAAAATGCAACAAATATTTTAAAGTGTACAACTATGCCTCTACGCGGAGTTAAAAAAATGCAATTATTTGTACAAAAATAAAACAATCCTCCATCGAATTAACACAAAGTTAAAATACCCATCCCGAAAAGAAAATAATTTAATTGAAGTACCCATTATAAATTTAGAGCAAAAAATTATAACTAGCTATCTCAATAGAAAAAAATGACTTGGAATACACGATACAATTTTAGAACACAACGTCCTTTTACTATTAAGACATATGCATTTTTTAACACGCATAACAGTTAGAACAAAACGACAATCCAGATGCCAGCCATTTTTTTAAAACCCCGTCAAGAATTTAAAACCCAGTAAGAATAAGTAGCTAAATCCTTTTCCTGTGATAAAATAATTCAGAGTTCAGTAATACACTGCAAAAAATAAACTGATGTTTTTTTAAATATAAAATTGGCAGCGAAGGTTCCATTTTAAAACTTCAAAATACACAATAGTTAAGTAAAATTGTTCATTTTACAGCAATAAACTAAAATTGCTAACTCTACTGTAATAAACTGTAAAATCGCTGGCTTTTCAGTTTATTACTGTACCTGTTTAAACTGGAACCTCTGCTGCCAGTATTATACTGTTAAAACAACAGTTTACTTTTCGCAGTGTATCTCATTGCAAAGTGGATGTTAGTAACTTTTGCAATCGAAGCGTCTCAAGTTCGTTGTATCCAGAGTTGATAAATAACGGCGTAGTCGATTGTTTAACCTAGGCTTTTTTTTTTTTTGCTATTTTTGAAGTGCTCCATACTTCTGCTCATAAAGTATAAACTAAAAGTAAATTAACTTGTGCAAGAAAAAAGAAAATATATATCTAATATCTTTAAACGAGCAATTCTTGTATATATATATATATACAAGAATTATAAAGATATATATACAGGGTGTCCACTCCAATCGTGGACCAATAGCTAATTTCTAAACCGTTAGAGATAAGCATATAGTTTATTTAGGAAAAAATCTCCAAATTACGAAAGGAATTTTGGGTCTATACAAGGTTTTTCAAAAAATCAAATTTTGAAAGAGTTACGAAATTTAAATTTTTATACCGCCCCCCAGTCCTATCAATCATATTTAGTAAAACATTCTTGACACTGTAACGTTTAAAACTAAAAAAAAATCACTCTTCTAGCACAAAAATTGACCGAGTTATGACGTTTTGAAAAATCAAGATTTTGCATTGTTTCATGACGTCATCGAGACATCGCTCCCTCGAAGACGTCATGAAACAATGCAAAATCTTGATTTTTCAAAACGTCATAACTCGGTCAATTTTTGTGCTAGAAGAGTGATTTTTTTTTAGTTTTAAACGTTACAGTGTCAAGAATGTTTTACTAAATATGATTGATAGGACTGGGGGGCTGTATAAAAATTTAAATTTCGTAACTCTTTCAAAATTTGATTTTTTGAAAAACCTTGTATAGACCCAAAATTCCTTTCGTAATTTGGAGATTTTTTCCTAAATAAACTATATGCTTATCTCTAACGGTTTAGAAATTAGCTATTGGTCCACGATTGGAGTGGACACCCTGTATATATATATACAAGAATATATATATATATATACAAGAATTATTAAGCAGCGCATTACCCATGTTGATGTTTTACCTGTTAGTTTTAAATTTCAAGTAGTTTTAAATGTTTTTCCTGATGTTTCTCATTGTTGTTCTATTTATTTCTGTTACTCCAATTTATGCACAGTTACTCTTCATGAGCTATTATTGTCTCTTTTTGATATTCATATTTGCAATTGATTTTTAGCTGCAATAATTGCGCTAGTTAATTTGCAGACTTTAAACTGTTAATCTTGATTATATATATATATATATATATATATATATATATATATATATATATATATATATATATATATATATATATATTTATTTATTTATTTATTTTTCGGATCTCGAAAACGGCTCTAACGATTTCGATAAAAGTTTGTATTTAGATAGAGTTTTGGTTTCTGAGTTCATCTACGTCGGCGTTTTTTTTGTAAAAACGCGAGTTTTCACAAAAAGCCCGTTTTTTTTTTTTTTTTTTTTGTGCCTTCATTGAAAGTTTGAGAAGCTTTTATTTCGCCATTTTCTTTATGATTACTTTCGTTGTTACTGTTTCTTAGCAACCATGTGTAATTATAACAATGGATTTCATATTTAATCACATCAGCGCGAGTTTAAATTTTATGGTATTTGGCAACGTTAAATTGTTATTGTTGTTGAAACGTTAAAGCAGGGCTTCACTAGATAAGTGTCTTATACAGGCTGTTTCATTTATTCAAAAGCCATGGAATAAAAGCAGTGATGATTGTCCACCGACATCTGTTGAATTTTATGGTAACTTAGGCAGGGATTCAAGTGAAACAGGCCATCGCAAATTACAATCGCTACTGGAAATGAATTACATTAGAACGTTTCTTGATAAAAAAAATCGTGACGTCAGCGTGACGTTTGACTATGAAAAACGAGCTAGATAAAACGTCACAGCCTACTTGGCGAATAAGAGGAGATCGCTGAGTGCTTGTGAGCTCTTATTGGCTCCACCCGTAGTGACGTCATGCCAAGTTAAGTTGATGATAATGTAATTCACTTCCAGTAGCGATTGCAATTCGAAGCGATCGCAGTGCTGTTTCACTTGAATCCCTGTCTTACATTATATAAAAATCAGATTACTTTTTACTTTTCAAGTACGATTTCAAAATGGAGTGTAAAAGTGTGATAGTTCTTTTTAAAATATTTTTTTCCTCCTCAAGAGTGTTTAGTAAGATATTTCAGGTAAAAAATCAATAAATATGAAATTCAATTTTCTTAAAATATTAAGTTTCGAAACAAAATTACATCTATCTAATATGTTTAGATGAGCAATTTCGGTATATATATATTTCGGATCTCGAAAACGGCTCTAACGATTTTGATAAAATTTTGTCTTTAGATAAAGTTTTGGTTTTTGAGTTCATCTACATCTGCGTTTTTTATGTAAAAACGCGGTTTTTTGTGCCTTCATTTAAAGTTTGACGAGCTTTCTTTCGCTATTTTCTTTATGATTACTCTTATTGTTACTGTTCACAGCAACCACGTTTTATTATAACAATGGATTTCATATTTAATCACATCAGCGTAAATTTAAATTTTTATGGTATTTTTCAAATGAGTTTTGGCAACACGTTAGAATTATTATTGTTTTTGAAATTTAAAGAAGATCAATCAAAATAAAGTTAGAATTGGGTGTGGGCTGCGGTAGTCCGATCGGTTAGTCGTCGGACTCGTAACCGGAGGGTCCCGGGCCGATCATATAGAGGAAGCCCAGCCGATAAAAGATCCACCGTCTTCATTAATGATGGCTGAGGGACGTTAAAAATGTTCGTGGTCATAAAATCCTCCAAGTGAAACAATACCTCTGGGGGATGCTGGGCCAAGGGTTTGCTCGGCCCTAGGGCCGAAATGAGCAAAGCGCTCTTCAGGGCCCCATCCCGGTTAAACCACGAGTTGTGGTATTGTACGGGGGGAACCTTGAAGTGTGAAGTAAAATGAAAGTCAAAATCAACTGGAACAAAATGCGTACTGGAGAACAGGGACTATGCATCCATTCTCATCAACACCTTCCGCGCCAAATGAAACGAAATTGCGTGTGATTTTATGGTGAGCATGGATTAAATAAGGTTGTGTTTTTAAAACAAATTACGGCTGTTTTAAATGCGTAATTGCAACAAGTACTTCGCAATCTAAACAAGTACTTCGCATTTTAGCAAAAAACACAAGTTTAAAACCTCTTTTTTCATTACCGAGCGGGCTCGGTCCCCTGGTACTATATATATATACAGGGTGGTCCAAATTAAACTTTCCCAAATCAGAGGCCTGTACAGGACGTTGTATGGGTCATAATGCGATGAAATTTCGAAAACAGACATTTCAGACCATGCGCTCGAGATTTATTAAAGAAAACAACTAGTACAAAAAGTTGCCGATAGGTGGCGTTGTAACACTAGTTATTTGCATGTTACAGCAACGGGATTTGCAGAAAAAGAGGAAAACAGTTACTACACAGGCAGTTGTTTCCAACTCGCTGATGCACAATGCCGACCTTGAAAGACAAAGCTCTATTGGTGAAACTTTTTTACCAGAATGGCAAAAACTTCCCTTTTGCTATAAGAGCCTTCTGTCGGCCGAAGACTTGCTCTATCACAGGAAGCAGGTATCAAGACCCCCCCTCCCTCATGTTGACAACGTTTGTAGTTCCTGAACTTCAACAACGTGGCCGCCTCCAGGACACGATATGTATGCAGCATGGTGCACCTCCCCATATTCTTCATGGCGTTTAACAGATGTTACGGGCAACTTTCAGAGATGTACGTGTGATGAGCCGCTGTTTTCCAACAGCTTGGCCTCCTCTCTCGCCTGATCTCACCTCATGCGACTTTTGATTATGAGGATTCTTAAAGGATCGGGTCTATCGAGAATACCCCACAACCTTGGCACATTTTAAAAACGTAATTAATGGCCATGTTCGTAGCATTAGAGTAAACTTATTGCGTTCAGCTTTGGACCACACTGCTTTACAACTGCAAAGAGTTGTAGAGAACCACGGCACACATATAGAGCATCTGTAGAATGTTTTGTTAATCTGCCTCACCACTTATCGGCAACTTTTTGTACTATTTTCTTTCTTTAATAAATCTCAAGCGCATAGTCTGAAGTGTCTGTTTTCAAAATTTCATCACATTATGACCCATACAACGTCCTGTACAAGCCTCTGAGTAAGGGGAGTTTAATTTGGACAAACCTGTATGTATGTGTGTATATATATATATATATATATATATATATATATATATATATATATATATATATATATATATATATATATATATATATATATAATAAATAGTGCTAATCTATGGTATTTTCCCCGCTTCATATATGAAAGTGTAGCTTTAAAAATAAATTAAAACTTTAAATAACGTACAGGTTCCAAAACAAATGTATGTCTAATTTCAAATTAGTAAGGGCTTTAGGCTCTTCTTAGTACCACTTTCAAACATGAAAGCAAACGATAAACTACAAACTCGTCTGATTTATACATAGGGTAGCGAAAACCATTCATTGGAAACTAATTCGCTGAAAATAAAAATAATAAAATAAATAAATAAAATATAATCAAGGTTACATATTCAATTATATTACAAGAGCTGACCCAATCGACTTTTTTTTTTCCTTTTCCCAAAAGTGTACGCAGGATTTCATTAACTTGAGTACGCATGACACAGTCGAGTACATCTTCAACACATACGTACGAAAACAGCGTTGAAAAAAACAGGCATCTTTGCTTCAGATGCATTTTTAAATTCATGATTGACTATATCAATGTGTGAAACACGAATATTTTATTAATATATATTTTAAATGACTATTTCAGTTAATTAAAGGACATTATTATAATAATATATATTTAAAATGACTATTCTAGTTTATAAAATGACAACATTTTAATAATATAGATTTAAAATATGTGATATGTGAACATGCATTTATTCACCGAAAACGTTTCCCAATAAGTTATTATTGAATTTAAGAATTAGTTGACATAAGTAAATGTACTTAAATCGGTGTTTCCCTCATATCACCATTAGTTGTTTTTAAAACACAGAAATTAACGGCCTCGACAATGTATCTTCAAGTAAGGTATGATCCCACACCTTTTCTTGGAACTAAAATGTCAGACATGCCAGCCTGTCATCTAAAGGGGGACTTTATATCCATACCTTATATCAAGTATTTGATAAAAGGTAAGATCCCACACCTTTTCTTGGAACCAAAAGGTTGGACAGGTCAACCTGTCCTCCAATGGGGCTCTAGCAGCAATGATTAGTACCCATAATCATTAAAGATTTAGCGTTTGATCGTATAAGTTTGTAAATGTTTCAATAAGAGATTGAGATTTTCCAAGCGGAAAAATTAGTGAAATTAATTGCTTTCGAAAAATTAATTAGATAGGTTTAATGCTCCAGCAGCTGAATATTAGCATGACTAATTACCGAAATAATTCGAAGTAAAATTAAGTAATTATAAGAAGGAATTGTTCATGAGTTTAAGGAGAGTTTTTGATCTAAGAAGCAAAAAAAAATGTATGCATATAGGTATGAACAAATTGATTACTATTAATTTAATTTTTATGTTTTTTATTTCGTCGAATAGATTTGTCTTGTGCATACAAATGTACCAGGCAAGACAGAAACCAGACTTTTCTTTCTAAGAGTATTTTACCAATCACATTTCTTGCGAAATCAGATAAAAAAACAAATTGGTTGAATACTGTATTGTTTTGAAAGAAATGATGTTAACAATAGCTACAATAAAATTTATTACTGAAAATAAAGCAAAGTTTGTGCATCTCTTCAATAATAATAATTTTATTTTTCAAATGAAATTAAAAACAATTGATTATGAAATACTAAAGAATTAATTATAATTTCTTTAAAAAAAAGTATTTTTTGTAATCTTTCGGAAGGGGTTTGAACCATAAAAATCATCACCAATGGTGCCCTAGTATCAGAAATTTTGAACTTAAAATAATCATTGTGTTCTCCTTAAAATATTTGGTAGTGTATATATTAGGGATGCTACCTATCTTAGAATGTATTCACCAAAATGCTTGTTATAGGTAGGGGTGAGTTGGGTATGTTGGGACATTTCAGTTGGTAATTATTCAAAAAATATCTCAGCGAATTCTGGTAACATTTATTTGATGTCACAAAAAGAATTTTTATTTATAATGTTTAAAGAAATCTGGGCCTTTAATATTTCCATACAGATAAACATTTATAAATGGAAGCAAAGTTAGCACATTTTTCACGTTCCTTAGATTTATTTTAGAAGCACGATATTTACCATATTCCTTTAAAATGGGGCTTTTACGCACGTATAACGCAAGTCTTAGCTCTTTTAATCGTTTTCCAGTTAAACTATGTAGAGGCCGTCTGGTACTTCTACAGACTTCACAATAAAAGTACATTGTACAGAGTACTGCTGTTGGCCCTATGACCAACCACCATCCTAGAAGCCAGGTCCTTGATATAAACGCCAGAGAGAGTACTCAACTATATCCCCAAATACAGTGTGCCCATTTTTGTCTACCATTCGACATAAGTTACATTTGGACTATTCAGATTCACACTTGGGTCAACACACCAGGGTTCAAACCCGGTCAACACGCGTTATGGCGTTATGGCGTTTTGTTTTTAGCAAGTTTAAGTCCAGATTTCGAATCAACAGTTAATTAATTTTGCTATCTTGAAAGAAGATGAACCACGGATGATTTAATTATTGAAGGGAAACAGATTAAGAATGTAAAATCAACATCGCAAGCAGTTTTTTCTGAAACTTTCTTCTGAATAAGCTGCGTATATACATTTAATGTATTGATAGAGCTTAATTTGAATTTTGTTCATCTTTCAATGAAGTATCTGGGAATACGTTTTTTTTTTTTCCTTTTCTTTCATTTCTACAACCACGTCTTGTTTTCAGGTAATCTTTTGAAGTTGTTTAATTGGAGCTAATATGCAAAGGGAATAAAATATTTTACCTTGATACAATGTAATTGCTTTAAACTTTAAATGGGATATACTTTTTTTCTTATGGTTTAATTCTGTTACTATACATTCCATCTAGATTTATCTGCTTCCTAAAATCTCTAATTTATTCTTTTGTAGCTACTGGCTAATTAAATTAACTATCATTGTACACTTCTTTGTACGAGATAATTTTTTCAAACCATAAAACACCCTATTTTATTTCTCCACACTTCATATTTAAATTGCCATTTTTTAACTATTCTTATTTTTCATATAAAAAGCGCATAGCAGGTTGAATTCAATTTCACTGATACCATACATTCATTAACAGTATTTCATAGAAACTTTACTATTCGTATTTAAATATATTTTAGAATATTTTTCTCTTACGTTTCTGACTTATTTAGATTGAAACGTTAATTAAACCGAAATAATTCATTTAGCTGATTTCTGTTATTAGATACAAACTCAATAAACAAGTTGTAATTTTAATAGATTTGCCTTGTTTTTCACATTTAATTTAACTCTTTGCCTGAAAAAAAGATTAAGATGGAGTCCTTATCAAAAAATAATTTAAAGTTCACTTTTATTTTCCCCCTCATTTATGTAATTTATGTTTTGTTATTATATGCTAGAAAGTATAAGCAAACATTTATTATTATTTAAACTATAAAAATAATGTGCTATTACTGTTTATATCCCTATTCCCACTTCGCTAAATCTTTAAATAATGACTGAAACACATACTTTAAGTTTAATAATCATGAAGTAGATAAATTTTCTTTTTTTATCTAAAAGCAAAAATGTGGTGTTAGAAAAAAAAAGTTTTAATTTTTCTGAAACGTAAACACGCAACGTGCTTTAAGAGCCATTATTTTGAAAATCGAACAAAAAAGGGAAATTTTGGCAGTGACCATTTTTGATTTTCCTCATATTTTTATGTGCCAAAGTAGGTCATGAGTAGTGAACATTGTGAAGTTAGTAGCTCCCCCAAAAAGTTTTGTTCGCTCGGTAAAAATTTCCAACGTTTGATGTTATGCAGCGCTATTTTGGTAAAATGACTAAAAGACGCATTTCAGTGCGCTGCAGTTTTTTACAGAAAAGCCACCCAATGGTTATGTTTACATTTTTTTATTGTACAGTGTGTAGTTATGAGGACCCCATAGTTGTGGTGGGTTGCTTTAGTTAAGGGGCTGCAAAGTATGGTTTTTAGCATATTTTCGCTCAACTTTGAATTGCGTTATTTCTCCCTAAAAGCAACCCCCCGAAATTTTAATGATATATAGTGAAAATTTATACTATGAAGAGAATATGTGGTACGAAAATTGTTTAATATCACATTGCTTTGAAGAGAAAAGGACTTGGATATTTATAAATTTTCAAAATTTGGGGTTTTCTGATTGCATTTAACTTAAGAGCCGTTTTTTTAAGAATCAGGCAGTCAAAAAAATTGACATTTTTGATTTTGCTGAAAATTTCAGAATATGGTCTTTATTTAAAATTATTAAACACGTGTTTTTTATTTTCTCAAAAAAATTTTTTTTCTTTCCGTTTTGGGAGGTCAAAGTTGGACTTTGCTCTTTTTTTCAATAAAAACATGCCAACTTAGATGAGCCAATACTTTTTGCTTTAGGAGTGAACCGTAGAACTGACAATTATTTTGTGTTCTACTATATCCCCACTAACTGTAAGTACATAAATATTTGTGGACGACTCTTGGCACAAAGGTCAGAGGTCACTCAAAGTTGGACGAAAAATAGTTTTTTAATGCAACTTTGACCGACCAAATCTTTTTGTGGAAACGGTGCACCACGGTAGTGTATATATCAGTAAATACCCACCAAAGAGTAGTATCCAAAAACATAAAGATATGTATGCTTGTTTTTTTGCTTATCGAAATATTTGACTCTGAAGTTGCTGAAATCGCAAAATCACGTGACTTTGAGGGTCATTATCTCCTTGCAGCATGAGTGACCAGATACAAAACTAGTTGGAGAAGAAGCCTTTCTTGTCCTAGAAATACAATCCGTTAACAAACCTATGGCTACTCTTTCAGTTTTTGCATAATTCTTCTCTAAACTTTGAAAAATGAGTATTTTTTGGCGTTAAGGAAAAAGGCTAATTACCTGTTTTAAAATAGGTATTGCTATAATTTGTAGCATTATTATATCCCAACTTTCTAACTAGCTGAAATGGCATCTAATGATGGTTATACACTTGAAACCAAATTGAAAATGAATTGTCGAAAATACTCAGTATACGTCAAAAACCATATTTTTTTTATTTGTCCAGGCGACGTTTTTTTTTGTTACAGCTCTTTATTCCGTTCGGTTCCGACATGGTAAGCAATTTATGTAGGGGATGGTGGGATACCTCGGACCTATTTTTGCTTTTCAATTTTTAATTTCATAACTATTTGCCAAATTTAAAAACAAATACCATAAGTTGAAACTTTATGATTTGTTACGCTACATATAATTATCTTAAATTTTTTTTAAACTTATTTCAATTACATTTTTTGTAATAAACATAATAATGCACATAGAACCGAGGTACACCACCGGTGGTGTACCTTGGGTTTTGGGATGGTGTACCTTGGACCAATAATTAACAGGTAAAGAAAACGTGATTTTCAGTAAGAACATCACTATTTATCAATCAGTAAACCACACATAAATTTAAACATACATTTTTAATTTGTTTCAAAGATAAATAAAAATTTAGATCTTATTATCTTGTCACGTTTCCCTTTTTAAAAAATACCAAGATGCTCTATCTCCTGAAAACCATGCTAGAGAGTTTTTTTTTCTAAGCTGAACTTATTTCCGACCAAGATTGTAATTGGATAAGTCAATTCCAAATGTTAACTTCTGGAGCTACCTTTCTGATCCACTAGATAGTATTGGGTGTGGTAGCTTGAATATATCCTTTTTTTCAACTTCATAAATAGTAGGAACTTCTCTTGTAAACTTCTCACAGTTTGGATCTTTTTTTTTTTTTTACAAATTTAACTGTATATTCATGATTAGCAATAGAAATAATCTCTGCAAGAAAATATTTGATAGCTTTTTTGCCAGCAAATTTCACCAAAACAAAATCGCCAATCTGAATATTAATGTTATCTGCAACTTCTAGCTCATTAAAATCTTCCTCTGAAATATTGGTTTCCTCATAAAAATCTTCAAAATTCTCAAGTTCAAGCTCTAAAGAATAATAAAGTTATCTCTTAGCTGGCTTGGTAGGGGGTTTTACTGTCTTAGTTTGCTTTACTTTTTTCATTGCCCCTTTTAGCCTTTTCTATTTCAAGACGTCCTTTCCGGGATGTATCGGTCAAAATACAAGACATTCTTTTAGGTCTTCCCCCTATGGGGTCATTTTTTTCGGTAGTGCACTTTGGATATGGCCTTATTTCTTCAGGAGAGTGACAATGCTTGGCAAAGAAGTACTAGCTTCAAATGTTGACACACCAGCAAAATCCTTTTGTGTGTTATTTTCTTCTTGCTTTTGCACTGAGCAATCATTGATATTTGATGGGAGGAAATCAAAATCTTCAAAAAATATTTTCATTCACCGCTATATAAACCGTCCAAGGACTGCAGTCCTTGGATGGAATAACCGACTTAGCGGTGTATTTCACATATAAATGTAGTTAAGAATTCATCATTAGCTTTACCATAAATCATGATTATGCAGTTGCAAAACTGCATAATAAGTTTATAATTTATGTTAAAATTTTTAGTTTTGGAAGGAAACACTTCACTTGAATTTTAAAAGGCATTTCAAAAAACTAAAGAACATGAAATTTTAGGAGCTGTACTTGTTATGCACTGCAGAAGTGTGTACCTTGGACCAGTCCAAGGTACACCACTTGTATTGGGTTCGAGGTACACCACTTGGTTATAAAAAACAAAGTAGCTGACCATTGTGTTACAGTTTGGATTAACTTTGTTTCAAGCACACGGTGTTATAGCTAGAACATGACTCTATAATGCATGACCCTCATTTCATAATAAACAATATATGTTTTAGAATAAAAATACTCAAAAGTAACCGGAAAAACTTACTTTTGAATAGTGAATTTCCCTTTATAATAATATTTCAATCAGATGAGCTTTCCACAAAACAGAAAGGTATGCAGTGAGACCTCTAGAGGCACATATTTCAACAACACATGTTGCTACTCAAATATTTTTAAAAAGCAGAGCTGTAATCAGCCTAGGTCCGAGGTACACATATGTCCGAGGTACACCACTTACCCCTACTTCTTGTCGTTCTAGTTGCTGTAAAACAGGAAAGCAATCTATCTTAAGTCTGATATAAAGCAATATATCCTGTCATATCAAGTTTATAATGCTAAAAGAATATTTTGAAATGGACAATAAACACAATAAAAAAAAAAAAAAAACTTATGTTCAGCTGTGCCCTCTTGGTCGATGTTGTGAATGTCATCAAAAACTCAACTTTTTCACAAATAAGAAGCCCCTTTAGCAGAATGTCACTTCTTAAAAATCTTGGTACATTAAAGCCCCATGGTGCAGGTCTGGAAATTTTTGATGACATTCATGACATCGAGCAAGAGGGCTCAGCTGAATAAGTAAGTTTTTTTTTTTTTTTTAGATTAGGTCTATTATCCATTTCAAAATATTCTTTTACATTAAAAACTGGATATGACAAGAGAAATTACTTTATATCAGACTTAAGATACATTACTTTCCAGTTTTACAGCAACGCAACTAGAACGACAAGAAGTACATAAATTTGCTTACCATGTCGCAACCGAACGGAATAAAGAGCTGTAACAAAAAAAAACCGTCGCCTGGACAAATAAAAAAATATGGTTTTTGACGTATACTGAGTATTTTCGACAATTCATTTTCAATTTGATTTCAACTGTATAACCATCTTTAGATGCCATTTCAGCTAGTTAGGAAGTTGGGACATAATAATGCTACAAATAACAGCAATACCTATTTTAAAACAGGTAATTGGCCTTTTTTCTTAACGTTAAGTTTAGAGAAGAATTATGCACAAACTGAAAGAGTAGCCATAGGTTTGTTAACGGATTGTGTTTCTGGGACAAGAAAGGCTTCTACTCCAACTAGTTTTGTATCTGGTCACTCATGCTGCAAGGAGATAATGACCCTCAAAGTCACGTGATTTTGCGATTTCTGCAACTTCAGAGTCAAATATTTCGATAAGCAAAATATCAACCACACATATCTTTATGTTTTTGGATACTACTCTTTGGTGGGTATTTACTGATATATACACTACCGTGGTGCACCGTTTCCACAAGAAGATTTGGTCGGTCAAAGTTGCATTAAAAAACTATTTTTCGTCCAACTTTGAGTGACCTCTGACCTTTGTGCCAAGAGTCGTCCACAAATATTTATGTACTTACAGTTAGTGGGGATATAGTAGAACACAAAGTAATTGTCAGTTCCACGGTTCACTCCTAACGCAAAAAGTATTGGCTCATCTAAGTTGGCATGTTTTTATTGAAAAAAAGAGCAAAGTCTAACGTTGACCTCCCAAAACGGAAAGAAAAAAATTTTTTTTGAAAAAATAAAAAAACACGTGTTTAATAATTTTAAAAAGACCATATTCTGAAATTTTCATCAAAATCAAAAATGTCAAGTTTTTTGACTGCCTGATTCTTAAAAAAAACGGCTCTTAAAACAGCAACCCTAAAAAAAAAAAAAAAAAAAAAAAAAAAAAAAAAAAAAAAGATATGAATTATGGAACCTACATATGTGTAGAATAACGTAAAACAGAAAGTTGCGTGGGGTCTCGTCTCGTTTTCAAGAAAAAAAATTGTAGCTCATTTTATTGCTTTTTTCTCATAGTAAAATGCATCCATCAAGTAGGTCAGATCTGCTGAAACTTTACGTAAATAGTAATGATGTATTTAAAGTTGTATAGAGAAAGGAAAAAAGACTAAAAACACTTACTTTGTCTAAATTTTTATAATTTTTAGTTTTTTGATTGCAATTAACTCAAAAAAAACGGGAAATCCTGAGACCATTATTGAATGCACATATTACTAGCTTCGAAATATTGGAAAAAGTAAATTCGGTGAGGTATCTTCAGGTGTATTCTAGTGGGAGGTCACAGTGACCTCCCGAAAAAGTTCATGATCGAAAAATTTTGCTGACAATTCAGCAAATTTGGAAAAAAGTTTGCAAAATTGAGATTTTTTAATGATACATTTTTTTTTCTCACGTGTGTTTAATCGTATTTTGTAAAAATTTAAGTTCCAGTGCGCAAGAGTATCTTATACTTCTCAAGAAGATGTTCTTAATTTTCCAAAGGAATTTCCTAATGTTTCCAATTGATAAAATACGATCAAGCCCACACGTAAAAAATAAACAAAAAGCAAATTTCAATGTTGCAGTATTGTTTTTAAAGTTGCTGAATCTTCAGAAAAAATTTCCGAATATGAAATTTTTCTGGATGTCACAGTGACCTCTTTGACTTCCCATTGGGGAGCCTCTAAAAATACCTCACAGTATTTGCTTTTTCGAATATTTCCAGTCATTACCAGCTAGTAATATGTAAATTAAAGAATTCCCTCAGTATATCGATTTATCGTTTTTTGATGTAATTGCAATAAGAAGACACAATTAAGTGCTGTGATTCTTTTGCACTATTAATATACACACATACATAAATAATTATCATTTAGCAGATCTGACCTACATACTGGATGCATTTTACTACGGGAGGACGTATTAAAATCTGCTTCATTTCTCTTTAAAACTAGAAGATATCCTTGGCAGCTTTATTTTTTACGTTGTTTTACACATATGCAGGTATCATATAATATAAAAAAATAATCATAATATGTAAAAAATAAACAAATAGAAAATTTCAATGTTGCAGTATTGTTTCCAAGTTTGCCGAATCATCAGTAAAATTTTTTGATCATGAAATTTTTCGGGAGGTCACTGTGACCTCCCACTAGAATACATCTGAAGATACCTCACCGAATTTACTTTTTCCAATATATCAAAGCTAGTAATATGTGCATTCAATAGTTCTCTCAGGATTTTACGTTTTTTGCGTTAATTGCAATTAAAAAACTAAAAATTATAAAAATTACACAAAATTAAGTGTTTTTAGTCTTTTTCTCTTTCCCTATACAAATTTAAATACATCATTGCAATATACTTAAAGTTTCAGCAGATATGACCTACTTGATGGACACATTTTACTATGAGAAAAAAGTATTAAATTAAGCTACAAAAAAAAAAAAAATTTTTTGAAAACGAGACGAGATCCGACGCAACTTTCTTTTTTACGTTATTCTACACATCTGTAGGTTCCATAATTCATAAAAGTTATTTTTTTCTAGGGTTGCTGTTTTGAGTTAAATGCGATCAAAAAACCCCAAATTCTAAAAATTTGATAAATATCAAATGTCTTTCAATAATGTCTCTTTCAGTTCAAAGCATTGAGATATTAAACAATTTTCATACCACATATTCTCTTCATAGTATGATTTTTCAGTATATGTTAAAAAAATTTCGGGGAGTTGCTTTTAGGGGGAAATAATGCAGTTCAAATTCGAGCGAAAATGGACTAAAAACCATGCTTTGCGGCCCCTTAACTAAAGAAAGCAACACACCCCAACCCAAACAACTATGGGGTCCTTATAACTACCCACTGTACAATCAGTAAATGTAAACATAACCATGGGGTGGCTTTTTTGTAAAAAACTACAACGCACTGAAATGCGTCTTTCAGCCGTTTTACCAAAAAAGCGCTGCATAACAAAACTTTGGGAATTTTTACCGAGCGAACACATTTTTTTTTGGGGGGGGGGGGCTACAAACTTCAGAATGTTCACCTCTCATGATCTACTTTGACATATAAAAAATGAAGAAAATCAAAAATGTTCACTGCCACACCTTGTCTGAATTTCAAAATAATGGCTCTTAAATAGTTTAGGTATTGCTCTACGAATAAAATGTCGAAATTGATTTTATCAAATTTATGTCTCCAAAACTTCATTAATATTTTTCGTTGATGTTTCACAGCAATGATTATTTGACATCTAAGCCACGGTATATCACTAGGTTTCTATGTTAATTTGCTTTATTTACAGGTTTCAGGGCCCTTTGAAATGTATTTTCGGAAGTTCCTGAAATACTAACAGAACTATGTAAAACATTTTTTCATGTTTCTTTCTGGATCCTTTTCATACTCCGTTTGTCGTAAGAAGCTCCCAGAACATCAACGTTTGCGACATACACAAATCCATCTCTAATTTGCCTTATCTGCAGTATTCCGGAATCTAAACAAAATTGTAATATTTTTCTCTGTTTAAACTTTATCCCAAACATTAGGATAGTTCAACAAACATTCAGTATGCTTCATTTGTGTATCGCTGCTTTTCTAGAAATGCATTGAACACATATTTATTGCATTAAAACTCTTTTTTGACCAATTCCTATGCGTATCGTGCTCGTTATAATTATTTTCTAATTTTGTTTAAAAAGATGATGCAAAACAAGTTTTAAAAAAATCTCTACTCAATCTCCTCTAATGCGGTTAGAACTTTTTATAAAGAAAAGCAATAACAACTTCATATGCATCAAAAGTATTCTATAATTTAAGATAACTTTTAAAATTTTATTTTATGTCATTTTTGTACCGCTCAAAAATGTACCTCTTGAGGCAAATAGTTAACAGCATTTACTAAAAATACATGCATTTTTTTCTCTCTCTCTTGAGTTAAAAGCTAATAGAAAAAGTTTCAAACGAGAATTAAAATAAGTACTTTTTAGAACAATTCTTGCATTAAAGAGACTCCAATTTAAATCAAAAACAAAAACAAGAAAAGCACTAAAGGAAAAATCCATAATTGTACGTCCCAAATCGTTATCTTTTAATGGTATGGGCCTTATAATTAAAGCAACGAGCAACTCGGGCTTTTTAATGCGGTAAGAGAAGGCAGAGTAATCGCTTTTATGAAGAAACTTATCTTATTTTTAGTCGAAATTGAGATGGTGATGGGCAAATCTAATTTTGCAACAATAATTTAAATTTTAATGGGAAGAAAGAAACAAAATGATAGCTGTTTAAGAAAACTTTGTAGCTACTGATGTGCAAAACATAACTAAAATAGCAGAATGAGAGGTAAGTGGTGCTTTTTTCTGCCGCCGGTCTATCTAAATATATCCTCTAATGTTTTAGAAGATTTTCATATGTATGTTGTGGCCGTCTGTTTTATTCAGATTAAATACTTTTTTCTTTCTTTGGTCTATGCAACGTGCAAAACTTAGTTTTCCTCAATGTTGATGATATCCATGCAGAAAGTATGAAGCAATTAGATTTCATTTTCCATGAACGTTTGGTCAGGGATCCCTGATAGATATTTTTCTGTTTATTACTATCAAGCTGATTTTTTGTGAGTAGCTTCATTTTAATGAGACGCCCAACTTTTCCTCTTACAACAATTCTCGATTGTGGTAGCTAACAGGGGTAGCAGGGATCAAATGTGTCGATTCTATGAGTCTCAAAAACTTATCACTCGCTGTGACTTTTCTAATTAAACCTGAAGATAATTATTAACATTGTTGAAAAACATATGTGTCCTACAAGGTGTATGGTTTGATCAAAGAGTCCCCCTCCTCCCAACATGTATCGATTACGAGGTCATCAAATGTAAATACTAACCACAAAAGTTTTTTTGTACTGCTTAGTTAATATGTATATAATTTAACAGTCACATTGTCCTACAAATTGTGTGGTACGTTATCCCAGTCCTACGATCAGAAATTGTTAGAACCACGAGACCACTTTTTTTATTACTAACTGTAGGACAAAAATATTACATTATAGGTTAGTGTATTCTCCATCCAAATAAACCATTGTCCTACAAGAAAACAGGTAGGTATCACGAGTTCGACACGAATTGTAAATTTCGCTTTTTCTTTGGAATAAGTGAAAGCATCTGTTTAAGTTTTACTAATTTTAGTTTTCAGTTAAATTACTTGTGTATTGTCTTTGCATTCATAAAAAACAATTAATATTCATCATATTCTTCAGATAAATCATCATCTTCTTCACTAATCTCACTTTCATCTTCATCTTCTTTATTTTCGTCATTAGTGATATCTGACTGTAGTAACATTTAAAAAAAGAAATTGCCTATTAATTAATTAATAAACGAATAAAAATAAAAATAGTATTAATATGGTACCTTATGAGTCAGAAGATAGTTCTTCAAAGGATGGACTTTGGGGACCATCAAACCAATAGTATTCGTACTTGCCGTCAATTATCATCCATCTATAATTTTCCGGCAACTTTTTTTGGGGGCACCGCATGCGTGCATTGCACCATACGTTACAGATCAATACAGTTCGCTTAATTTGCTGCAGTAGTTCTTGCTTTGTAGGCGGCAAACTCGAAGGATCATATCCTACGATTTTCTTTTGAAAAATTTCTCCTTTTCATTTTTCGCTTTATAGCCATTTTCAAACAATTCGTATCTGGCTTTGTTGATGTTATTTTTCGTTTTTAATAAAATATACTCTACATACGTACTCTTCGATGCTTCGAAGTAACTCATTCGATGTTGTTAATGATGTATGTTCACTTCGCAAGAGTTGAATAAAAGCCTCTTGAAAATTTTTATTTTTAACCGACTTCAACAAAGGGGGATGTTGTAAATTCAAAGCGTATACTTTTTTTTTTGTTTGTTCGCACATAACATCTGATCTACTGAACCGATTTGGACGATTTTTTTTAATCGATAGGAGATGGTGTAACTTAGGTACCACGTACTCTAATGACGATATTTGGGCCATTCCAGCCTTACATGTGTGACATTTTGACGCCATTTCTTTGCAAATAACAATAAAAACCAGGACGATATTTTTTATATATTGCTTAGTGGTTGCTATTGGAGTAACAGAAGATATGAAAAAGTTGTAATGCGGCGTTATTTTTTTCATAGGACACTTTTGAATTTTTTTATAAAATTTTAAATACAGAGTTACGTGTGTGACTCGGAAAATCTGAAAATAAGCTATACCTGATATTATTGTGTAATTTCCTGTGAAGTTTTAAAAGATAAATGAACGGTGATTTTTGTGCATGTGTCTAAGTATACTAAGTAAGTATTCCACATATTCTTTTTTTTCTAAACTTCGTAGAGTAGCAATAAAAAATTTTTAATATTTCTTACGTGTGTGACACTAGAGCCTTACGTGTGTTGACCGCGTGCAGCATGTCTTCATTTTAAAGTCAATTCAACTTCCACAACTGATAATTATAGCTATCAGCATTATATATGTGTCTGTCTGTCTCTACCCCCTCCCCCCTCCCCAGTCCCCCCCCCCCCGCCCCATCTTCTAATATTTTTTGAGTGAGCAGTCCGATTTGAACAAACTTTTTTTTGTTCGAAAGATCTCGGCGAGGAGACCTCATTCTCATATTTGACTTTCAGATTTGAACAATTTTTCGTTCAACTTTGAACCGTTCAAACAACCTGTCCCCCGTTAACAACTTTTGAGTAAACAATCCGATTTGAACATTTTTTTTTCTTTTGTTCTAATAATCTCGGCGAGGATAAATAATTCTCACATTTAATATTTTGGTTTGAGCCCTTTTTTGTTCAACTTTGAACCGCTCAAACAACTGGTCCCCGCTAATTACTTTTGAGTTAAACAGTCTGATTTGAACAAACTTTTTTTGTTAGAAAGATCTCGGCGAGGACAATTAATTCTCATGTTTGACTTTTCGAATTGCCCCCCCCCCACCCCCCACGTACCCATTATCTTTCGGATGAATATTTTACCAAATTTGAAATTTGAAATTGGCAAACGGGAAAGTAGGCTCGTTCAGTTCCGGACGGAACCACTTGTTTAATATTTGATTTTTTACCCTAAACGAAAGATCTGATTTTGTTGGACATTGCCGCTAGTAAATCATTAAATTGCAAAGATGTGTTCACAAAATAAAGAATGAAGATGAAATTAATTCTCATTTGCATACGAATTATATATAGGTTATTTTATAATTTATTTATATAACATGTTACATGTAATCAGAGGAGATTAACAAAAAAAAAATTAAAAAAATCGGTTCCTGGGAAAGTTTCTCAAACAAAGACCTGACTCTTAACCCTTCACTGCACGATTTTTATATTTTCATGAAAAAAGTCATATGTTACCTTTTAATAACTCTGAGTTCAGGAAAAATTAAGAAAAAAATTTATCTTCAAAAGGTGCACCAAAAATGATGTTTTAATTGTTTGTTCTACATATGGCACAAAGCACATAGCATATGCTTTGTATACCGATAAGTGTAATAATCTACAATGTGTTTTGTGCCATAAGTGGTACAAACAAATTTGCCACTATGTGTATTAAAACATTTTTAGAACAAAGGAAATATTGACTAAACACACTTGTAACGGAAATGCAGACACTCTTTTTTTCAAAAGAAAGAACTGTAATACCTAGACTAGTGCAACTAACTAGTACATAAACATCACACTAAACAGTTATAGCAATGTTCCAGAAGGGGCGTAAAACTCAGTTTAACTGCATTTAAAAAGTCATTGGAATATATGAGGGTTTATTTGGTTTGTGCCAGATCTGGCACACCGTGCAGTGAAGGGTTAAGGTAAACCATTCAAAAGTCTTACGTGT
This sequence comes from Uloborus plumipes, assembly GCA_038373865.1. Lineage (NCBI taxonomy): Eukaryota > Metazoa > Arthropoda > Arachnida > Araneae > Uloboridae > Uloborus > Uloborus plumipes. The sequence goes on along the minus strand of JAXGGA010000460.1, from coordinate 170,310 downwards.
GTGACAGCTTTTAAAGAGCCTCGTTAAAACGTTTCTGCCGAATGGATGAAGATGTACGTCAGGTTACAGGTGTTATGTATCAAGTTAATTTATGATATGAGATAGTTTTCTTTTTGTCCCCTAATTAGACCTTGGGGGGAAACTTTTCTATCTTTTGCCTTACGTGTGTGACCAAAAAAAAGTAACCTGCATATTTTGAGGGGTTAAAAACTTATGAAACACTTTATTACAAAAAATATGAGATATAATCATACTAAAGGATCTACGTTCATGATATTTGATAGTTTTTCCAAAAAAAAAATGATTATTAGATGAAAAAAATTCTCTGACATTTTTTCACTAATAATGCATTTTTTTTAAATTTGTCTCATTGTTATTAAACAAGGCTAAAATATGAGAAAAGAAAAATTTTATCTTAAAATTGATGCTGGAATCGAAAAGAGTAGATATTTTTTTGTCAAAAAATAAGGTTTGTTTTTGTATTATGGGGGGAAAAAATTTTGGTGTGTTAGGACCACTTTTCGTGGAATTGCCCATTTGTTCATTAGAAAAAAAAGTAATTACGGAAAACAGTAAATTTCATGTCATTTCCCCATTAAATGATTAAATTTTCAATCCAGAAATATAAATTAGTTGAAAAGCCGTTGATATTTAAATGGCTTTGATTAAGCTAGTAAACAAATAAATACCAGAGAATAACAAAGATTATTTTTTAGTGTAAATTGTTTAAAATTTTAGACGCGTTGATAGTTTCTTTCTTTTTTTTTTTTTCACAGTTTATTTTATGGATCATTTACTTAAGAAAATTAGGTGAAGTTTCGTAATGGAAACATTACCTTATTTCATAAGTACACTTACACTAAAAAGAATAAAATAAAATAATTTTGGAAAAAAAATAGAGCCGACTTCAGTCGCTCTAAAACGGAAATTGCTCTAAAAAGTAAAAAATATTTTTTTTCTTTGAACACCATCGAAACTACTTTTAAACATAAGTTTTGAAGTCGGCAAAAAAACGATAGGTAAAATGATATTTAACCATATTTTGCCAACATTTTTCAGAGAAACCATTGAAAATTAAAAGCAGAATATTTGTACCATAACACGAATGTGTGGTAATGATTGAAATGTATGCTAATACTCCTAAAGAACCTGGATCCATTAAACTTTATATAGTTGAATTGTAGTTGCGTATGATTCTATATATTGTTTTTGCGCCGACTTCACAACTTATGTTTTAAAGTAGTTTCGATGGTGTTCAAAGAAAAAAATTATTTTTTACTTTTTAGAGCAATTTCCAACTGAAGTCGGTTCTACTTTTTTCCAAAATTATTTTTTCTTTAAAATGCTGAAAGGTTTCCCTTTACCTTTACGAAAGAAAGCAGGATTGTAGTAATTTCGCGTAAAACTATGGCAATCGAAATGTAGGATTTTTGCAAAACAAATTGCACAAAAAGCACTCCATTATTAGTTTGGAGCATTAAAAAAAACATGACATTTGTTGTTAGAAGACAAACGCGCGGTCGAAAGAAACTTTTTTTTTTTCACGGTTATGATCGACATTTACGGAGAATATGCTCTGGGTATGCGTACTGGCAAGGCTCAGCTATAATGCCAAATTGTGCAAAGTAACTTTATTTTTACTTGTATTAATTTAAAATGTGTGTTCAAATGAAGTACCACAATAACGTACCACGGAATTTGGAGGACAATGTGACTGTTAAATCAAATAAATAATAACTAAGCGAAAATTTAAAAATCAGGTTATTTTTAATGATTCTTGATGATCTCGTAATCGATACATGCTAGGAGGAGGGTACTCTTACGACGCTCAAACCATACATTTTGTAGGAAGAATATTTTTTCCACTTATGTTAATAATTTCCTTAATATTTAATAAAAAATCAAGAGTTAGCTTTAAATTTTTGAGAACCATTAAATCGACATATTTTACCCCTGCTACCCCTGTTAGCTACTACAATCTAGAATTTCGTTTATGAAATTGTCGGATGTCTAATTGAAACGGCGCAAATTAAGAAGATTCAGCTTGGTGCTGATTAGTTTTTCATCAGGGCACTACGTTTTTAGAACGTAGGACCGGGATAACGTACCATGCAATCTGTAAGACAATCTGACTTTTAAATTATATACATACTAAGAAATAGGAAACAACTCAGCCGGTTAGTAATCACTTTGATGACCTCGTAATCGATACATGTTAGGAGGAGGGGGACTCTTTGATCAAACCATACACTTTGTAAGACAAATATATTTTTAACTATGTTAATAATTATCCTACGATTTAATTAAAAAAGCAACAGTTAGTGATAAGTTTTTGAGACCCATAAAATCGACGCATTTGATCCCTGCTACCCCTGTTAGCTACCACAATCGAGAATTGTTACACGAGGAAAAGTTGGGCATCTCATTAAAACGAAGCTATTCAAGAAGTTTCAGCTTGATAGTAATTATTTTTTCATCAGGCTTCTGTACTGCATTTTTAGATCGTAGGACCGGGATAACGTACCACACAATTCGTAGGACAATGTAACTGCTAAAGTATATACATATTAAGTAAGTAGTAGAAAAAAACTTGGGTTGTTAGTAATTACTTTTGATGACCTCATAATCGATACATGTTGGGAGGAGGGGGACTCTTTGATCAAACCATACACCTTGTAGGACAAATATGTTTTTCAACAATGTTAATAATTATCTTACGATTCAATTAGAAAAGTCACAGTTAGTGATAAGTTTTTGAGACTCATAGAATCGACACATTTGATCCCTGCTACCCCTTTTAGCTACCACAATCGAGAATTGTTGTAAGAGGAAAAGTTGGGCGTCTCATTAAAATAAAGCTACTCACGAAAAATCAGCTTGATAGTAATAAACAGAAAAATCTCTATCAGGGATCCCTGACTAGTTGTCCTTCTTACTTTTCACAATTTTAAATCTTCAAATGTATGTGAATAAATAAAGAAACAGTGAATCTAATGTTTCTACATGCTATGGTTTATACAAGGTTAAAATATTGGTTCAAGCGAAAAAAAAATATTTTGCATGTCTGGGCTATCAGACCGTTATGATTTTTAGTAAATCTAACCACACCCTACATTTTGGCTCTAACATTCTATTTTCAGTCGTCAGCATGGCTGGAAGTGGACGCTGAGAGTGGTCAATAGTTGAGGAGTTTTGCGTCGGGGAACATGCCTCACTGGAAGTCAGCCCAGCTTAGAGTTCCCCGTAACCACTCGTAACCATAAACTCGTGATTTTTTTTTTCAATATTACTGCCAATATAGGGTAAGTGCTCCAGTAGTCGGCCAGTCTCCAGTAGTCGGCCACAATGACATAAAACTCCTCATAAATAGTACATTTTTAATTCAAAATCAGATATGGAGCATTCACACATTCATGTACCTATCCTCAATCATCAACCAGTGGCAGTTAAGTTTTGGGTACTTTTTTTGAATTAGTAATGAGTCATTTCATTTTGAATGGTGTGCCCGTCATCCAAAATTGCTATTCTGCTTATTTTTCAGCTAAGAGGACACGTCTTCTTAAAATGGCCAATTACACTTATTAATTTAATTCTACTGTAAATTTGAGTGATTTTTATCTTAATGGAATGTCTAACATAATGTTTCAATGAAAGAGCGAACTCCTGGTTAGACTCGATTGTTTTTTAAAGGGGTGGCCGACTACTGGGTACAGAATTCTTCTGCATTTCCAATAGTCGGCCATGGTATGCCCACCACTGGTTCTAAGCAGTTTGGATGATTTATCCAGTAGTCGGCCACATACTTAATGTAGCTTTTTTCATTCTTAATATAGGTTCATCAAAATTAAAACTAAATTAACTTATTAAAATACAGCGACAATTTAACTGTTTTGAGTAAAAATACCTTTTCCAAAGTTTATTTTTCTTGAAAAATAGTAATTTAATTAAATGTCTTACCTTCTTTTGACCAACATTTCGACATTTTATTGCTCCTAGTGTTGTAAATTTAATTGAAAATTCTAAAAAAGAGATTTTTAAATACGCATGCGTTGAGTTAAGATTATAAGTTTTAATACTCATCTAGTTATTATCAAATGGTGTTTTAATAGTTTTTCTTATCAAATTTTATCTTAAACTCATGAAATTGGCGAAACGAGTGATTTGACTTCTATTAATACTTATTCGGCAGTTAATAAACATTCCCCAATTATAGGAGATAAGATGCATTACTTCAATAGTCACATAAGCTCAAGTTATTTAATCAGTGCCAAGCATGTAGTTATTCTTTCTTTTGCTGTTATGCTTAACTTTTTGCTTTACCAAAGGTTCAAGACTCCTGTGCTCTATTTAGGATAATTGTTTCAAATGTTGATACATTTTTACAAATGATTCTCCCCAAATGTTTGACTTCTTGAGTTTTCTTCGCTAGAGGATTAGAATTGTGCTGAGTTAATTTCAAAACTACATTGTTACATTGTTGCAAACTAAATTTTGGTTTGTTTTCAAGGTTATTAATCGTTTACTAATATTCTTGTCGAAAGCTGTAAGATTACTTTCATGACATCCCGAGTTCCATTTACTTCTTTATTTCATCTTACTTCAATTAGTTTAAAACAAATAACTTTGCTTCAGTGGAACATTCTGTGCTAGATGAAGCCTTGATGGAGATTCCTTTCAGCGCACTTTTGAATGTATTTTTACTTGCACAGTTTTGGAAGCAATCGTTTCTGAAACTACAGTTTAAATTTTATGTTCCGTATGTTGAAATTTCGTTCTAATGAATGTGAACCAGTTAAGTGCCGACGTGATTATTGGTTATGAATTGTGTCGACTCTATTATTACGTCTTTATGTTTACATAAACAGTAAAGCAGTTTTTCATTTCTTGATTCTTTGGTCATTATCACTAAAAACTGCTGTTCACTACAAAACTACATTTTATATAAACTTTGTTTATTTTGTCCCTTTTTGCATCTTTAGTAAGTGCTGCTGAAATTCTTTTCTTCAGAAGCTTTTTTTTTTTTTTTTTTAAACTTTATTTTAAGTCCAAACTACGTATACGCAATACTTAATACTTTGTTGCAACAACATTTATTTTATCTTGTATCACTTACTTCACAATACAAAGTTAAATCGTTTATTTCTGGAGATCGTCCTAAAACGGTGTCCGGGTTTAACAAGAGGAAGGGGTGGTTAATTAAACTGTGACATATTACGGCAGGGGGGGGGGAGGTAACAAGAAATATGAGTTTTCATATTTTGGTTCGCATAAAAGCATTTTATGTAACAACTAGCGGTATCCGCACGGCTTTACCCGTGGTATAAAACTAAAACGTCATTTGGAAATAAATTCATATCGCAGAAAGAATACTCAATTTTAGTTATAATTCAACTATAATTCCTTTATAACAATTTCTTTGTATGTTATAGTGTGGTAGGGGAGGGTAGCTTGAATTGTGAAACATTGAGAAAAAGGGATGGAGGGGGGGGGCAAGTATGTTGGGGAAAAAAGTGTTGCGCCATTTATACTCATACCCTTATGAAGCTTTTTTGATGTTTTAAATTATTTTATTTTTGATATAGACATATTTTTAGACGTTATTCAGGAAAAAATACTTTTTTAGCGCGAGTTTTTAAAATAAAACTTTTTTGGCAGCTAAAGTAGAAAAATATTAATGTCCCGAGAATTCTGTGCTAATTGTACTGTCTAAAATAAATAATGGTAGATTGATAGTTAGAGAAATAAGTACCGTAAAGTCGGGTTACTTGGACCCTAAGGGGTTACTTGAGCCCATTACAGTAAAATGATAAAATCTAGGTTTGGTACTTATTAGTTGAAGACTTGCACGTAGTTCCTCGTTTCTCCTCTAGGTAGAAGCACTCTGCAGTCTCTAATGCTAGTACCAAACCCAGATTTTATCATTTTACTGTGGGCTCAAGTAACCTCCTTGTGGGTCCAAGTAACCCGACTTTACGGTAAAGCACATAGTGTATCAAGAAGTACACTAATATGATCATCTACACAGTTGAGTACCAGAAGTACCACGAAAAATACGACCAGACGAAGTATAATGTATCGCTGCAGCCCCGTCATTTCACGTTTTTAGAAGGGGGGACAAAGGGTGCAAACACAATGCAATTTCATCGGAAAAAAGCAAACACCACACCCACTTATATATTAATTAACTGATTTCTCAAAACCGGGGAGGGGGGTAATTGATCGCCCCCTCCCCTCCTGACCCTCCAAATGACGGGTCTGGTTCGTTATCAGTTTCCCTTTGTTTTGTTCTTTTAATTCAACCCCCTATATCAGATAAGATCAACGAAAACGAAGTGGCCGACTACTGGATTCAACGTGGCCGAGCACTGGATTTCTGTGGCCGACTACTGGAGCATTTACTAGTGTTGACAACAGCTTGGATTTTAACATAATTTTTTTTTTAATTTCTGAAACAAGTAGTTGATTCACTATCAGAAAGGTTCATTCTAAAGATTTACCTTGTTTTTGTTGCTCTATTGATGACTGAAAGTTCTAGGTTAGCCAAGATCCACAAAAGATCTTTTAAATGGCCGACTACTGGAGCACTTACCCTATGTTTTTTTCAATGTTTTTTTTGCAATAACGAATTGCGATAGGTACGTGTGTTTATATGTGTGTTTGTGTAAGAAATGTGACTTACCATCTGCTCCAGCTGCTATGCCGAAGATTAGAGGCGGATCTGAATCAGCTGAAGGCAAAAGGGTCGCACCAATATGAGCAGGTGGAATAGCAGAGATTGTGCCGCATAGCGAAGAAATGCGTGCCACGTTAGCAGAGTAGAGGCCGGTTGGTGAGTAACGTTAGCCGACTGCCAATTTGACAGAGGGACTACGCGACTTCAGCTGTGCAAAAGGAAAATACACGATTATCAATTTGTCATTGTTAAAAATATCTTGTGTATACGACACGGAGTTCAATACATCCCTTTAACTTTTTTGTTTCTTAAATGCTATTCGTTCTTTAGAGAGTTTTTTTTTTTTAACCGTAAATTCTTAACCCTCACCTTGATATTTTTTTATTGAAAAATTGAATCTGTATGCTTAAGAGTTGCTATTTAGCTGCAATATTATAAGCAGTTAGATTAAAAAGTTTGAGTAAATGCTTCTGTAAAACAAATTGTAAAACTCGCAATTTGTTTGCTCAAAGGTATTTTTAACCAACGTCAACAACAAGAAGTTTTACTTCGGATCGCTTTGCTTTTTTTCCTCTCTTTATGTAAGGATGATCCTATTTATAGTCATTCTTTCGTTATTTTTGTTTCTAATCTGCAAGAGTCTAACAATGTCAGACAAGATCCAAAATATTGCTGACTCTACTTACGCACAACCTATATGAAGGGGTTCGGAATAAAAATTCCGCTTAAAAAGTAGTTGCTATCTTTTTTTCCCCTAATTGCATTTTGAAAAAATAGCAGGTAACTCTTCCAATCACAAGTATATGGTCACTCTAAATCCGGAACCTTATCGTTGGGTCTTACACTTAAAAAAACAAAAAAAAAACTAAAATTAAAAAAAAAAAAAAGATACAACATCAAGATTTAATTGTGGAGAAAATTGGGCTGCTAGTTATGTCATTTTTAATTTTATTGAAGATTGAAAACGAACTCATTTTCAAATAAAATAAAAAACACAAGCTTAGTTTTTTAAATCAAAAAAATTAATAAATATGAACCGCCTAACTCTACCTAATTACAAATGGAAATTAATAGCCACAGCTCTCGGACTAATTCAGTTAATAATGTCTGTACGCATCATTAATATATAACATAAACATATTTCCGTGTATCTTTGTGAGCTTTTTATATAAAACTGCACCACACAATATTAAATAATTTTAAAAAATAGTATGTCTGTCTTTTTTAAAATACGTTATTAATACTATTACTTTTGTTGCTGAAGTTATTATACTCTTCTTAGTTTTGAACCGTCAAGTTTTATAAGGCTTTACTTCTAATATGTATTTACTGCTTCATTTTAAACGCAAATTTTAAATTCGCAACTAATGAGCAATTATGATTCAGCAAACTTTCGTGCTAACGAAACACATGATTTCAGATCAAAAATATAATCTTTCATTTTCGAAATACATAAGTGCGACAAATATCGATCAGTGCCTCTTGAAAATGATTTGTAGAGAAGACAGCTGTTCATTTTCCAACTAATTAACGCTCAATTGCTCTTAGATTTGACAATCGTTATCGCTAATAGCCGCGGATCTGTAAACTCAAGGGTAATAATCAATAGCAAGGAGAGAATTGGAAAGATGAATTAACCACCGAAACAGGAAATTTACTATAGCATTGTGGCTTTTGTTGTGAAATGAATTGTGACATTTTGCTATTTAACGTAAACTTTAGAATGAACTAATCATCTGAAATATTTACGGAAATATAAAGAGACGCAATTAATCTTCTCATCCACAATCTTGAATTGGATTTTTGACTTGAATTTCAAATAAATGGGTGGTCACAATTATATACACATTCAATACAGTAATTTAAAACTTAAGTTGTTTTTTCTTTTAAATACCGTTTTTTTTAAATTACTTAAAACAAAAAGCTACGGTAACTGCCATTTTTATTCATAATGCTGCTACTGTAATGATGCGTGTTTTATTTGTTTATTTGTTTCGTTTAATACGTATTAATGAATGTATGCTCATTTTCTAATAGAGCTACTCTTCCTACGATGTGTATCATTAAAGTAAAGGTTGTGTGATTTTTTCCTAGTGAAGTTATTCGGTTAAATCCAACACGATCTCATTATTCGTCTCTATCAGTCACAAAAGTACAAGATTTTAGCGATTAGAGATACTCTTCGAGTTTGGGCACAGTGAGGAAAATAATGAAATTTGTTGTTCAAAGTTTATTCGTTTCAGAAGCATTTCTTGGGGGGGGGGGATACTTGTGCATGAAGTACATGCATCCACTTTATTTTTGACTGATCGTTATTAAAGTAAAAAAAGGGAGCTGGTGAGTTTCAATAAACATATTTTCTCCTTCGAAAATAGGGAGATTTTGTATACTGTAATTACAATTGGGCCATATAGAAGCTCTTATTTTATTATGAGTAAGGAATCAAAGTACTCTTTATTTCTTCAAATCTAAAACTGAATGAGAACAACTTTCTACTGAGTTTAAAGAAATTGTACTCATTTCAATTTTTGTACCCGTTTATTAAATTTCAAGTGACTAAACAATAACTTTTGGTAGTGGGTTTTATATAGAAGAAAGTGTTGGATGCGTAAACATCTTTGAACTTCGATTTATTTGGATGTTTCGAGGTGTATTGACTGCAGTTTAAGCATTTTTTTTTAAGCCTTCGTCTCCTGTATTTCTGTATGAGTGTTACCAGTTTTTTGTGACCGCTTTAGAGCAAAATCCTACTGCTTGAAAACCTTGTGAACAAAAAAACCAAAAAAATATTTTTTTTTTCCTCCACAGCGTGTTCATTATTAAAACAAATTTAAATGAAAACATAAGTGTTTAGTAGTAATTGAACGGGACAACTTGAGGCATGAAAAAAGGCCAACTGGCCTCTGACAAATCAAACTTGTTTTAAAAGCATTTCAATAAGGAGATAATTTTCATTTTTTTTTGTTTCTTTTTGACTTTGTTTTGGACTTGCCGATATTTTTTAGATGCATTAAGCCACTTTTAATGCTTTTTTCGTCTCTTTTATTTTTAACGGGAAAGTAGGCTAAAAATAAATTATTATTTGAGGGCGATACAATTTTCCTGTAAAATATGATCGCTGTGTTTTCGTGTGGGACCGTTATATTTTACTAGCGTTACAAATCATTTTTGAATTAATATTTCATTCAAGGTAATTGTGACATTTGTTTTAAATACATGCATTACATTTAGCTCATATAAAACATTAAATATTCGAATATGATAAAAACTATTAGTTTATAAAAGGATAGTATTTGATCAAATTTTAGTATGAGGGCAAACTAAAAGGATAAGTACATTTTCATTTTTAACATTAAAATTTATTTTTAATTTATCATTCATTACAAAAAACAGCACAAAAAGTTTAATGTTTCTTTCAATTTGTAAACTATAATATTGAAGAAAAACTTGTTTTTTACATCTAGTATAGGTATTTTCTCTTTATATGTGAAATAAATCCTATGTCAAAAATGAAATATTTTGGGGAATGAAATGCCAGCTTAATATTTTTCTTAAGTCAATAAAATAAAATCTCAACTTTTCTATATTGAAACTTTTTCAACATGTCCTGAAGCACAACGCCAAAATAGAGCAGCAACCTTTTTTTTAGTTATTTATTTTCGTTTTGCAATCGCGTTTAGCTTTTTATATAAAAAGAGAAAATAAAGTTGACTTCAATGGAAACAAAGAATTAAAAATGGCATTTTTAGCTGAAAAAAATTATGCATGTTTTTTCACTTATTAAAAATAAAGGAATATAAATTAATAATTACCAAAGTTTACACGAGAAATGTATTGGCTTTCAAAAGAACTTACAAGGATGAATTATAAATAAATACATTTCGAATTAATTCCCAGGTTATCATGAAATGAAATGTGGGGAATAATGAGTCTGCTTAATTACCTGCAGGTTGAAGAAAACATTTAATCTTCGAAACACAGTATAGTTGAAAATTAAATTGTTAGTTAAAAATTTAAATATAATTTTAGAAAATGTTGATTGAAAAAAAGGTTAAAAAATAAAATGAAATAAAACTCTATAATAATCTTTTTTTTAAGTTTACCTATTTATATAGAAAATATATTTCTTAAAACTGTGAACATCAGTCAGTGTTACGCTAAACGTAATACTTCCTGTATCACGATTACTTTAAAAAATAAAAGATTCTGTCTTTTAGTATTCATTTAGTTTTTAGACATTTAATCTTCATATGTATGTATTTTTAAGATATAATTTAAACCAATATGCATTAGTCATATTTCCAAAAAATTGAGTGGTATCAGTACGCAAAAAATAGTTTTTCTTGCAACATTTGTTTGTGTACACTTGCGTCTGTACTACTATGAAGACAACTGTTCTTCATACCTTTACAAAAAATATTGCTATTTACTTATATCAGCTCTATTCTAAATCTTAAAACGAAATCATTTGCTTCTGAAGTTCTTTGATTCCTTACTGTTCAGTTCTAAAGGTAAATTACGAAATGTGTTTGTATCAAACAGTTATGAAAAAAAAAGTAAATAAAATAGCATTTTAGAGCATTGATATGAAAAAATACCATTTTTTGCAACACTTTTCTATAAAGGTATATTTGTATTACTCGAGAAGATTCTTACGAACAATAACGCTTAAATTTCTAAGTTTGACTGAACATATTTTTTTCTTGCTTTTTAGATATCAGTTTTCCAGCCTCCAATTCTTCTGAAGTGGAAAAGCGAATTTCATTATCGGCTTCAAAATACCCCTCTTTAATGAACTGTGTGCTTTGTGTTCGTGAGTGCCATATCTGCGATTGGAAAATAATTTTTTACTGCATTGGGTTTCACAACCCTATATCGGAATTTCGCATTTTTATAAGAACCGTCTGTTGCGAGTTTGATATTATTGATTTTCAATATATGGATTAAATTTTTTGACACTTAAGTTGTTCTTTAACATTCTGCAGTTTCACATATCGGCTAAGTGTTGAACTAATTTTTTTTCCCTATCAGATACTATATTTTGGAACGTATCACTTACTATATTTCAACTAATTACGGATTTCTAAGAAATTTGATTATTAGGTGCATGTGTGAAGATATGTGTTATAAAGGATATTACTTGGAAATAGATTATCAACCTCAGTGGCAAAAATTTGACTTGAAAAAGAATTGACTTTAATGGAAGGAATAGAAAAAGTGAATACGTGTGTAAATATAATAAAAATAGAAATCTGACACGATCCAAATGAACCAAACCAGCTGCAATTTTCAAAACAACTTGATTGAAAATGTAAGAAACTGAAAAGATGAATCTTCGACAGATAGATAAATGGATAAAAATTGTATTTTACTCCAAATTTCAGACCGAAAAGATTTTCTACGCGTTAATGAAAACGGGTGTAATTAATGCCTAAAAAAGTATACTGAGACTTTGGATAAAATAAATTACACGCAGTAGTTGGCTCCTTAGATCGTGTTCTAGATTTAAAAACAGTCAGTGAATGGGCAGGGTGTTTACTAAATAGGAAAAAGTAAAATTAAAAAGAAAAAGTGAAATAAAGCGAACAATATAAATCCTTCATCTTACCCCAACGTTGGGGAAATATACCGAAGCGTAAACGTTTTTAAATTATTAATTTTCATAGGAAACAAATTATTTTTCAAAGCAATCTGTTACAATTCTGTAAAATAGAAATTCGACTTTTTTATTGTTAAAGTTACCTTATTTACTGAAATATTCATACAAATTTTCATTTCAACCATACTTTATAAACTATCTTATAAAACATTATGTGTAATGCATAAATTTATGCAATCATGCCTAATGCTTGGAAATTCAATGTTTGAAAGAAAATGTGACGCAAGGATCATTCTGAAATGTTGTTTAAAAAAATTTAATTTAAAATTTAAAAAAAATTGGATTGTTTGCCTATTTTTTAAATGCTTTTAGATGTAGTAAACATACAAGCACACAAAGTTTTAGACGTACAGATCAATAATGGAAAAAAAAAAAAAAAACATTTTTTGTGTCCACTGTATCCTTAGTTGACCTAAAACTTAAAAATTAAATAATACATGAATCGTTGAATATAGCACTTTTTTTTTAATTGAAAAGAACTTCAAAAAGAAAATAATTCCGCAATGTGTTCTGAACCTGTGTTATTGCTTGTCAATAAACGAACTACCATCCTGGTGCATTGAAGGGACATTAATACCCAAGTAGCACACTTCGTTGTTTAAAGGTTGTAAAATGGTTATTAACGTTGTTTCAACGGATTAAAAACGTTTAAACGTTTTTTGTGCTACCTGGGTAAAGGTTGACCATCTTATTCACCGGATATGAATGCGTGAGATTTCTATATTTTTCGTCACATCAATGACATGGTGTAAAAGAAGAAGCCGACAAACTTGAGTAGCTTCAAGAAAGCCGTTTATGACTCATTTGCCAAAAGGTGCACACCTGTGCTATTGCATCGCATCTTAAAGCTTCAACTTTAAAAACTTTATACATTAATTTTCGATGTTATGTTCAGTAAGAAAAAAAATGATGCGCTATCTGTTACGATTTTTGTTCTGTTTCATTTTAAAGTTGTACCTTAGTTAAAATGCAACTTGTGTAAATATATATACAAATGAAATGCGAAAATAATCATCACTTCTAGGTGTTCTTATCTTTATTACCTTCTACTTAACCAAGCCTAACGTTAACTGTTACAAAAAATACACTTCTATTTTATTATTATTACTTTTTTAATTATTATTATATCTAGAGCGCTCATGAAAATCCTGTTGCGTTTTTCTTTTCCTTTTCTTTAAAAAAAAATCTATCTTTAAAAAGTTTAAAAGGCGGTCTATGAAGCGTTTAACAGCTTAATATTATCTCTCCTAAAAAGGAATAATATTAAGTGGAGTTTTTAATTTTTCTGAGAACAGCTGCGCTCTTTGTCGAGTATGAAATTAAAAAATTTGTACCTCTGTGAAAGGTCCTACTTATAATATAGCTTCTTTTGAGAAAAGTGTGGAGTTATTATAAAACTTTATTTTACTACAAAGAACATTTTAATTTAAATAATATTATTTTTACACTAGACTGTGTTACTCTGTGTGAGAGTTTTAGCTCTAAATTAATGGTAAATATTCAAAATTATAGTGATATAAATGTAAATATTAATCTTGTTTAATGTTTGTCGATTTTTTTTAAAATCTACTCGAATACAAAATTTTGTTTTTAAAAAAATATAATTGAACAAGGTTTAATATATCTGAAAAATAACTCAAAAAACGAAATATATTGAAAGAAACAAACCCAAGTGTAGTTTTATTTTATTATTAATAATCCCAAGTAGAATCAACTCATCGGATTTTGCTCGGCCGATCACCGAACTCCTCGTAAACTGATCCCGTAGCGCACGATGACACCGTTCCGATCAGTGTCCAAGCACGGTTTTCGTTGATCTACTTTTATCGGAAAGCGATATCCTTCCGATCAACTTTCCCAATGAAAATAAGCCGAGCATCCAAAGCTGATCCTAAATTCATCTGCATGGGACTGCACCGTTCGTAAATTGTTGCAAATCTCATTGTATTTCGAGCAAAACTCATTGGATTTTGCTGCTCGGATTCTGTTTGGCAGATGAGACATATTGAAGCAATTCCCGATGAGAACTCATCGAATCCGATCATCGGCCGATGATAATTTCATCGGGTTTCGATGAATGGCCGATCATCGGCCGATGAGATTATGCTGCTAGGGAATACTAATAATAGTAAGTGTCGGATCATTTTATGGGAAATGTTTGCGAGTCATATTATGGCACAATGAAAATGAAACTGTTTTAGTTACAAAAAATCGAGAGGGAGGGGGAAAATGACCTTTGGAAAAAAAAAAAAAAAAAAAAAAAAAAAAAAAAAAAAAACGATGTACAGAACCTTTTAGCATGTTTTGCTTTTAGAGTGGTAAATCTTCTGACACGGACATCCCTAACATCAGACTCGGCTCAGATTCCAAAGAGGATAAATACCCTCCAAATATATTAACATTATGCACCTTTTAAATCCATATGTCCAAAAAATAGATGTTAGGTAGATACACTGCAAGAAATGAACTGATGTTTTTACAGTATAAAATTGGCCGCTGAGGTTCCAATTTAAAACTGAAATGCACAGTAATAAACTGCAAAACTAGCAATTTTACAGTTTATTGCCACAAAATTTAACTGTATTATACAGTAAAAACAACAGCATAATACTGGCAGCAGACTTTCCAGTTTAAAACTAAAATGCACCGTAATAAACTGTAAAATTAGCAATTTTTACAGTTTATTACTGTAAAATTAGCCATATTATACTGTTAAAAGGTAGAAATAACATTCATTTTTTAGTGTAGTCTTTAGCAGTCAATTTGAACTCCTCCTCATTTCGGTGTTAGTAAATTTCCCAACAGCAACTCAGTTCGGTCTTATCCCCTGCTTGATCCACCAAATGTCGTTGAGGTTTCGAAACATAATTATCATCGGAAGACCTGTTAAAAAAAGCTATTAAGGAAGTTTTTGTATACCCTTTCACTGTAAAACAAAAGTTATAAACAATACGAGTAACAAGAACTAAGTTGACAAAATTTGTCAACCTATTACATGGACACATATGTGACGTACATCAATAAACTATTCAGTTTCAAACTAACCCTTGTATAAAAATGGTGCAACATTTTCGATTTTTTAAATGTAGTTGTCATAAATACTACATTTACTCGTGGTGCTTTGGTGCTTGTACATCTGAAAAATGTTTTTGATTTTGCTCAACTTTTGTAGAGCTATTAACTAACCACTCTATCAGTTTCAGAGTTAGATAAAACAATAATTTAATAAATTGTATTTAGCAATTGATTAATGAAACACATGTGATCCCTAAGCCTAATAACTGTTCTTTCATGTGGGATTAAGAATAGGGTAGTTGTGACCTATTGAATATCCCTTTTTTAACTACTAGATATTGTTAAGAGGCTTACAAAACACAAAAATTCACCATTGCCGAATTTTAAAACACAACGGTTGATTCTTAATGATTTTTTTAAAAACCCAAGCGCAAAAAAAGCGCGCCTTGAAACCGAAACCCGTGACGTCAGACGGCAGTAACTTTCAGCCTTTCATCCATAAAAATTGGATTTTTGCTATATTATCGTTTCATTGCGGGATTTTCTCCTTCCGTAATCAATGTCTTAAAGTTTACTAATTCACTATTTAAAACTGGATTTATCAAAGAGCAATCCAATACCCTGCTAGAGGTGATTGTTTTGATATTTTTTGGCGAAATCCGTAGTCAAATTTTTAGAACGCATCACTTGGCGAGAAAAAAAAAATTACGGCAGTGCAGAGCGAACAACAGTGCGGAAGCCGGAGAAACCGGTTTCTCGAGCTCCTCGCATCTAAAGCTTCTCGCTCTTTCTTCGCCTTAGTGGAAAGTTCAAAAGCTCCAACGACTGCCCAGTGACGTCACAGCCGCTTGAAATTAAAAAATTATTTAAAAAAAAAAACTACTTGTCGCAGCGCAAAAATTTTTTCGCCGTTGATGTTCATGTATGTTGCTCTATCATATAAAAATAAAATTGAAAAATCGAAAACTTCCCTATTAGGGATGGTAGTGTGGTGAAAATGTTAATTCATACTCATAGGGGAATAAACTGTTTCTACTGTCTCTAATGCAACAAGTTGCAACTCACTCGTTAGCAGAGTCAATTATAACAATTTTCTCCACTAACTTTCTCAGTCCAAAATATGTTTGAATATGGCTGTCCTGATCATCTACGGAATCCTACGGGCCTCCTATCCGTATTCCTATGGTAAACTAAACAGTACTTTATATTTGTAATGCAGAGTATCATATTTTCATCAGGAGAGAACAAGCAAAGTTCCAAACATTAGTGCAAAACTTATTGCATCTCTTCCCAGGTTCTTTATTCTGAAAGAAATTCAAAGCTTTAAATCTAATTCTCAGAGGAAAATGGACTTTGACTCATGTGATGTTGCTGCTAAATTTAGACCTACTTTAAATCTGATTGTCTGAGGAAAATTGACTTGGATTCACGTGATGGTGCTGCTAAATTTAGACCTACTAAAGGCGTGTACCTACACATATGGGCACCGGCCACCTTGACCCAATTGCGAAAGAATAAATTTTAGAGAGAGTGACTAGTAAATTGTGACCCTGCCTAAGTCAACTGCTTGTATTTAATTTCTTGTTTCCTTCCCTTCACTTTTTTATTTATTTACTTACATGAAATATGTTGTCAAACGTTTGCTCTTAGATAAATCTTCAATTGTATCATTCTCTAATATATTTCCAAAAAGAAAATGCCTAAAAACTGATGAGTTCGTTTACTGTTTGGAGGTGCTTATTTACTGGGTTGGGGTAGTTTCATTTTCATTTTTAATTCTTAAAAAAAAAAAAAAAAAAGACAAAACATATAAAAATCTATTTTACAAGAGACTTTTTATTATCCCCTAAAATGTTTACCAAATGCAGAAGCTTTTAACAGTGATGATTTTTTGAAATTTAAATTGCTCTAAAGTATTCATTTACGGATCGGTCTTCAATCCATACATTTCATCGAATTTTCTGAGGAATGATTTCATGTCATCAGACTTCAACTATTTGTTTTTAATATAAGCAATGTATTTATTGCTTTAAACTGCTATAACCCTCGTTTTAGGCTACTAGAGGATAAAAAATGGAACTATAAAAACTATTATACAGATACAATTTAAAATGACCTTGTTTGAATCTAAAAACCAAGTTTTGCAATAAAAAAAGAAATTTAAGCATAAAATGATTATCAAAGCAATAAGCTTAGTTTTTTATGCATATTTAGAGTTAAATATATCTCTAAATGCATCCCATTAACTTAAGAGTAAAGTGCATGCTTTTTAGAATTAATTAACTCTTCCTTCTCAGTAAAAATTTAAGTTCCGGTATGCGTAGCTTAATGGGGAACATCTTCTTTTTTATACTTGTTCATGAGGTAATAAACCCTGCAACGAAAGTACATCCTGTTGAAATTAAAGAATTTTTCGGTCTCCACTAAAGACTCGCACTGACGTGGGAAAAAACTTGAGCGGGGAGAAAAACATTTTTTTTTCTCTTCAAAAATGAATTACTCTTATACTTTCAAATCTTCAACATTTCCATTAGAAGAAAATATTTTGTCTTTTAATTAACTACAGTTTTTCTGAAAAACTCTTAAACGGTACTATTACATTTGCCAGTAAATGCGTTTAAAACAAGATTTATACTTTTGGAAAAGAAAAATGCTTGAAATCAGTTTTTTCTACTTTTGTTTACAATTGTTTAAAATATGAATTGAATGATAATTCAATTAGTTAAATACTAAATAATATTACATAACTGCTCTTAAATCTAGAATAAATAACACAGGCCAACGATGAAAAAACTTTTTTAATGAAAATACCTTATTCTTATGTTGTTTAGGTTGCTGAATCCAAATATGATGCTTAAAAAAGTTGTATCACCCACCATTTATTCACATTTTATAGTTACATTCATGAAATAAAGAAACATTTTTAGAATTTAACAGCTTTTTCATAGTTAAGATAACATGAAAAAATAGGTCTAATGAACAAAGATGATGTTGGCAGCACTGCTGAAACACATGCTACAACATGATGGGGGATTACTGTTGGTCACTTCACCGGGAAGTTCAGCAAGCTATTCATCGCAGGAAAAGCTACACAAGAAGCTTCAAGGAAAAAAGGGAAAGAAAATATAAAGCAATTCCAGTTGACAAGTGAACCTTGTATCATCACATAAAATTACTATTCCAAGTATTTTACTGTAAATACAAACCATTTTTACGATTCTACAGTGTTTCATTGATTTCCCTATATACTGTAAATGGGTATTAGACTATATAATAAAATACATTTTGTTTGGAAACTAAGGGTGATACATAAAAACTACAAGCAGATTTGGATTCAGCACATAAAAATCTATCAAGATCAGCTATTAAAATTAAAAAAGTTTTCAAAAAGGTTTTTTTTGTTGGCCTGTGTAATCAACTATGCATAAGTTTACATGTACATGCGTACAGTTCGTATTTAAATTACATTGTACACCTCTATATAAATCAAGCTCCATATTAAGCAATTAAATATTAAATGTATGAATTGTTGATATCAACTGATGCGACATAAATAATTTTGAAATATTAATTATGGATATAGCTGTCCAAAGTAATCCAGTAGAATGAGAACACTGAAGTGGAGGTGAGGACCACTATTCAAGAATGCGATTTAGTTTCAACCAGATGCACATGTCAAAAGAGGTTGATGAGACAAGGTTATCTCATACAGGGGGACTAAGCATGTATTAGGGGTGAATGAATAAATGTTTGAGCGATATGTAAGACAGCACCTCCCGTGTTACGGGTTAATGTGCGGTTCGTAAGACAATAATACCAGAGCTACAGAAACCTACTTCACAAGCACCGAATAGTGTACATTATTTTAAATACAAGAAATTAAACGTACCAATGTTGTCCACGTCCAGGATTTTGACCGTTTTGACGAAGTAGGGTCAGTTGGGGTAATTATGAACAAATTTTTACACTTTCACACGCTAATTGCTCTCTGGCGCACCATCTCCTATTTAAAATCTAGACACTCATCAGAAACAACTATTAACTCCTCTCTGCAACACTGCGCGACCGCTTTTGTTTAATTTTTTTGGCTGATGGAAGTTTTTTTAAAAATCCTTGCTCTTAATTACCCCAATTGTTCATAATTACCCCATAGTATATGAGTTAAATATAAACATGCTTTTGGTAAGACTTACTCTGGCTTTTTAGTGAATTCCTTGACTTAATCATAAAAATGACGCACCACGAAGGGATATCTGGCTTTCTTTCTAGATTGTCGTAGGAGTTCTGGTTTTTTAACCGACGAAAACACGGAGGAAGTTCTCTAGTTGACCGGTATGTATATTATAATGTATGACCACACATAACTTTTTACTGAACAGTCCGATTTGAATAATTTTTTTTGTTTGAAAGGGTACACCTTCCTGGTGGCCTCATGGTCCCATGATGCGGGGTTTGAGAACGGTAATTATGGAAAACAGTAAATTTCATGTAATTTTCCCATTAAATAATGGTTAAATGTTTTTAAACTCAATTTTCGAAGGCTTTCATCAATCCAATCCAGTATTTTGTGTATCAATTCAACTCCAGGGCAGATAGCTGGAACTGCTATATTTATTAAATATATTTCCAGGCTCCTATTAGGTCCCATCACCTTAACTTTTAAAGGTTAAATTTAGTGATGCACTAATAATGAATCGGCAGTAAATGCCCACTTTGCAGATTAACCTGTTGGCCAGTTTTATCCGTATAATCGGCTGAAAACTTGTATTTTAAACATGCTTTATTTAAATCATTTTTCATCCTCATTTTTACAATTACCCTGCTTGACCCTACATTTTCTGCAACCACATTGTACAGGATTATTATAATGATTTTTCTCATTTTTTAACGCTATATATAAAAAAGAATTGAATACAGCAATGAGGGCCTACACTTTAAAAACCACCAACTCATCGCGATTTAGAATTGCGTTAACCAGGTGATCATACAAATGCAGTACTTTTACTTTGATGACAAGTCAAGATAAGCGTTTTATTTTATTTATTTGTGTGTGTGTGCGCGCATTACAGAATTCGATATGTTCATCTGTTCTTAGGGGCATGTTTTTCTTTATGTACCCCCTCAACCAAAAGCGTGGAAAAATTCAAAGCTATAACATCCATGCGGCAGTGATGACTTTGCGCTGGACATTACCAGGACGTAAAACGCACACACACAAAAACAGTTTTCCTTGTTTTGTGTCATTCAAAAAATACTACACTCATACAGTGCTTCTTCGGTAAATTGACCTCCATTATTGACAATGGTTACTTATTTTTCGGGTAATAGGGTGGGTAATTAGAGCTGAATTAGGGATGGTTAGTTTTGTAGCTATCTCGCAAAATTATTCTAGCTGAATTCCGTGGCAATTACCTTTCCCTACTTCCAGAAAAAGAGGTGAACATTGTCAATATTGAAGGTCAACTTTTCAGAGGAGCACTATATTACCACCTCAATTCAGTCTTTATGAAGTAGTAATTTACATACATTCTCCATCGTTTTCCGTGCATTAATTTAGGATATATTGTGTATTAAACGCGAAAGAAGCATTTGTAGTAACCCTTTAGTACAGAAATCATAATTGCGATATGTGTGGGATGAATTTCATTTATTTTACCAGTAGATATATAGAACTTCAGTAAACCACCTACATCACGAATGCCTTTCCACTGAAATGGTCTTCTACTGAAAAGAGTCAATGGAAGATGTCTCAAATGGGATGTGTACTCATCATATTTGAGCTGGTTCGTGGACCAAATATTCAGAACTCAAAATGCAAGTGCGTAATTCCGTTTTCAAGAAATAAATACATGCGCATAGTCCAGCTTTTTATTCTACTTCAAAAGAGAACCAACTTCAAAACGAGAACTATTTCAACAGCTTGAAAGCATCTTTACGTTTAGAATTTCAAATATGATCTGTTTTGTATTGAATTTTCTCTCTATTTAAATTGATATGGTTCTATTAAAGGAAATGTTTTTCAAATAAATTCAATAATAATACTTAGATACAGAGGCTTGGCTAATAACAAAATATTCCTTTTCATGAATGAACACGTATTGCATTAAGTTATTTTTGCTTCAGCTATAGTTAGAGTAAATCGAAAAGAATCACATCTAAGATAAAACGTTTATAAAAACTGTTGTGTTAATGAATAAAGTTTTAAAAATGTCCAATACTTTTCTTAATGCAGATCTACATGCTGTGCTCAATCGATCAGTACTAGCAAATGGGGAAACTTGGGGATTTTAGCACTACTGTGCTTTTAAAACTGTCCGCAACCTTTGCATATGTGATTGCACATAGCATACTTTCGGTGCAACTATCCAAACACAGCTATAATATAACGATTGGCATATCTCCCTGTAGGGTCATCAGTGGGGTAAATAAGCTTTTTGTCCAATTTATTAGCTCCGACCCCTAGAGTTAGACAGGAATCTCAAATGGCTACAATCAACGTTCACAGCCTGTCCTGTGAAGTCCTTTTATTTACTGTTTCATCAGAAAAAATCAACTAAACATGAGGAACGGTCATTTTTCGCGATAAAGTTCCTAAAAGTAGTAGGATTTCATGCTAAAAAATGTCACATTTACCTTTAAGTTATCTTTTAAATTGTGCTGTTTTTACAGTATAATACTGGCAAAAAAGGTTCCAGTTAAAAACAGTAAAAGTACAGTAATTAACTGTAAAACTAGCTACTTTACAGTTTATTACTATAACAGTAGCAATTTTAGAGTTTGTTACTGTAAAATTAGTCATTTAACCAGAAAACTAGCTGCATTATAATGCAAAAATAACAGTGGAATGCATTCATCTGAGCTTTCAGTTTAAATCTTTAAAATGTAAAGTAACAAACTGTGAAACTAGCAATTTTATAGTTTAGTACTGAATTATTAGTTTAGGTTATTACTTAAAATTTACTGTATTATACTGTAAAAACGACAACTAATTTAGAAAGTGTAATAACTAATGATAGATACTTCTGAACTGTTCAAGTTATAACATGCAGAAACATATTTTTTTTATATTTAGAGAAATTAGAAAAGGAACCAGAAATATTTTTTTGTTTCAAATTTGGTGCAACAGTTACGAATTTTAAATGAGAGAATGGTTAATTATTACTTCATTTTTTTCATTTATTGCTATTAGTATTTGTTTATTGTATTTTTGTATGTGTTGATTTCTTTTTTTAGTTTATGTATCTATTTATTTATTGTTGTTATTGATATTTCTATTATTTTATTAATTTGTCTATTCTTTAATAATGGGGCAGAACAACTAGAGTACCAATAAAGTGAACTAAACATGTCTTGTTTTTATATTTTTATTTATTTATTTAATTAATTAATTAATTAATTAATTTATTTTTTTTTTGAATGTTCAAAAAGCTGTTGCTGAAAACTATATTTATTTTATATTACACTAGGAGTAAATGTTAATACATCTTGCACTTTCAGTCTTATATAAGGTATAAACATATCTATTTTAATTGAAATAACAGTTAACGTGCGTATATGACTAGTGCGTAGTCACCCCTCCTTCCTCGCTGAATTACTATCTCAATACTTTGTTTTACCACTACATAACGGCAGCTTTTGAAGCAACGACTTCAAAAGAAAAATATATATATATGTTAATGCTTTTTATACTGTATTCTGAAACTAAGTATTCAAACTAGCTTAATGGAGTCTTCGCTTTCAACTAAGGTTTTAAAACAGCTTCATGAGACAACGGTATTGCAGTGAATGTTCTCATGGCATTGCTGCATTCATTTTTCAAGCGTAGATAAGTATAAAGAAACGTAATCTCCTTAAAAGCTTTTATAAGGATGCATGCTTTAATTTTATTTTCCTACAAATTTTTAGGACTAGAAACATTATATTCTACCGGCATGCAAAATGCAGATTTCAGTATTAAATATTTACATTCAGACCAATATTGTTCATACTATGTTGATATTTATTTTTATACAAAGTTCACTTACAGCTATGATTCTTAAAATGTTTCATTTTTAAATCTTAGATAACTGAATAATTTATAATTCTTGTGATATTATATAAAATCTACGAAAATGTAGCAAAGTGCTTGTAGAGCATATTATAATGTTTCCGAAAAACGGGCAGTTTTCTTACACTGACAAAGTACTCTATCTCAAAATTCCTCCTACCTGTCTAAAAGTATATTCTCCTCATAAATGTATAATTTTTTAGAGAGTGTGTTTGTGTTTCTTTGACACAATAGTCATAGTAAAATGATAATAAAAGACAGCAAAACTATAATTTGGTCTATTTTAAAGTCATTTCTTTTAGCTAGATAAAAGTATAACTTTGTCATAAATTGAAAGACATTCGGCTGACGTAATGTCAACTTTTCCTTCATACCCCAAAATATTCCATTTAAGAAATACTGATGTATGCAGATGCAAATCAACTGTTAATCCTCAACACTATATAAAACATTGTATTCATACTTCCTTATTCCATCTTCATTCTTCAGGCAATTGGACTCAAGACTTAAAAAACTATTATTCGTTTCCTGCAGCAAAAAAAAAAAAAACTGCTCGAATTTCTTTTCTAATTGACCACGAGCATTTTCTTTTTAGATAAATTTTTTTTTTAATAATATTAACTGCACCTTTTTCTTTTATTATTTATTCATTTGTATGTATTTTTTATTTATTTATTTTATTTTTTATTTATTTATTTTCTTTTCAATTTACTTGCTTTATTTATTTATTTCTTTATTCCTTTATTTACTTTTTTTTATTTTGATAATTTTTAAAATTATTTTATTAATTTATGCTCTGTTTTTTCTTTCCTCTTTTTTATTATTATTTATTTTATTTTATTATTATATATATATATATATATATATATATATATATGTTTTTCATTACCTGCATGTAAATATTTCACTTATATTTATAAATTTTTTAGCCATTTTTTTTCTCTTTTTTGTATATACCAAAACTCAATGTTCACCCATGTGGGTTGGTTTGTAAATTTTTACATACGTCATCCCGAAATTTGTTAAATTTAAAATTGTTGAATATGTAGAAAGGGATGGCGTATTTAGGAAAAAAAAGACGTAAGATCAAAAATGTGCCAAAGTTTTGTGATAGCTGGTCAAATTTGACTTCAAAAACGAGAGGTTAAAAATATGCATGCGCATTAGTTATTTATTCAGTCATGTATTATTTTAAATTTCAATTTATTTTTAAATAAATGTTTTTCAGTTCTTATTTTTCCCATATTTCTAAATACTCAAGAATCTGCAGACGTAAAATTGTAATTTAAATTAACTGGTTTTAATTAGCAATTTCGATGCACCGAAGCTAAAAAAAATCGCCGGTTAAAACGGACAAAATTATTTTGTTTTCATAAAAACGTGGCAGAAAAGCTACTATTTTTACACATGTATCGTTTTATTTTAGTTAGCCACCTGTATTCTTATTTACAGTTGTACTCTTAGCGTTATATTACTTTTCAGTTCATATTTTGCTTTTCAGAAACATTTCTATTTTTTGCAAAATCAATTTAAAATCTTGAAGATTCAGCTAGGTTTCCAATATTTTAAAAACTTCCTGTGCAATCCAATATATCCCCGGCAGCTGTCAGTTAGAATAAGATTTCATCAGATACCCAACGTATAAAATATGACCTGCAAAACCCCACATTCCTCTTGAAAGAGGAAAAAAAAAAGGAAACAATACTGAAAAGAAAAAAATGTGCGATATATATATATATATATATATATATATATATTATTGAAATGAATATAACAGTGTTTCTGTTAACTGTATAGCAATGTACAGAAAAAAGGAAATATTTGAAAATTTGAGCTCATATAAAAATTTCTTATTGAAGCAAAAACAAAGAGATTTTCATGTATTTTCTTATATATTTCTTCTTCTTACTTTTTTTCTAGTTATATAATAAAAACTTTTATTTTTGAAAAAAAAATATTATTCTTAGTATTTCTAGACAAGTTTTTAAAATATGGGTTACAGTAATAGGCAGTCAACAAAAACTTACTAATACTTTTATTCTCAGAAAAGAAACAAAAATTGAAATGTTTCTTCTCAAGGATTCGTAAATTTTAAATAAAAAGTATTTGATTAGAAAAAATGATTAAAAAATAAATCCTTCCCTAAATCTATTTAAATATTTACTGCAGCAATTGATTTCGTAACTGTAAAAGCTAAGACTTACGATATTAATGGCAAAAGCGAGAATATTGAATATTAATTAGGTAATTACTGTTATTTTATAATAGAATATTTATTGAAAAGTAAGTAAGTTTTCGTGAAAAGTAACTATTCATGGTGCACCTTTAATGGTAAATTGCGTCACGTTTTAAGAATTTGCGCTAATGAACGATATTAGACTATAGCTTAAAACAAAGTATCTTAAATCGCCATCTCATTAAAAGTGTCTCAGCGTATAATCGTTACTGGCATGAATGTTGGATATCAGGAAATAATAATTCCTCATTATATGCCTTGTTTTTTTTTTTTTTTTTTTTTTTTTTTTTTTTTTTTTTTGTCATTACGGTTTCTTTTTAAAACCGTTAATTTATTAAAGTAGGAAATCACGTAACTTGGTTTTAAGCAAGTACAATGGCGTATATTGAATACGTTTCTGCACCAATCAATAAAAAGAGAAAAAATACCTGAGAAAAGTTCTTTTTTAAGAGCTTTTTAAGCATCAACATTCAAAAGTTAGTCGTTTACTAAACTTACAGTAAATAAAAAATGAACTGAAGTCTTAAATTATATTACATATGGTGTTAGTGCATTAAACACGGTTGGTAAATGTATAAGTGAAGTAAAAACTAAATACTTCGAAATAAAGCGCACGCGCACACACACACACACACACACACACACACACACACACACACACACACACACACACACACACACACACACACACACACACACACACACACACACACACACACACACACACACACACACACACACACACACACACTGAGCAAGAGTAAAAATAACTATTGAAAATTGCTTTAATTTATTCAAATTCAAATCACATTTTTCTTTTTTTTTTTCTCTTGTGATGAATCACTTGCCTCCTTTCCGATATGGTTCGAAAACCAAAAGATTGCTCTCTACACCCTTCATCACAATTATAATTATAGTAAAAAAAAAAAAACCTTTTTGGAGGATTGAATGATTAAAAAAAAAAAAAAAAAAACATCATAGAAGTCTGATTATTTCAATCCCAACAGGAATTTATCTGAAATAAATGTGCATTTTTCTTACTGTACAGTACAATTTCTACTATAAAGTGAGAAAAAAAAATGCTCGAAAAGGGAAGGGAGGACATCAATAATAAAAAAATAGCTAGCAATACTAATAATATTGATCGATACTAGTAGTAAAAAAAAATAATAAAAGCGATCGATGAAAATATTAAGACGTTATGACGTTCTTGAAACACATACTACTACAGAAAATAAAACAATCTTTGCTAAAGGTCGTGTACATACAGGTTTTAGAAACTTGACAACATTAAAAAAAAAAAATCATTTCATATGAATGAACGAAGTATAGTAAATTTGGCAAAACAATTTTAGGTTCTATAACTACATTTCACTGTGTCGTCTAATGATATGTATGTACATTGTACATGTATAATTTTACTTAACTAATATCGCAACGAACTTTCATTTAATAACAGCAACTTAACTAACATTACAGTTTAAAAATACCGTAAAGTCGGGTTACTTGGACCCACAAGGAGGTTACTTGAGCCCACAGTAAAATGATTAAATTTGGATTCGGTACTAGCGTTAGAGACTGTAGAGTACTTCTACTTCGCGGAGAAACGAGGAACTACGTACAAGTCTTCAACCAGTGAGTACCAAACCTAGATTTTATCATTTTACTGTAATGGGCTCAAGTATCCCCCTAGGGTCCAAGTACCCCAACTTTACGATATTAGAAAGGCAATAAAAATATGTTTCGTGTAATCTCGAAATTGTTCGCGAAAAACAAAACTTTAAAAGCATACTATTTAGCTCATTATGAAGTTGAAATCCGTATTTGTAATAGAATGAATAAAATAGAGGGAGCAAGAGCGATGGTTTGAATTACCTGCACATAAAATATATAATTACTTATAACAATTGGAAATAACGGTAAGTGGCTACTTTGAAAAGGGAGAAAACTTTTTCTCATGGTAGAAGAAAAAATAATAAGTCAGAGTACATATTTTTATGTTTTGTTGCTTATAAGCTGATGGCGAAATGTAATTTAAAGTACATCCCATTAACTGAGAGCTAAAATAACGTTAACTAGGTTATTAATTAACTCTTACCCCAGGTAAAGTTTCTATTTTCGGTACGGGTACTTTAGTAATAGTTATCTTCTTTTCGTTCCTCATTTTTTCTTCCTCAATCGGTACTGAAGCATTTAATGAAGGTATACACCGTAAAACAAAAACTGATTTTCAGTTCGTATTAGGACATTAGATTAAATGAAAAGTACAAAAACAGGTGAAGATGTTTTTACAAAAAAGCTCAGCGCCTTTAAATCTTCATCAAATGTATATGAACTCCACGTATATTTTAATATAAAATTAGTAGGAATCATGTACTTCTAAACGATCTTAAGTAATATACGTAATACTGTAGATAATAATAAAGTTTCCGTTGTTCTTAATAGTGTACTGGACAACCTTAAACGTAATTAGAGTAAAATAAATGTGTAATGTTAATATGTGAAACTATTGAAGCCCTTTTGAAAGCCATGGAAAATTTTCAAGAAATAACGATTTATATTTATCATAGCGTTTAAGACATTTCCATTGTAAATTATACACAGAACTAAATTGACTCTCCTGTTTATACTTTCTTCTGATATTTAGAAGTTACTTAAGCCAGTTAGTTAAATGCCAACAACTTAACATAACTGTTTATGTTCCACGTGATTTCTTATATCACCTCTTAAAGTGCTTGCTAGACGTTATGGAAAAATCTGCAATTGCATTGAACTACATTGCATTAACAGTTTTGCACTTCTGTGTGTCAAGTTCTATTTTAAAAGCTGGGGTTACTCCATATTTTGTCCATTTGAGCAAAAACAGAAACCATACCATTTTAATGATTGTATAGCTAGTTTTAGGATGTGTAATTGTATAAATTGACATAAAGAAAGAACCAAAACTGTGCATTAAGAAATTTTCTACAGTGTACATTAAGTTTAAAAATAAAGTTTCTTTATTTTTCAGCACAGTGAATGTATACCGCTTAATTCAAATATTTCGCTCGGAATCAAAACTGACTACATTTAAGACTGTATCCGAAATAAACTGGAGCGCAACCGAGTTTCTTTCTTTTTAGTAATGCCCTTTTTCTTCTGTTCTTTGTTTGAAAGAACAGAAACGAGATAAGCATGGAAGAAGGATTGGAAAATGCTTCCGGCGACAAAGTCTGCTTTAAACGAGGAAAATCAAAATGCAACATCTTCCGCCTTTAAAATGTCTTAAGTTGAAAAAGAAAATAAAATCGGCGATTTAGAATTTCAAAATACTTGGAAAGTAAATAGATGCCATTTTGCAACTACAAAGAGACGTAAAATTTTTGACTTGCATGTATTTTCCCAGTGTAAGCTCTTTCTTCAAGCAAATATTTTTATTCGACTTAAACTATGACATATGATGTGTATCTATGTAGATATATGTTGTATAAACGTATTTGCTTGATGTATTGTTACATGTTACTTTATTATGCACTAGCCGGGTACCCGGCTCTGCCCGGGTTTTTGCCGAGTAGGCTGATTAAGTGAAACTCATATTAATTTTTTTCAACATTAAAATGCACATCAATATACATAATTGGCTACTTCTGTAAAGAATGGATATTTTTTCTGTCTGGATAATCTAAAAAAACTGTATACGCATCTTAAATAGTAGTGTATGCCCCTTAAGTTTGGCACTATTTCTTAAAGCACGTCGCACGTTAAAAGGCTTTGAACACCTTAACGTTATTTTATAATCACCCTCTATATGAAAAAGCGTCGAAATGTTTCAGATAATACAAGTTGTTTTTAATTATGTCAATTTTAGATTTTACTGTATTGACATACAATGCAAATTTTCCAGAAAAACTAGTGACAATAATTTTTGCATTTTTTCCAACATTCGTAATTTACTAGAGTGCGAATCAAATCAATATATTTTAAACTAACAAGTTCGCATTCATTCTACGCATATCTCATTTGCAACATGACAATTATGCACATGTGATTTCAACAACAGGTTTCGATTATAAATGAATATTTAATGAGCATCTCGCTTGCCTGAATTCTAATGGAGCTCTCAAAATTATTCATTAACTTTCTCAAGCTGAAACTAATATTTAGGGCCAGAGAAGACTTAAGGATGCGTCGTCATCAATATTTGGATGAAGAATTTCAGAAGATGGTGCATGCAAGTAGCCAACCATATATTGTCCAAACCATTAACATAATACGATTCCGAAATTATCAATCGGGTGCAGGATATTTCTATGGTAATTGAATTAAGTTGTTTGCAAAATAATGAATAGATAATTACTAGAGCTTTCTGTTCTGCTGGCTGAGAAGTTGTAGACCAAATTGCTTGTCCTAGTGAACTTGCGTGATAAATATTCACTACCTCACTGCGTTTTTAAATTTGTTTATCCCAATCGCGTGATATCTGAAAATTTTATGAGAAAATGCTACGCATACAATGTTTAACTACTAAATATAAATGAAGAGTTCTTACAATGTTACAGATACGTAATAATCTTTTTTTTTAAATTCTGACGATGATAAATTCTTAAAATTTTCGTAAATCGTATCATATTTAATTTACTGTTCAGAGCGTTTCCGTTGCTCTCTGAATTTCAATAGACTGCATTCTGAGCAGCTAAAGTGTTTGTTTTGCTGGACGTGACGTATTCCCATCAAAATGCCGTGGCAGTAACTCATAAACCGTTACCTTGTGAGAAAGGAAAATCCAAATCTCACGAAATATAGCTGATTTTAGTGTTAAACAACAATATATCACGAAAAAATAACAGAAGAACATATTTCTGATCAATTTTAGGGCATTGTTTATGTTGTTTCATAGTTTAATAAAAAAATGTTTTTTTTTTTTTTTTCCATGTTGTTTTAACCCATTACTGCCTAGCGTCCCTTTTTAGGGACGGTCCAAAAAAGGGTCTGAATTTCCCCAAAATGAACATTTCAACCAAATAATAGTCTTCAATTAGTACCTTGGTATTGTTTCGATTCGTTATTAACAGATCGCAGCACATAACCATTGTAAAGTGTGTTCTGTAGCAGTTTTAATATGAACTTTATCAAAAATGACATCGTTCACGATCTCAAGAAAAAAAGCTGAGTTTTCAAGGTTATTCCCAGCTTCTTAGTTTATGTTAACTGCTGATTTCATTTCTTCGTATAAAATGTCTTTTTAAATATTATATCGTAGGAAGAAGAAAAAATTTAGTAAAAAAATATGTACCCTCTGGGGTCCATCGTAACTTTTAAGGGAGGATTTTTCTTTCCTTAATAAAAATCTTATTTATTACGTGATATTTTTTTAATGATGTTTCATGTTCATTAAACATTGTTTGTAACAAGCATACAACATATCTTTGGAAAAAAAAAGTCAGGCACTAATGGGTTAAGATTTAGATTAAATTTGAATTGCGGTGTATTTCTTTTTTTTTTTTTTTTTCAATGTTAAAAGTGTTTTTTTTTTTTTTTTATTTCAATGTAATAAACAGGTTATAAACATTTTATTAATTTTTAAAATCACGTATTTTATTGCATCAAACAGTTGGTATTGATGTACTAACCACAATTTATAACTTTATTACTTCGTTGTTATACTTACTTACATTGATATAGAATCCTTGAAGTTCAGTCACTAACTAGCTATGTTCTTGTACCCTTATTTACACGAAAATTAATCGAGAATTATTTTCAAGTTAGGTTTTATCAAAAATTCGTTTTTGTGATATTTGAAGAAATACGTTTTGCATTACACATTAACAATCGTGCAATTGTGAAATTCGGCGTTGCTTTCATTCTTTGTTCTCAGCGGAAACAATAATAACGCTTTGTCCCTGTCTTGACTAGCAGAATTGTGGTTAGAATTCTGATTTTTCGAGCAGTTTCCTTTATATAAGTTTGTGTTGTAACAACAGAACAGAGTGTTCCGATTCACCTCCTAAATCCTTACTCAATCACATTATGAAGAATCTTTCATTTTTATGCCACTGTTCGCGCCTGTGCGCGGACTCCGCGCCGCGCAGAAAAGAAATGTGTGATTAGGTCGAGAAACGAGCAGTGTGCAACTGAGCGAGCTACGGGACGGATGCGTTGCCGTGCTCTGTGTGCAAAAATAATGAGAAACAAATAAAGAGTTTAAATTACAGTCCATTTTTTTGAATTTGTGTTTATTGAACCAAGAGTTGCCTCGACATGAGTGGTCCGTCGAGCCGGAGATTGACCATCGACCTATGGTGTTGTGTAAATGTGCAAAACTTGGATTAGTACTTCGGATTCAGAGGTGAGAGCAATTTCCCCTTTTTTTTTTATTGATAAAAAATGTCAGTTTCGAAACTTAAAAAAGACGAGTTAAAATTCGTCGCTGAAGAGTTAGGGTTAGATGTGCCTGAAAGGGCAAAGAAACCAGAAATAATGAGTTTAATTGAGAATAGTGATATTTACAAAAATGACTTAGATGCAGTGAAAGGTGTAATAAATGAGGTAATTGAAGACAGAAAAAACCAGACTCTGAACGAAGAGTTAAAACTTGAGCAAATTAAATTATTGCAATTGGAAAAACAACTCGAGCTCGCCAAAGTTCAGAAAGAGATTAGGCAGGAGAATCCCAAAGCGATAATTAATGCAGAATCAGAGGGTACAGAGAGCTTAGAAAATTTAATAAAAAGCGTACGGACTCTAACAATAGCTGTACCAACGAGATCAGAGTCATTTAATCTTTTTTTTCAATCCCTTGAAAAGGCATTTAAAACAAAGTGCGTGCCTGAAAAATTTAAATCGGAAATTCTTTTAACATTGTTGGGTGAAAAAGTGAGTAATTTAATCGCATATGTGAAACAGGAAGAACTATGTGATTACGAAAAACTTAAAGAGTTAATTTTGAAACAATATCAGCCAACACCACGTGATTGTTATTTAAATTTTAATAAATTACAAAAATTGCATTCAGAAACCTTTGTACAGTATGCTTCTAAGTTAAGTGCCATGTATGAATATTATTTACAAATTCGGGGAGTGAGTGATTTTCAATCACTCTGTGAGTTAGTTATTTCAGATAGAATATTCAATTCACTTGACCGCGAATTAATGACTCATATTGCAGTAAAACAAGGTGAGTCATTTTTAAAGCCGCTAGATCTTGGGAGAGAATTAGATTTATATATTTCTTCGAGAGGAAAAACAAAAGCGGAAGTATATTCCCCACGAAAAGGGCGCCATTCGTCCTACGAAAAAAATGTGTTTCTGTCTGAGATAAAAAACGCTAAGTGTATTCTTTGTCAAACAAATGCAGATCACCCGTTATATTTATGCCCTAAATTCAAAAATCTTTCTGTTAATGAGCGGGTAGATGTAGTGAAACAAAATAAATTTTGCTTCAAGTGCTTGGCTCCTAATTGCCGTGTCAGCAAATGTAAATATAAACTGTGCTTTTGCGGCAAGGCTCACAATAAATTAATCCATTTTCCAACAACAAATTATTCATCTTCCCAGACGGAAAGTAACAGCAGTGGGTCAGGATTGAATATAAATGCAAGGGTGTTTTCTAGTAGAGGAGGGGGGATGGCAATAGCGGAGTCGGCGAATTCGAACGAAACTAATCAAGGTCAACAGACACAGTCTTTTGCAGGTTGCGTTCAGAGGGAAAATGAAGTAAGTCCCCAGTCTTTCGTCGCCACTAGTGTGGGAAACAGTAACAAAAATAAAAAACACGTTCTTTTATCCACTGCGAAGTGTTTCATTAAAAATAAATATGATAGATATGTAGAAATTAGATGCATTCTCGATGCAGGATCACAGACATGTTTGATTCAAAAGGATTGTTGCGATAGATTAGACTTAAATACTGCGAGATTTAACGCAGTAATTTCCGGCTTGGATGATTCTAAGTTAAATATTACGCGTTGTGTTAAGACTTCTATAACAAATAGAGATGGGAGTTTTGAGAAAGAATTAACGATGCTTGTTGTGAAAAGAATAATAGAATTCACACCATCAACGATTCTAAATGTTGGTGTTGAACTTCCAAATATGATTCAGTTAGCGGACGAAACTTTCTTTATTCCGGGGAGGGTGGATGCTTTGCTTGGTGGAGAAATTTTCTATGAGTTATTAAAATCGGAAAAAATATATATACCAGGGTCTCAATTAATGTTACAAAATTCGGTGCTCGGTTACATTGCGACCGGCACTATAAATAATATAAGTGAAGCAAAAGTGCATTGTGCGTTAGCTGTAGAGGACGATTTAAATAAAACGTTACAGAGATTCTGGGAGGTAGAAAATTTAGAAGTAGAGGTACCTGCGAGTAAAGAAACTGCTGTCTGTGAGGAACATTTTGCAAAAACTCATTTCAGGAATAATGAGGGTAGATACGTTGTTTCAATACCCTTTAAATGTGACCCTTCGTGTTTAGGGGAATCAAGGGATGTTGCTCTCAGACAACTGAATTCGTTGTGGAAAAGGTTTTCCCGAGATACGGAATATTTCAAATTGTATAAAGACTTTATTAATGAATATGATAAACTCGGTCACTTGAGAGTGATTTCGGACAATGACATTCCAAAAAATGTTTACTATATGCCTCACCATGGAGTATATCGACCCGATAAGACTACAACTAAGCTACGGGTAGTGTTTAACGGTTCCAGTCCTACCTCTAATGGCATTTCCCTCAACTCCATTCAGTATAAGGGAGGAGTGATACAAGATGACTTGTTTACAATTATGCTTAAGTTTAGAAAGCATATTTATGCGATGACAGCAGACGTAGCTATGATGTATCGCCAAATATTAATTAACGAAAATCAACATAGTCTGCAAAGAATTTTGTGGAGGGACTATGAAATTGGACCAATAAAAACCCTGGAGCTTAAGACAGTTACCTACGGCACAGTGTCTGCTCCTTTCCTCGCTATGAAAACCTTACAGCAATTATCTGTAGATGAGGGAGAAAATTTTCCTTTAGCAGCACCCGTTTTACGCGGCTCTTTCTACATGGACGATGCGCTGTGTGGCGGAGCTACATTGTTAGAAGCAAAAGAATTACAGCACCAATTAATTTCAATTTTGGAGAAGGCAGGAATGAGGCTGCACAAGTGGTTTGGAAACCATCCAGAGCTTTCACCAAATTCAGAAGACTATGACTTTTCTAGTCTAGGTGAAACAAAAACGTTAGGCGTGATATGGCAACCACTGCAAGACTGTTTTTCATTTCGAATTACAGTAAATTTAGATATTACATACACCAAAAGAACAGTGTTGTCCACAATTGCACGCCTAACGTTTTTGTTTCACCTAGACTAGAAAAGTCATAGTCTTCTGAATTTGGTGAAAGCTCTGGATGGTTTCCAAACCACTTGTGCAGCCTCATTCCTGCCTTCTCCAAAATTGAAATTAATTGGTGCTGTAATTCTTTTGCTTCTAACAATGTAGCTCCGCCACACAGCGCATCGTCCATGTAGAAAGAGCCGCGTAAAACGGGTGCTGCTAAAGGAAAATTTTCTCCCTCATCTACAGATAATTGCTGTAAGGTTTTCATAGCGAGGAAAGGAGCAGACACTGTGCCGTAGGTAACTGTCTTAAGCTCCAGGGTTTTTATTGGTCCAATTTCATAGTCCCTCCACAAAATTCTTTGCAGACTATGTTGATTTTCGTTAATTAATATTTGGCGATACATCATAGCTACGTCTGCTGTCATCGCATAAATATGCTTTCTAAACTTAAGCATAATTGTAAACAAGTCATCTTGTATCACTCCTCCCTTATACTGAATGGAGTTGAGGGAAATGCCATTAGAGGTAGGACTGGAACCGTTAAACACTACCCGTAGCTTAGTTGTAGTCTTATCGGGTCGATATACTCCATGGTGAGGCATATAGTAAACATTTTTTGGAATGTCATTGTCCGAAATCACTCTCAAGTGACCGAGTTTATCATATTCATTAATAAAGTCTTTATACAATTTGAAATATTTTGAATATTAATGTTACTGATTTTTTTGATGAGTTACTTAATCTAAGTAATAATTATTTTACTGTGCTTCGTATTTTAGCTTATATTTTCAGATTTGTGCAAAATTCAAGACATCCAGCAGACAAATTGTCTGGACCAGTAAGCAAGGAAGAACTCACTAAGGCGGAATCGGTGCTGGTAAAAAATCGGCAGCTGCAGTCGTTTCCAGCCGAGATGCGAGCTTTGGAACGTGGTAAACAGGTTTCGCCAAATAGTAAGTTGCGAAGTTTAAATCCGTTCTTGGACGCCAGTGGAGTGATGAGAGTTGGAGGCAGATTAGGTAATACAAATTTTGCCTTTGAAAAAAGGCATCCTATCATTATACCGAAGAGCGACCGACTTACCTTTGTAATTCTTTTAGCCTATCATTTAAAGTATTTTCATATTGGTCCTTCAGGCTTACTTAATTGTGTTAGAGAAAAATTTTGGCCGTTAAATGGTCGTTCTGCATGTCGGAAGGTCGCACATAACTGCATTATCTGTTTTAAAGCTAGACCTGTAGCCTCCATTCAATTGATGGGTGACTTACCTAAAGAAAGAGTTACACCCGATTTCCCGTTTAATTGTACCGGGGTAGACTTGTGTGGTCCTTTCTATATAAAGTATAAGCAACAAAGGAAAGGAATATTTCATAAGGTGTATATTTGTCTATTTGTTTGTTTTGTGACAAAGGCCGTACACTTGGAAATCGTGTCGGATCTAACTTCCGAATCGTTTCTTGCCACGTTAAAGAGATTTGTAGCGCGTCGAGGGAAATGTGCCAAACTATATTCCGACAACGCTAAAAATTTTGTAGGTGCAAATAAGATGTTAAAGAATTTTATTCAATTAGTTAAAAATCCAGACGAGAATTTAGCTAATTACTTATCTTCCGAAGGTATAGAATGGAAATTTATTCCACCCAGAGCGCCAAATTTTGGTGGTCTCTGGGAAGCCGCGATAAAATCGGCAAAATATCATCTCAAAAGAGTTGTTGGCAATGCGAAACTAACGTATGAAGAGTTACATACTATAATTACGCAAATTGAAAGCATCTTAAATTCAAGACCGCTAAATCCGTTGTCAACAGATGAAGATGATTTTGCAGCTTTAACTCCTGCACATTTTCTGCTAGGTAGATCGATGAATTCAATCATTGAGCCAGATCTAACTAACCTTAGTGAAAATCGATTAACAAAATGGGAAAGAATAACCAAGGTTGTTCAACAAATCTGGCAAAACTGGCACAAAAATTATTTAAGTGACCTACAGCAACGGGGCAAGTGGCGATTCGCAAAAGAAAATGTAAAAATTGGTGATTTAGTTATAATTATTGAAGATAATGTGCCTACTTGTAAGTGGAACTTAGGCAGAATTTTAAATGTGTATTATGGAGATGATAGAAAAATTCGTGTTGTAGATATTAAAACTCAATTTGGAACCTTTAAAAGGTCTATTTCTAAAATATGCATATTACCGATGTCATAACTAACATTGTTTGCATCTGTGTTATTTAGTTTGAATATTTTTATTTTATTTTCATGTATAACATTGTGTTTAATATTATTTACTGGTTAAATTTTTATTTTATTGTGTGAACTGATATGAAATTTTATCTAATTTGTGAAGTGTTATTCATGAGTAACTGTTGGTTTATTTGGCCAATTTTGATTGAATGTTTAAAAACATTGCAATGCCGGGCGGTATGTTCGCGCCTGTGCGCGGACTCCGCGCCGCGCAGAAAAGAAATGTGTGATTAGGTCGAGAAACGAGCAGTGTGCAACTGAGCGAGCTACGGGACGGATGCGTTGCCGTGCTCTGTGTGCAAAAATAATGAGAAACAAATAAAGAGTTTAAATTACAGTCCATTTTTTTGAATTTGTGTTTATTGAACCAAGAGTTGCCTCGACAGCCACAATTAAAAAATGCTGTCTTTTCTAATGTGGTAATCTATTGTTTAGATATATTCATAGTAAAAAAATACTATTCTTAAGTTTGAAATATAAAGACGTCTGTACTTACATGCAAAAATTTGCAGACGATGAAAATTTGATATTTTTAGCATTCCGTTTGCAGCCTTGTTCAGAAGTCAATAGTGTTGTCCAAATGACATTTTTTCCCTACTTCTTATGATATTACCTTTCTAAAAAAAATTAACTGCCAAAACTACCCGACGGTATATTTATGAAGAACTTCTTTGCATAGTCAGGAAGTTTTGTCACGCTGTTCCTATACACCCCGTTTTACGGTACGTTAAATTCTTTAACAATTATTTCTGGACATATCATGTTGCTTTGGAAAAAAAAGTCACCATAGATTGCAAGTTGGAGTTCTTGTCAAAAAATAAAGAAAAAAATATTTTGATGTTTCTTGTTAAGTTTATTTAACCATATAACAAATCTCGAAAGTAAAGATTTTTTTCGGAAGAATAAAAAAATTTCCCGTTTCCTTCAGATACAATATCAAACGCTACTGTTGTTGACCAAACAGCTCTTTTCTGTAGATAGGATACTGAAATAAATCTTTTCTTTGAATGTGTTCACTTTTAAAAGTTTATTTATTTAGTTTCCTGCTCTTTAAGTTTTTAAATTCTTATTCAGTTTATTTTTAAAACATATACAGGAACAAAATTCACGAATTGATATTTAATTTAAAATAAGCAACATATTTAATTATCCTTTCTTCTTCTTCTTACTATTCACCGACTGCATTTGAAAGCATATATTACTTAGAGTTAGAAAGTTGCAAGTAAATAGTTTTTTATAAAACGCTCTAATTTAAAAGTTACTGGTCAGAAAGGTTTTTTCACCAGATCAGTCAATAGACCACGAGATTATGTTTAATGAAGAGAAACTGCTTCAAAATGTGCTAAATATTTTATCTTACAGGATAATTTAAGTGGAATATCCCCAATGAATGGATTCGTAAAACACAGACTGTGTAGTACGATTCGACAAATATGATAGGACTCTTTTGCAATAATTTATGCTACACCTTTGCCTGTGGATAAAAAACTGCTTGTTATAACATTTTATTATCAGTTAGTTGGGCTTTTCGTTAACTATAAGCTGAAGGTCTTAGGCATTTATGTTATACAACATAGAAAACTGTTCCCTTGGCTGTTATCATGGCCTTATTTATGCACCCTCTTTTATTCCACATTCCTTAGTGTTTAACATGTCATGCAGAATTTAACTTGTAGTTTCGCATTAAAAACTCATAAGAAATGGTTGCTCTTACCTAAAAGGGGTTCGACTGTACCGCACTAACTCAGAGTGATTCAGGTTTTGGAGATTACATTGTCAAAAAAAAAAACTTGTTTTCCGATAACTAGAGAAAAAAACCCGATGTAAACTGTCACGCTGAGTTAAAACATGTAAAGTGTTTTTCTCCATTACTCACAAATATATTGCAACATTCGACCGAAGTTTAAAAGAAGTGCACACATTCACATGCACACTGCCAAAAATGAGCTGTTGTTTTGAAAGTATAATACTGGCAGCCGAAGTTTCTATTTAAAACTGTAAAATGCACAGTAATAAACTGTAAAACCAGCAATTTTACTGTTTCTTACTGTAAAGTTAGAAATTTTACAGTTTATTGTAGTAAAATTTAACTGTATCATACTGTAAAAACAACAGTATAATACTGGCAGCAGAGGTTCCAGTCTAAAATTGTAAAAATTCACAGTAATAAACTGTAAAATTAGCAATTTTACAGGTTATAACTGTAAAATTAGCAGTTACAGTTTAGTACCGTAAAATGGGAATTTTTTCAGTTTATTATTGCAAAATTAGCAATTTTTAGTTTCTTACTATAAAATTATCTGTATTATACTGTAAAAAACATCATTCAGTTTTTAACAGTGCATCATTAATACGACAATAATTATCAAAAGCTTGGCTATTGTTCAATTCTTTCTGTATTTGTCTTCAGGGGCATCCATCTAAAGTTTCTATCCTTAATAAGCAAGAATTTATTGATTTTTACGATCGAGAGCCCTCCAAGGATGCGTTTTTCAGCAATCAATGTTAGGTAGAAATTATAATTTCAAGTATTCAACTCTAGTACCACTGTTACAGAGTTTGTTTAAAGTTTTTGAAAAGACCTAATGCAATATAACATATTTTAACCATGCAATAGTACAGGTTTGCTCTAGTTTCCAAAGAGTTAATATCAAGTATCATCTGGATTATATTAAAAAAAGAACGTATTCATTACTAAGTCAATACTATTGCAATATAATAAAGTCTTTTTATTAGAGTAAAAATCTATAAATTCATGTTTTGGTTCAAATATGAAACCGCAGAAAGTGATTCAGTTCAGGTAGCGTATATCACAAAATATGGTGCCATTTATACCTACTTTAATACCAACACGACAGTTACTGCAAACATGACTATATCTCTACATTTCTTGACTTAATAACAAACATTGATTGGATACCTTAAATCAGTCCTAAAAAGCGTAGAAATACTATAAATATTTAATATAATAAAATGCGGGTTTACCAGTGCTATATTAACAAAACGTGGGAGATTCTGTGGCAATTATGTCAAGGTAAAATTAAAATATATGTTTATTTATTTATTTATTTTTTGTGGCAAATAATATCTTTCTTTCAAGATGTTTAGCCTATGTATATATATGGATTTTTTTTGAAAAGTATTTTGCATTATTGTGTTGGCTTACATATACCACGGAATGTAAACTTGAACTGCAACTATAGTATTCTATTTTCAAGTTGAACATTTTTTTCATCGTATAGAAAATGTAAAATATGGAATCTTTATATGATTCATAGTAACAGATTTAGTTACCCTCGGGTTAGAAACAAATTCTAAAACTCGATTTCAATTCCATGAGGAATCTTATTTCAAGCGAAAGAAATACTGTATTTTTATATCTTCTGTTAAAGGAGCAACTTTCTTGTAAAAGTTTAGAAAAATTTTCAATATATACAAAAACTTTAGCATATTGCATTTCTACATTTGCATAGTTTCACTATAACACAAAAACATGTATTGTTTATAACATTTTTTTCCAGAATATTACATATTGTTTGCACATCTGAGCTCCTGATTATTGCAACTATATCTTTTATTATTATAGGGAGACATATTAAAACATAAAACAAGACATGTGATCCATTTTTTTCCTTGCTGTCGATTATTTTTATTCTTTATAACTTTTATTCATATGAAAACCAAACCACGAAGTTGGAGAAACTAAATGAGAGCATGTAGCCGAATATCGAAATCAGTTTTGAAATGATTATCTAAAAATAAAAAGAGTATACAAAGTTGAGTGCAATTTAAGGTGTACAGGTGTACTTCTGATTTTTTTTTTCCACTTTTTACGGTAAAACGTTAAAAAAAATAACAGTGATACATCTAGTTTTAAATGTTGGTCATTACTCTAGCCTTCATACACAATGTATATATGCATGTATATATTATGAGTTTTAATTAAATTATTTCGGGACATAATTTCAGAAAGTTTTAAAAATGTGAATTTTATCGGTTTAAAAAATGGAGTATCAAACAAACAAGATATTTTTGTCTAATAGTTTCAGTTACGAAATACAATGCATTTACCATTAATTTAGATATAATTATTTAAGTTTATTCATTTATAACAAATCTTCTCTATAATATAATCTATCTATTTATCGTTCATGATTTACAAGTCAACTCCAAATGTCATATGTTAAAATTTGCCTCCCAGATTCATCTGTCAGAGCTACATCTGATAAGTTTAAGCACAGTATCTTCTTTATTCACAAC
The DNA here is from genome assembly GCA_038373865.1 of Uloborus plumipes. Classification (NCBI taxonomy): domain Eukaryota; kingdom Metazoa; phylum Arthropoda; class Arachnida; order Araneae; family Uloboridae; genus Uloborus; species Uloborus plumipes. The sequence continues at coordinate 128,862 of JAXGGA010000460.1, read as the reverse complement.
ATGCCCAGGTAGCACAAATAACCTTCAAACGTTTTATAAACGTTTTTAAGCGGTTATTACAACGTTAACAACCATTTTACAACCTTTAAAAACGAAGTGTGCTACTTGGGTAAGTGACAGCATCCTGCTATGTCAAATTATGGGAGTTAAAATCCTTGTAAGATGCGATTTTGCATAGTTCTCTTCATATATATCTTCAGTTGAAGATATTGTCTCAATATTAGTCTATGTTATAGTCTTTTTGAAATCACTTTTACCAGAATGAATTTTCAACCTTGATAAGCTGTAAGTGACCGCACAACTACAAACACATTCGAGACAGTTCTTTTACGGGATTAATTCAAAATCATACTCTGCGCTGAAAAAAATAATATTCAAGTAATAAAAGGCGTTATTGTGATTTTGTAGTTCATCTAGGTTCCTAAATGTACCTCGGACCTTATAAAAAGTACGCTTAGTGTCTGCATTTCAAGCTAAACTATTGAAGAATCTACTGAAAATTGTTTAATCTTAATGTTTATCATATTTGAAATCATTAAAGATATTGTAAAATAGGATGTAGTTGTAACACAGAAAAACAAGCATAAGATAGCAACTTTTAATGAGTGGAATTATTTTTCAACACATTTCTTCTTAACTTAAGTAGCTTGGGCGAAAGTAACGCAGCTACACTTAGAACTATGATACTAAAGTGAAGAATTATAAATTGAGTGCTGCCTTATTGCTAAAACTAAGGCTAACAAAATGTAGGACTAACATAAACTAATGTCCAAATAAGTACCACCGTCCCTTATTTTTCTTTATATCCAACTATAGTTTCCAATTAGTTATATCAGATTCCACTGCAACTTCTTAAAGCTTTTTTTTTTCTCTTGCTTGATATTTTTGTTGCAAAAGCATGTATTCTTCTTCGAACTTGATTAATCAATTGCTTTCCAAAACTGACATACTGTAATTTTATATTCAGCGAAGTTAATTACAAAAAGTATTTTGACTACAATTGTTTCCCTTTCTACCCGTTGATTTTTATTTTTTCAAGATACAGTCTAATAAAATCTTCCTAATTGCTGTTAAATTTATGTCATTATTAATTCTCCAGTTTAGCAAAACCTCTAAAAGGCTTCTATATCTTGCATCTGACTAAATAAAACGTGGTTGGATCTTTGAGAGCAAACTGAATTTAATTATTTGTTGAATTAATGTATAATTAACTTTTTCAAAGAACAAAATGCCACATGAAAAGATATAATTTTATAAACTATTCTTAGTGCACATTTCCAATCGTCAATGTATTGATGAATTTCAAAGCTGTTTTTCATTTTCTTTATTTTATTATTATGTTGGTTTTTTCAACAGTACAAATTTAATTTTTCTGAAATATTTGTATCTAAGCATAATGCTATGAAGAATATTGTTGTTCTCTATTTGGTACAAGTTTTAATATCTTCTCAGCAGAAGTTTTAAAAATTTACACACAGCTAATATTTTCAAAGTTGGTCTCGTTTTGACTGCGTAAAACATTCATTTAATCGAAAATGTGTAACCCATCATGCTTTTTTTACATACAAGCCAAATTGTAGCTGAAACTTTTTTTTTTCAATCTATATTCCATAAAATGAGTCTAGAATCGTATTTGTTCTTGTATTTAATATATGACATTATGTTTTACTTTATCAACTTAAATGTAACCCTTAACACAGGAAACTCTAAAATAAAGTACATTTTAACTTTTTGACCATTAGCACGAAAATTAACTGCTTAAAACATTTTCGAAATTAAGTGCATTTAATAGTGCCTCATTTAAACGCTTTAATGCATCCAGCAGGTTTTAATTTTTAGAAAAATGGTAATAAACTATTTAGAGAAAAATGATATTTTGCAAAAAGAAAAAAAAAAAAGATGGAAAAAAAAAAAGACATGAAAGAAAAAATAAGCACCAATTAGGCTGGCACTTTTTTTAACGATGAATAAAAGGCAGAAAAAACTCAACGTGTTTTAGCATCATTTATGAAGCAATGAAAAAAAAATGCAGTAGCTAGGACACCGAAAGCAAAAGGGCACTTTAATGAATGCTGCTCTTGAAAAATTTTTCCTTATCCCCTTTAGGTGAAACGAGTGCATAAAAAGTGCGAAGGAGAAAAAAAACTCTAACAAGCACATATTTTGAAATTACGTCGTTATCCAGATTCGCTCAGACTACTGATTTTAAAGTGTGTTAATAAATTTTCATCTGACAGCGTTTCTTTAAATTCTGGCATAAAATTTCAATAACTTTGCTTCGTGCGATTAGAAATCTTCTGAAAAATGTCAGATTTCGCAAATGAGCGCACTTTATTTATTGTATTCCCAAAGGTTATAGTGTATAAAATTTCTTCGTTCGAGGAGCTTATCTTGATTATTGCAGAAATAAAACTAGAAGCAAAGCGAATTATGTTTTGAAGAACAAATAACAATGGATTAACACTTCGTTTGGGCTGTTCAACAACATAAACGAAATCTTTGCGATGTTAAAATTAATTTCTGAAAACTGAAATTGCGCATTTTCTGAAAATAAATCGATAAAAATAGTGTTCGAAAAGCAGAAAATTTAAATGTCTTACACTCACATGTTTCGAGTTTACATAGAAACCTATTTTGAGTACAGAAGAAGTAAACTTTCTGATCTACGCTTATACTGTATGTTTTTCTACCAGATAATCGTTAAAGTAGATCTATCAATATGTAGTACTTTTACAACCATCATTAAAAAGTCTTACGTCCCCCTAACAAACGAGCTCAATAATATGCTACTTTGGTGCTTAGTTGTCAGTTCTCTTTTCTTATCTTTATTCTTAGTTTTTTTTTTTTTTTTCATTTTTAGGCAACGCCTCCTAAATACTAAATCTTTACTTTGAGCGCCAACTTGCGGCAATTCAGTGATACCATTGTCATGGTAATAAATTCAAACATAGTCGAACTCAGTTTCTTGATTGGTTAATTTTTAAATTTAACCCTTTAACGTCAGGTGTGCCGAATTTGGCACATACCTCCAGAATCGTTTTGCCTCAGTTGCTAAGTGAGTTATTCCACAATAGAACATTGTGCTGTTTTTGACGCATTCGTATCTGCCGGCATCATTAAGTCTTTAAAAATAGGTAGGCGTGCTTCCTATTTTCTCCCTTGATTGAGATTTGGAAGGAAAAAATTGTTTCCTTGGAAAAAAAAAATGTTGTCCAGAAAGGGTTAATGTTAGAAATCAATCAATCGTTTATTTCTCTGTTTCTAAGAACTCCGATAGATGGCAGTGCTTCGTAAACCAAAGGAGACATTTCACTCTGTGCTAAAAACTAGAAAGTAATAAGCATTTAGTATTTAGGAGGCGTTCTTTTAGGTCTGTTCAGCACCAAACATATGAAAGCTGTATGAAATTTATTTTCGGGTTCAAGACAGTAATGGAACTAAATGATCATCATAAGACGTCTAAAAATATTAGACAACCATTCTCCATTAAACATAATGCTATTATATGTTCTACTAAAGTCAGACATACTATGAACTGGGAAAATATTGCACTGGTAGCAGGCCTATTTTCATACACGCAGCAAAAAACAAAAGCTAAAGTCGCAGTTCTTATGTTCTGATTCAGAATAGTCAGTTTTACATTCGAACACAAGTGTTAGTTATCATTGCAAACAACCTTTAAATCTAGCATTAAAAATTATTAGATTGGAGAACTTCTTCTGATTTATGAACGTTGTCAATATGTTGTCAGTAAGTTAAGAAAATATGTGTTTATTTTTATTATGATATCCCTGCTATTGTTTAATACATGTTTTAGCACTTTCTTTGTTTCTTAAATCAATTCTCTCTTAAAAATTAAACGAAGCAGCCTTTGTTAAACTTTGCCTAAGTAGCTTAAACTTTGGAAATGTATGCTAAGCAGCAAATTTCTTCCTTTTAATGTTATCTACAGTTTTCGGTCGAAGCATTAAGCATGTGCAGTGCACCTTGGTGCATGTTAAGTAACAAAAGCTACGTTAGAGTCCTAGTAAAAACTTATTTACTCTTTAACACTTTTATTCGCAATGTACCCTTGTCAATCACATGGTTGAATTTCATTTTCGTAGACTTTATACAAATGTATTGATAGTAACCTAACATAATTGGCTCTCGAGAATAGTAGCAAAGAGGCTATTTCCTCCCTTTTTTTCCCTTTTTATTTCCAAGTCATCTGCTAAGTTAAAGGAGGTAAGTAGGAAGCTGATGGCTGTGAGAGTTGAGGAGTTGGTAATCCTTAAAATGAGTTTTAATGACTTGTTTGGGTTCAGAGGGATATTAAGATAAGTTGTACAATCAATGGATTGGACATATTTTAATTTTATTAGCACTAGAAGTATAAAGAGCTTGAAAATCTTTATTTTAATGAATGCTAAATTCTGGAATTTTAATTAAATACAAATTTAAATTACAAAATATTGAGAAATCTTTATCTTACCATATTCGTCACCTTACCATCCATTACTCTTTCTATTTACTATTGATTTGGATTATGGAGCTCCAATAAAGGTTCTTTTCCATTTTTTTCCAATTATGATAAGGTAAGGTAGACAAATGTAACTAGGAAGTCTTCTCTTTATTTCTGTTGTATGATTACGCATAATGGTGTTATTTTAGAAATAAAAAACAAGAAGAAAACACATGCTTAAGACTGTTTTGATAGATTTAAATAACTCCTTAACTGATTTATCATGTGACTTCCTTCATCGTTTATTGTTTTATTTATTTATTTCAATACTTTCATCTTAAAGTGAATTGGATGATTTTTAACTATATTTTTCTTTATGCAAATTTTAAAAAAAAATGTGTAAAATCATCTCCACTGGCACTGACAATAGACTTTAATGGTCGTTAATAAAGCATAAAGCTAGTTAGTCGCTAGTGGTCATGTACAATCACATCCTAGAATTGATGTCTTTACTAAAAGTTTATTAATCTGTGTTAATTTCTCTATTCGAACTAGGAGTGTACTCATTATGGTCTTTAAAATGATTAAATAAAAACACGTGATGTAAAACAGTTTTTTTAAATCAATTCCTATGGTTAGGTCAACGTAGAAAAAGTATGCATGAACACTATTTAGTGCCATGTACAACTGTATTCCAACCGCTATATTGCTTTAAAACATGGAGATACATTTTAATCAAAACATTGTTCAACAATGACCGTGATGACTAATTATTTGCAAATTGAAAGATCAACTACATTTCTAATATTTTTTCATATATTTAGAATATTATATGGACAATTTAAATAATGTTTTAACAGCTTCATTTTCAAGTGCACAAATCGACCATATTGTGCACTTAATTTGGCTAAACAGGCTAAGCACGTAGCACCAATCGATCGCTGGAGGACCCACGCGCTACAGTAAGCTCAGAACCACTAAGACGTGATCGGAAGAAAAGCTATATCGATCAATAGCTTCCAGGCCCTTAATAGAATTTCGATTTCTGGAACATAATATCATTTTCTCTTGGAAATAATATTGAAATTCTTAACTCTTAATTGAAGAATTATTATGTTCATTTGAAAAAAATATGACGATTCAAATTTTTGCAAAAGAAAATAAATTACGACAAAAACCAGTCTTGAAAATCAGATATAGAACAAAATTAAGAATTTTTTTAACCAGCAGTTTTTTCCCTTCACTGCACGATTTTTCATATTTTCATGAAAAAGTCATATGCTACCTTTTAATAACTCTGAGTTCAGGAAAAATGAAGAAAAAAATTTATCTTAAAAATGTGCACCAAAAATGATGTTTTAATTGTTTGTTCTACATATGGCACAAAGCACATAGCATATGCTTTGTATACCGATAAGTGTAATAATCTACAATGTGTTTTGTGTCATAAGTGGTACAAACAAATTTGCCACTAAGTGTATTAAAACATTTTTTAGAACAAAGGAAATAATGACTAAACACGCTTCTAACGGAAATGCAGACACTCTTTTTTTCAAAAGCAAGAACTGTAATACCTAGACTAGTGCAACTAACTAGTGCATAAACATCACACTAAACTGTTATAGCAATGTTCCAGAAGGGGCGTAAAACTCAGTTTAACTGCATTTAAAAAGTCATTGGAATATATGAGGGTTTATTTGGTTTGTGTCAGATCTGGCACACCGTGCAGTGAAGGGTTAAAACTATCATCAGTGCATCTAAGTATTAATGCACTGTTGTATGTAGCATAGGACATTTATAATACACATTAGTCACATTTTGCTACATTAGTCAAACTAGCTGTCGTGGCCGTTATGAAACTTTCTTCTATATCTATCTTATGAGTTCCGGTTACAAAAAAAAATACTCTCCCGAATGGTTGGAGACAGCTCCAATTTCCCAATTATCGTAATACCCCTGCAAATGCAGAATCAATGAGCGAAATTGGAAATCATTGCAAAAGCCTTGTTTAGATTAATTGCAAACATTTTATTTGTTAGTAAAAAGAAATTGGCAACAGTTAAAAATTTCAAATCATTGAAAGTTTTCAGATGTTTTGATAATTAAATATCGTGAAAGCGATTTTTTAATGAATTTATTTTTTGCATTGTTGACTAAGCGCAAAAATCACCCACCCTTCTCCCTGGGGCGATTGGCGCCAAAATTTAATCGATGCTTGCGTCCATATTGGGTTAGTGTTATTCCAAATTTCATTCAAATCGCAGCACTATTTCTCGAGATATAGCAGGTGCAATGACAAAATAAGCACTTTTGATTGCACGACCCCCCTTTAAGCAATTCACACCAAAATTGAATCAGCTTTTGTACTCTTTAACGTCTACTTGAGTACCAATTTTGGTCGATTTCGTCCATTACTTCTCGAGATATAGCAGTTACATTAAATAAGAAGAACGCTCGATTGCTCCACCCCCTTTGAGATATTGACACACAAATTGAATCAGCACCTGTACTTAATAGGGTCTACCTATGGACCAATTTTCGTTTGATTCCGCCGGTTACTTCCTGAGATATAGCAATCACCCACGCGCAGAAAACGTGCGATTGCTCCACCCCCCTTGGAGGAATTCGCTAAAAAAAAGTCAGGTGCACCAGTTCACATGGTGGTACATATGTGCAAACATTTTTGTTCGATTTCATGCAGGAGTTTTTGCTCTAGCACGGTCACAAAAACTGGTCACACACATACAGACTCACACACACACAAACATTTTCCAAAAGTAATCGAAATGGACTCAGTGCACCTCAAAACGTGCAAATCCGTCAAAATTCGACATTCGAAAATTTTCACGCATCCAATACTTTCTTCTATATATTAGATATAGAAGAAAGTAAAAATAAAAAAAAAATAAGAACACAATACGCGGGATGACAGTCAAATTTTTCTCAAAGTTAAGAGGCAGTTAAAAGGAATATTTTTTAACAATAAATTGCGTTTATTTTCCAAACCGTAACATGGAAACTACATAAATGTTTTTATTGTTCGATGCATAATCCTCAAAACATTTATTGAGGCATTTTATAATAGCGATTGTACTTAATATCATATTATTTCAAATCTAAGTTAAGATGATTTTTTTTATGTTTCTTATTCTTACTATATTGTACATACGAATGAAATTAAAAATAGTTTGTTTAAATACTTGAGGTTAAAGCATATAAAAAACACTCTTAAGGACTTCTTTTAAGGCATTATACCCCGTAGCGACTATTTCCGTAGTTAATCACCCATACAAATATTAATAAGAGAAGATAATATAAAAGCGTTCTTTCATATTTATTTTTCTTCTATTGAAGTGCAATCCAGCTTACAGAAGATGCATTTTATTCGCATGACTTAAAAGCATATATTTTAAGGTAATTAAAAGTTTTGATTAAAAACTTATAAAAAATACTTTTGACTGAATTTATTTCAATTTTAAATTGTGGTTTATTATCGGATGTAAAATATGCATACATCAAAAAATAAACGAGAAAACAGTTAGAAACCAACACCATTTGTGGTTTTTAAAAATACATCCATCATATATTTCTGAAACTCTATTTCGATTGGTACAGCGGATAAAATATTTTACTTTAAAATTTTATTAATAAAATTAATTAATAAATATACGTTATTTTTTATAGCAGAAACTTTTTCGACCATCCTGTATTCATTTATTCCTTTATATATTTATACATTATCCACCACACTCATAATATCAGTTTTTAAGTAATTTATATAAATAGAGGAGACTGGGGACGGTTGTGACGCGGGGCGGTTGTGACGCGGGGCGGTTGTGACAGTCGTTATATTAGCTAAACCATAATTAATACCTGGTTGAAGCAAAGAGAGAGAGTATCAGCATGTTTGTCTGAATGTGTGTCAAAGCATTGCGGTAGCCATCGAGCGACATTAACGCTAGCAGAGGGGTTGGTTACTTTTTAACAGTCAAAAGTAAGTTTTTTTGTTCGATGTCTTTTAGTAATTCCTGTTGAATGGGTACAGATAGAGAAATGAAAGTTTTCTCCCCGTTAGTAGTGAAGCTTAATAGTGAAATAGCAGTGATTACTTTTTATGTAGGCTATTTTGTATTGCTATGGCGATTGCTGTTTTCAAAAGTAGTGGGTTGGGGTCGGTTGTGACAAATTGCGTGGGGACGGTTGTGACACGAGTAAAGCATGTTTTTATCATATTTGATGCCCATAATACGCTTGGAGAAGACAGAAATAGGGCAGTGTGACCTAATGAAATATAAAGACGCTTATAAAGAAATGAAACTTTTTTTTCTTTCGGACAGCTTTGGAAATGCAACGTTTATCGTAAGTCTTTGCTACGAAACATTCATTCGTAAACGCGATGGAGCCGGCCGGCGCTGTCACAATGAAAGCAACTTGTGCATAGGTTATATTGCTCATAATAAAGTGCTTTTGAGCTTGCATATACGCTGAAAGAAGATATGAGAGTAAAATGGCTACTGAGAAATGGTCCCGTTCATTTATGAATAGAAATGTTTCACGTCTGTTCGTGTAGCTCATGCAACTAGCCTTTCAAGAGTAACAAGCTTCAATAAAACAAATAAATGTAGAATCTTTCTTTGATACTTGAGAATTGTTATGAACAGACACGGTTATGACACACAGGATGTGCATAATAATGCCAAAACAGACGTTACGAAATTTCAAAAACCTGATATTTTTGTAAGACTTGGTATAAGGCTACTTCAACTGAACGAGACACATTGTTAAATGTTAAACTTTCCCAGATGAAGGTTATGCTGAATTACGTTTAATATTACTTGGAATTAAAAGTGATCTAGACTGTTTTGCTGTATTTTTGAACTTGTCACAACAGACCCCAAGCACTGTCACAACCGCCCCTGGGGTGGGGTCGGTTGTGACATTTTTTCCTTTTTTGTTTAGTTTGGTCCTGTGAGTTAACTATTGTACTTATGGAGACACTTTTAGTGTTTATAAGCAGGCAAATAAACACTTTAACATAAAAACAACTTTAAACCAGCTCACAGGCATTGCTAAGGAATCTATGGGGGAGCAAATGAAAATTGTCACAACCGTACCCAGTCTCCCCTACTGTGTTTAAAATATAAATTCATACATGTATAATTGAATTGCTCGAGGGTTTAGTTCCATATATTACTAATTATAGATACATTTAACCATTTTTTATTTCTAAACGAAATATGTCCTAAACGGTTTTTAGAAGATGTAAATAAGCTATTAAATACCTTTTAGTCTTGGATTGACTGCGTCTAGTGCTTTCCCTATCATTTCCTATTTAAATATTTTGCTAGAAGACAAATCGTAGATTATTTTTTTCAATATTTTCAAACGTCTAAGCAGCTCCAAACCTTAGAGTTTTTAATGCTCTGTGTTAAAATGCTTTATTGGTCATTAACATTTTAAATTTGTTGAAAATAATTGCTAAAATTCTTAAGAGATTTCTTTCAAGGAAAAGCCAAAGCATTTTAAAACATTGAAAAAAGCTGTACTTTAGCAGAGAAACAACAGTTTCATGTAGTGTAACAGTAAAAAAAATCTCAACACGTTTAGCATCACTTATGAAAAAGGTGAAAAAAATTAGAAGTGGGGAGATGGAGAAAGCAGGAGGAAAATGCAGTTTTATTTAATGAGGGCTGCTTTTTGAATAATAATCCATTACCCTTTTAATAAAATTTATAGGTAAAAAATTAACAGAAATCTACTAACGAGTACGCATTTTAAAAATTGGTTGTAGTTATACATTGAGCTTTTGATTTCAAAGCTTGACATTAAATTTTAAACGATGACACTGATGAATTTTCAAAAATTGTTTAATTTTATTATTTAGTGAATATTAAATATTTTCTGAAGTTTCAAGCCCATTGAATGCTCTTCAGTTTTTTTCCTCAAATTTACAGCATATGAATGTACAGCATACGAATTTTCAGAGAATTCAATGATACTTTCAAAAAGATATTCGTTGATTATTTTCGGTGTCATAGCCTAGTACATTTAACTAGAGAAGCTTCATTCGTTTTGTCAATTGAGTGTCATTATTATTCTTTCTTATAGTTAAGACAAATTATTGGAAATCGTGAAAAGTTTTTAATTTTGGCGGGTTTGTATGATCTAAGGTATACAAAACCCATTTTGATTTTCAAAGTGAGTTGTGAACTATTTTTCGTTGCGACTTAAAGAAAAGTAAAGTACAAGTGGGCTAAAGAAGCATTCAGGACTGAGTTTCTTTTCCTAAAGATATATGGACATACCGCAAAAACACGTTTTTCTGGCAAAGTATTTGCAATGACACTCAGGTTATTTTCAGCGGAACCGATCACTAATTCAGTGTCAAGTAGTTTTTAACCTTTTTCTCGATTCTTCTAAATGGTACCTTTCAATAAATTTATTACTATAGAAAAGGCTCAAGAAATAGCCAAATGATGGTGCTAATCAGTAAATCCCAAATGTACTGTAAAATTTTTTCAAAAAGTTAGCATTTGAAATAGCATGTTAACTAACTCAGTATCCAAAATTTGTTCATTTATGGTTCAACTGTAGATCGACTTCGCACAATTCATCAAATGACTGATAAAAATTAATATGGAATCATTTTTTGAGGAAATTTAAATTGTTTATTGCGTTTAGCAGCAGTTAAACAAAAAAGCAGCAAATTGGCGTTGTTAGAAACAATGCAGCATAATAAGGCTAATTCTGAAAATATGCCAAAAAGATCTAAAAAATTCGTTATTATCAATGTAAAAGCATATTTATTCACATTTCATAAATTGTCATCTTCATATAAAATTCCTTATTTGCAGCAATAAAATGAAGGGCACCTCTCTTCAGATTCTTTGTAAGGATAAATATTTCATTTTTATTCATTTTTTTTATTATTTTTTATTTATTGGTTCATTTATTTGTTCACCCCTACACGCATTTCGGGCAGTATATGCTGTGCAGTACATCATATCCTTCTCCAGATCCTTATGTGTCTCAATAGGATACCACAGGCAATAATGTCAATCACGGCCTTATTGGGCAGCGTTTCACTTTTCTATTGTTATTTACTCACAAGAAGAAATGACAATATACAACAATACTGTCGTGCTAAGCACAACAGTCATATCTGTACTTTTTTTTTTAAATTGAGTTATCGCCACAAGGTTATTTTTGTGACGCATTTTACCTAAATACAATAATTTATGGTCATTTGAGAACGAGAAATATTTTTAAAAATAATCTGAGAAAGTATTATCTGAATCAAATACATGGTGAAGAAAAGCTTTAAAGAGTAATATCTCAGTTTGAGCTCGACTGCAGATACCACTTTTGCACTTAGCATGGCAGATAGTTCTCTTTTTAAATTTGTCAGCGACATAATTTGGGTTCCTAGAACAATAACAAGATTTTACACTAGTAAACAGTAGTGGACCAAGAATTAAACAAATTTGTTGTAAAATAATGCATATCTTATTCTTTTTCGGAGGGTGTGGGGAGGGGTGGGGTCTTTACAAAACATTCTTAATTGTAAAAAATGCGGAGGAAGAGTGAGAGGAAAAGTTTTTCTTTTCAGTTTTCAGTTCAATAGGATGTATATTGTTGCATCCTTGTCCTATTGAGAAATCACTGTGAAGATACGGATTGCCCTTTCCTTGAGAGGTTATACCTACTTTTTAACATATAGGAGAGCACAGGAGAAATTCTCAGTACAAAGAGAGGACGTGACAGCCAAGACACCTGAAAGGAAAAAAAACCCACGACCTTTGGCATCAGAAACGAATGCTGTACCGCAAAATCACAGAAACCCGAACAGACATATGTAGGTTAATTTTAGAAATAAACCATTAGCATTTCTAAGTATATATTAAAAAATCTTGCTTCCATCTGAAAAAAAAATATTGTTGCTCAAATGATATGGGTCATGGTACAAATCATGTCTGAAACTCTTTACTTATGATTATCAATTTAAATAATTTCTACCAGCTAATCATATTTTTTTAATTGAGTTTTCATTTATTTGTGTATAATGAAGTGTAAATAACTAGTACATGACTCATTTATGAAAGGATTTTAAGTATTTTGGTCACTTTGTGTAGCAGAGTGGACATATAACAGAGTGGACAATTATGCCTTTAAAAATATCTTTATAATCACAAAGAAAGGTTAGAATCACAGAACAAGCATAAAGTGGAATAAACCGCCTAAAACTGTAAGTCTGCAATTTCAAGAAAAAATCTATTTATTTCATCGTGAAATGGACTGAAACAGAGTGGACATCCAAAAGTTCAAATTAACTACCATAAGAAAAGAATGAGACTTCTCCTGGTTGTTGACTACATAATTCAATGTAGCAGTTATACTACCTATATTAAAAAAATAAATAAATAAGATTGAATGCAATTGTTTATTTTATTTCCAAAAGGCTTGTAACAGAATGGACAATTCGAAACATAGAAAATCTAGGGACATGGATAAATGACAGTGCTTTTTGGGAAAATTTTTGTTCATTTGCGTAATAAATTGCAGAAATGGTGTCAGAAGCACCTTTTGTGCAGTGCAGTGCAACTTATTTTGTTGTTACATTTCAGTTTAATTCCAAATCACATTTAAAATTCTAGCAATTTGAAGATGGGACACGTCATTTTCTCCTTCTTCTGACAAAGATATTTTTTTCTTTGTGGTATATCTAAATGGATTATACCTAATAAATTGATACTTGATCGCACAAAATTAAATGGAAAACCAATAAAAAGTACACTTAATGGGTGGTAGTTATTAAAATTGATTTTAAAAAATCTAAAGTCTCGGACATGATTTGTACCATTTTCGCTGGAATGACCCATATACTGCTAAATTTTCTTTCAATCTTTGCCTGAACTTGTTCCCTCTCCCAACTCTTACATCATGAAATTCCATAAAACAGAAGAAAATGGAATAATTTATACTTCAAAGTTTCAAAGTACACTTTGAACGTAATTCCTTAATTATAGCATTTTTAGTGAATATTAACGCACTTTTATCGAGACTCTTATCATTCCAGCTTTATTTTCGAGTAAAATTATTCAAAGCCAATGCTATGAAAAGTTCCTTTCATATTCAAATTAATCCTGTGAAGCTGTTTTTCATTCAGATAAATTCCATGCTTATCAAAGAAAAGCTTTAGATATGCCTTTCACGGCTTTACTACAAAGGATAGTAAATTATTTATTAAAAGGGCATTAAAGAAAATTTAAACGTATTTTCAAAACTTGCGAGCCACGGAACATTTTTAAGATGTTGAAAAATATTATTCTGAGTCTAGTTATTTCATCCAGACTTTTTTTTTTTTTGTATTTATACATTTATGAGAAATTTGTGAAGAAACATTGCTGACATGTATTTAAAATGTGTGATATTTTATTTATTGCATTCGTCAAAAGTTTTGCATTATTTTTTTTGTCATTAGTAAGTTCTCTTCACTATGGAACTCACTAAGCAACAACATATATTACCTGTATAAACCATCGTTGTGTGATATTAATCCTATTAAAAAAACATCTAAGATTTTAAAATTAAATGCTCTTCATGCCTATCACCATGAACATTTTCCTAGTTATAATGTTTGTATCTTCTTTGTCTAACAATGTTTTTTTTTTCTTTTAATTAAGTCTCACGTTGAAAACTCTTCAGAGCTTGTAATGCTCTATTATTCCAATTCGTCTTTTTTCCCCCTAAACTTTTTGAAAGGTTGTCGAACTTATGCAAAAACACCCTTTTATAGAAGAAAAAATAATTGAAAAATTTGGCCAACATTGTTTGTAAACGTTTAGCTTTCTTACTTGTGTGTGTCTGTGCATCATATTGAATTTAACTGCATATAATTATTTATCAGTGAGTTTTATACGTTATTTAAAATATATATATATATATATAGCTCTACTCTTAACAAAAGTGATATTACTGCTCTGAGGGGTTGAGACCTTTTTATTCTCTGTTTTGTTTTCAAAAACGGAGATGACAAATTTTGATCTGTATTGCTTTCGACTTTTTCCTTGGATAATTTGGAATGAGGTAAAAACATGCTCTGTTTAGTTGATAACTTTTTTTTTTACTAAAAAAGCGCTATTTTGCTTTTAAAACTCTGAGGAAGAAAAAAGGAAGCCACATATGCAAAATCGTGTATAATGAATACGGAGTTAGAAAGTTAAGACATCGAAAGCAAAAACGCATTTCGTTTAACGAAGCTAGTTTTGAATTTTCTTCAAGTTCCTTCTTGATGGAATAAAATTAATTTTAAAAAATGAAATGCAGGAAAAAAAGCTAGCTTTGTAAAATAACGTCGTTAGAAGGGTTTTTTTTTAATTCTGAAGCTAATGTTGAAGCTTCAAAAACCCCATCTTTGTAAAAAGTTCTTACATTTTTTTAAGATAAATTGTGTTTCTCAATAAATATACGGATTTTTTTCTGATTAAAAACTAAAATTTTGATTTTTTAAACAAGAAACGGTAACTAAGTTTTATTATTTTTATATTCCAGAAAACATTGTTATTTATTTACGGTAATTGCTCTAGTTTACTAAGCTTTCAAACAAATATTTTGTGATAGAAAAATTCAAAAACGAGTAAATGAAATGTTAACGTTTTTTGAAAAGATTGTGTTTTAAAACGCCTGTTAATATAAAACAATGTAATTGAATCATATCATTTAAATATTTTCTCTGGAAATTTTTAAAATTTAACTACATTAAAAAATAGTAATGACCGTTTTTCATAAAATCCGTGACCAAAAAAAAAAAAAAAAAAAAAAGAAAGAAAAAAAAAGATGTAACTTATTTTTAGCCTTTGTAAGCTGTTTTGTGAAAAAACTGTTGCATCTGCTGCAGGGGATTTTTTTATTGTTTTAATAGACTGTTTAATATAAAATGTATCAACTCATAATGGTTTGTAGAGAAAAATACAACGTTAAGGAGGCACAAATAAGCAGGGATACTGCAGACACGTGTTTCGGCGTTACAAGGGACGCCTTTCGGATGTCTGTGCATCCATAAGCACTTTTTTTTTTTTTTTGCATTGAAAAAGGCGTTCCTTGTACCGCCGAAACATGTGTCTACAGTATCCCTGCTTATTTGTGCCTCCTTAACGTTGTATTTTTCTCTACATCAATAGCACAAAGGTATTTGTAAACTTTATAATGCTTTATTGGGTTATTGCACTTTTATGTGTGAAATGTAGAGGATAAAAATTACAATGTTGATGATTAAGTTAAACATTTTATCGCCAACGTTGATACTACTTGGTGCTACTTGGGTTTACTTATTTTTGTACTTAAGCATTGTTAACATTCTTCTTCTTATGATTATTATTTCATATATTTTACATTTATATGTTCTTAAAATGTTGTAACACATACCGCAATTTTTTACTAAATACTGTTTGCAAAAATATCATAACTCCAACCTTATACTAATTTAAAGGGAAAAATTATGTTTACTCTAACATATTGTATCTTCAAGTTTTTTTGCTGTATGATGATGTTTCAAACGTTCGTCTTTAATACGAATTTATCAAACATTAATTGTACTCTTTTCAAGGATGCTTATCTATTATCTTATTTCATTTTCTAGAAAATGAGACTAATAAGAGATGAATACAGAAAGCATGAGTAAGATACAATTCTTCTGTGCTTTCAAAGGAACTACCGAGATGTTGCAAGTATTAAAATTAAAAAATAAAATAAATAAAATAAAAGAAACAGTTCGTTATGATAAGGCACATTTTTATTATTCCAGCAATAACCCATGTTTCTTTCTTTTAGCTTCTCAAAACTTTTGTTTACGTTTTTCCAAAGTCGATTAAAAAAAAAAAAAAAATCTTCGAACGATGCTTATTCTGCCGCAAGATTAAGATACCTTTTCTAATGTGTTTGACATCTGTCCAAAGTACTGAAGAATTTCTTACACATTAGAAAATTACAGATTATAATAAGTTTAAAAGCGAAAAAATGGGAAATACTTGTCGAAATAAAGTAGCTGCAGCTGTCTTTGACGCAATTCTCAATTTTTAGAAATAGTGAAAGGCATATTTTATCCTGAAACTATTGGTTGTCAAGAGTATTTGACAGGAAATCACTGCAAAAAACAATTCGACACACGATTTTAAAATTTTTAACGTTACAACATTTTCTAAGCAGTTATGTGATTTATTGTTTAAAGTTTTTCCGAACTGAAGTATAGTGTTAAAATAAATAATTTGCAAATATTTACTAACCTACTATGTTTCATATAAAGTGGAATAACGGCAAATGTCGATGCTTCATTTGGTTATGAATTGTGGTCCAATGTGTTTAATGTATGAGCAAAAAAGGTAGATAAGTAAATAATTATTTTATCAATCAGCAAATATTGCTTCATTTTCTACTTTATCTTCAGTTAATTTCTTTTTGCATGTGTTAACTGTTTTAAGCACAACTAACTAAACAGATTTAAATTAAAGGACATATAATCAGTGCAAAGTTTCAAAACTTGATTTATTACTTATTTTACGGAGTAAGTCATTCAAAACCGCTAGTGATATCATCAATTGATTATGATAATAGAAGCATTATGAAATACATCTCAAGTAGCATCAACTCATCGGATTTTGCTCGGCCGATCATCGAACTCCTCGTACACTGATCCCGTAACGCACGATGACATCGTTCCGATCAGTATCGAGCACGGTTTTCGATGACCTACTTTTCATCGAAAAGCGATATCTTTCCGATCAACTTTCCCGATGAAAATAAGCCGAGCATCCAAAATTGATCCTAAATTCCATCGGCACGGGACTGCACTGCTCGTAAATTGCTCCGAATCTCATTGTCTTTCGAGCAAAACTCACAGGATTTTGCTGCTCGGATTATGTTTGGCCGATGAGACATATTGGTGCAATTCCCGATGAGAACTCATTGGAATCGATCATCGGCCGATAAAAATTTCATCGGGTTTCGATGAATGGTCGATCATCGGCCGATGAGATTATGCTGCTAGGAATATACCCTCAAAATCAACTACGGTAAATTATTTGCCATTTTTATTTGTCAAATACTGAGAAGAATGGAGATAACTCTTACAAAGCTTTACTTTATCTTTTCCAAGAAATAATTACTGCGAGTTTTTTTCTTTTCTTTTTTTTTTTTAGTGAAACAATCTTTAAAGTGCACCTATTACTAGTGTAGATACGGTATATATTTCGAAGAAAGTTCGAAATTTTAAAAAAGGAGATACGTTATCCTTATTTTTATTAGTATCTGTAAAAAATATAAACAATTTATTTAGTTTATAACAAATTACCTAACAGTGGAGTATTCTGTTATCCTGATCGGATTTAATTGTTACATTCACTATTGTACATATGGCGTGTTTCTGGTCGGGACCACCGCTTGACCTTGAATGATGCTCTAACCTCAAGCTCTCGGCCCTTTATCTCAAAAATGATTCAACGCATATTTTTTTTAATACAAAAGTTGTAGGGAATTCAGTCCTCTACAATATTGATAACCCATAACACACGATGACATCGTTCCGATCAGTATCCAATCAGTTTTCGATGAGCTAATTTTCATCGGAAAGCGATAACCTTCCGATCAATTTTCCCGATGAAAAGATACATATAAATAGTTGATAGTATAATAGGTAGGTAGAATAGGAAACGAAATATTTGTGAAAATGTGCAAAAAATCGATTTTTGTGACCTTTTGACCTTGGATGTTAATAGACACGGACACCCTACCATATGGGCAATTCCATGCAAGTGTGGAAAAACGTTGAAAAAATTAAACTCAAGTAATGTGACTGTTCTGCATATTTTTTGGTTTAAAAATGTTAGAAGTTTCTTATTTATAACAATTTTTTGTTAGGAATGTAGTTTTTTAGTTTCGGTAATACTTTGAAGTTGGTATTAGAGTATTTTATTTTCAGTGAAGCAAATGGTCAAACTTTCAACATTGATAAGTTTCATTTTTTTCCATCAGATAAATATGACAAAGGAAGATTGTTGTTTATTACACTTTAAGTTAATATTGTGAATTGATGAAACAAGTGTTTTCAATTTAATTAAGTGATTTAAGTCAATTTCAAAAAGGCTCTGTTCTATGTAACGTAAGTTACCAAAAACATGTTAAAGTTTTTACAGCAAATAAAGAAAGGGCAATACAATGTTAACTATGTTATATTTTCTATCTTATCGATGTGTACTAAGCAAATAACAGTACTTTTCTTTTGAATATTGTTTATTTAATTTTTTGTGCTACAATCAAAACGTGTAACGTAAGTTACCCACATATGCAGATAACGTAAGTTACCTTAGTAGAACTTCAATACTTGTGTTTCGAAATAAAGTAAATTGTAAATAAAACCTATGTGGTTAACAGAAGTAATTTATTCAATAATTCTTTTAATTGTACTGTATTTACTTAATTTAGATTACTCATATTTCTTAAAATGTATATTTGTTAATAAGATTACAATACACCTTTATTACAAATTACATGCTTCTTTTTGGCTGTTAAAATATTAATTCTCTATCAACAATATCACTGCATTCAGAATATTTAGGAGGTAATGTACTATGAATTATTCAAAAATGACTTCTGTTATGATTTAAAGTTATCAAATATATTTGGGAAAAAACAAATATAAAAGTAGTTTATCTCTTTCAATTGAAATATATTTTGTTCTGCATTAAAATGCCACTGAACTCTGCAGAAAAGATGCGCTGTAGAAGGGGTATGAGAAAAGTCATGTGGATATTACAGATTCATAAATAAAAGTCACTCTTGACAGTATTGAAATATGTTAGAAAAAGCAAAATGTATCAACAATATTTTCTGAAGATCCGCACATTGACAATGACCATTTAAGAACCAGAAATGAACAAAATGTAGGGTTTTGTTTCGTTAGTATTTTAACGAATAAGAAGAAAAAACAGAGATAAAAGCTGGTGACTGATGTGTGGTGAAATACGAAAATACATTGTATCCTTGAGTTGTGACGATTATTGAAAAAAACGAGTTTAAAGTAAAAGTAATGGCTGCTGTTGGAACCAATTAGAAATGGCCAGAAACGACAGAGGAAATTTATTATAAGAGAAAACATGATTCGAAAATAGAATTACCTGAACTAGTTAATACCAGCGGCCAGTATGCATTTAAAAGTCTTATGTTTTGTAATATTTTTGATTGATCATTGAGTTTGGCATTAAATTTCTGTAAATTTAACTCATAATTGATAATTTTCAGTATTTTTATCTAAACTAAGCTGTAATTTTCATTCATTAATTTTTGTAATAAAGATAAGCTTGTAAGTAAATTTTGTAACGTAAGTTACTGTAGCGTAAGTTACCCAGTTAGACATTTCCATAAAATTCAATTTTTAAAATAAAATTTTAAATTTAGGAAAATTCATTCCTAAATATTATAAGAAACTGATAAATTATACTTCAAACAAGAAAACAGCTGTAATAGAGCAGAAATTTGCCTTAGAACCAATTTTCATATTATGCCATTCCCTTTTTGTGAAACGTAAGTTACTGCCTTATTTTTGACTGCTTAATTTTGTAAAATTTAAGTGCATCGAATATTTTTGCATTTTAATTTTGCTTTTGATTGTCATTTTCACTGAATGCTTTTGTACAAGGTTTTTGTAACAATATTTGTCTGTACTAAGGAGCTAACTGCATAAGAGTTGGTCGAAATGTAACGCAAGTTACCGTGGAATTGCCCATATGTACGTTTTGAGACACATTTTAGGATGTCGAAATGCAAGTTTATATGAGTTTATAGCTTGTAATCTCAAATTCCGAGATTTTTCTTGCCGAATTTCGCCTAAGATGACTGGAATATATTTCAATCATTATCAGTTATAAGTATTATCTTGACTTGTATAAGCTACATTTGTTATTATTTTGTATTTTTTACAGAAAATCAACATTTTGGTTCCCTTGTTTAGAAATTCATTTTCGACATCTTCTATTAATGACTAAAAGGCTCCCTAGTTTGATCTTAAAAGCGTTTAATGCTAGTAAATCCGAAAAAATAGTCGTCATAGGTTCCGCTAATTACTTTTCTTTCCCTCCAACTTTAGGAGAATACTTCATTTCTGCGTACTGCCACGCTATTTTATCTTGCTCTAGAGGGGAATAAAAAAGTTTGAAATCACGCTTTAAATACATTATTACTTGAGGTGTAGGCTTTTAATAGGGAAGGTACAAATGCATTAAATAGGCCTTTACACACAATAAGACAAGTAATTCACCGGAAAAATTACTAACGATGTCGTAATCAATTTTCTCAAGCACACTATCCATGCTACTAAATACGCATTATTGGGTCCAATGCAGAAGCCACAAGAACTAAAGCTATGATTAAGCATGAGAGAAGGATGTTGCTGCCGGCCACCTTGTCTAATGGTCAGAGCAGTCTGCCACAGATGGTGTGGCCCCGGGTTCGAGTACACATGGGCGTGCTTTCTCTTTCCTGTTCTCGTCCTTTCTTTGTGTGAATGTCTTGTTGTGAAAGGTTGCCTACCCTATAAACGGGTACCTATTGCATGCGTGTACTCTGGAAGTCGGACTTCACACCAAATTACGGTACAGTTGGAAAAGTGAAGCAGCGCGCCCAAAATTGCCAGCCTGGCTGGCACATGACAAAAAAAAAGATGTTGCCCTGCCTTAACTCTTTTTCTATTCAAAACAGGACAATTCAATTATGAGGGCTAGCAACAGATTTTGGTGACCAATTTCATATCGGCGAATTTTTATTTCTCTGTAGTAGATATGATAATTTTATGAATCCTCGTGGACTTCATTTGGGGTACCGAGGGTGGGTTAGGCAACAGCAGCCTCCCAAGTGTGTTAAAAAAATGAAAAGTGAAACTTCGTTCATTATTTAAATTGTATCCTGAAAAACATAAATAAAATACTCAGCTAGCTCAAAAGTGGTGGATTATATCTCAGCTGACTGCATAAACATGTCAAAAAATGAATTTTAGTAATTTCAAATAGATTGAAAATTTTAGTATATTATAGTTTTAATAATAATAAAAACATAAAAAATATTCAGCTGGCTATATGTGGATGGAAAACCCTTCAGCTGACGTAATAAATAAGTCATAGCGTAAATTAAGTCTGAGCGCCACGAACCCAAGTGATAAGGGATACAATCCCCGCTGAAACTTCGTTCATTATTTAAAGCATATCCTGTAGAAAAGAAAAAAAAAACATTCAACTGGCTCGAAAGTGGTGGATTATACGTCAGCTGACTGCATAAACATGTTTGAAATTTTATTTTTTGTCATTCCAAATCTATTGAAAATTTAGTATGTTATAATTTGAATAAAACTTAAAACATAAACTGACTATATGTGGGTGGAAAACCCTTCAGCTGATGTAATAAATAGTGCGTTGTGTAAATTAAGTCTGAGAGCCGCGCGCACTATTTATTGCCAGTTGAATTTTTTTTCTCTGTTTTAAGTATTCTTCAAACTATAACATACCAAACTTTCAATCGACTTGAAATTACTATATAAAAAAAATAAATAAATAAATAAAATTAAAAAAACTTTGACATGTTCATGCAGTCAGCTGACGTATAATCCACCACTTTCAAGCCGGTTGAATATTTTTTTTCTTTTCTACAGGACATAATATAAATAATAAACGAAGTTTCACCCGGCATGGTACCATTTTTCACTTATATGAGCTCGTGGCGCTCAGACTTAAACTAGGATACGCACTCTTTATTGCGTCAGCTGAAGGGTTTATAAGATTTTTTTTCCCTTAGGTGGGGTGTGGTACCTCAACTAACTATTAGCAGTTTGAAAAGGCCAATTATGATTTGGACGGTTTTACTTTCAACTTCATCTTCATGGACATACAGTAGAACAATACTTATCTGCATAAGGGTTTTTAATGATATATTGATGCTAAATATGTGTTTTACTACTCACACATTTTCAACTTAGACTGCTTTAATTTAAAAGCAAATATTTACTAATTTTACATTTTTTAAAGTCGTTTTAAATCAATAAAAAATTAGTTTACATTATGTTTACGGTAACAAACCGACCATTTAGGTGAACGGTGTTCCTGGTAAGCTCTCCTAATATAATACTGCTCATACAGGTAGTTATCAAAATAATTGAAACACTTGAGATTCATAAGAAAAATCTACCGTTCATCACAAAATAAGCGATCGATTGTTCTTTAACTTTAGTCATACAAAATATAGAGTTCACCGGACATTTTCACATTGAAATTAAATCACTCATGCATTTGGCAGGTGCAAAAAGGGGAGTCGGAAGAAAAACCACTTTTTGACCATACCTCTTCGAAAATAGCTCAGAATAAGCTATAAATGTCAGTAATTAATTAGCATACTATGTAACATTACTGTACAAATTTTTATGAACGTACCACTTATACTTCCGAAGATATGAAACATTTTTTTAAAAATGGCAATTTTATTTGAAGGGTTTTTGCTCATAACATGCAGAGTTTTTGATCAAACCTTATCAAAACTTCAGGAAAGATGACAAAATACAAGAGAAAGAACATACTAAAACGGTAAATAAAAAAATCAAAAATCCGATGAGATAAGAACGTTAAAAGAAAATAATTTTTCACGGCGGATGCGCGAACGACAGAAATTTATAACTACAAAAATATTGTAGCCTGGTTTATACTGCATCTTATAAAAAAAATCCAGTTGAATATCGTAAAAATTGAAAAAGATATCAGCGATCTAGTGAGCTGTAATTCATTCATTCGCAGACAATACATAAATGGCTAGGGGTTGTCAACAAATAGTGTGGTGACAATCGAGCTTTTTTTTTCAATGTTAAATTGTATACAGTTTGAAAATTTATATTCGGCATAGAAGTCACATTTCACCTATTCGTCCAAAAAGAGGTGTACGTAGGTGGCCAAAAGTATCAGGACACCCCGTGAAACGTTGGTTTTGAACGATGAAGCAATAGCCTTTAATTTAAAAATAGCTCTTTGTGGACTGACCCTCACTATGTGTGTATTGTCTGCGAATGAATGAAATACAGCTCACTAGATTGCTGATATCTTTTTCAATTTTCATGATGTTCAACTGGAACTTTTTTTATAAGATGCAGTATAAATCAGGGTACAATATTTTTGTAGTTATAAATGTCTGTCGTTTACGCATGCGCAGTGAAATAATATTTTCTTTTAACGTTCATATCTCATCGGATTTTTAATATTTTTATTTACCGTTTTAGTATGTTCTTTTTCTTGTATTTTGTCATCTTTTCTGAAGTTTTGATAAGGTTTGATCAAAAACTCTGCGTGTTATAAGCAAAAACCCTTCAATTAAAATTGCCATTTTTTAAAAAATATTTTATATCTTCGGAAGTATAAGTGGTAAGTTCATAAAAATTCGTACAGTAATTATATATAGTATGCTAATTAATTACTTAAATTTATAGCTTATTCCGAGCTATTTTCGAAGAGTTATAGTCAAAAAGCGGTTTTTCTTCCGACCCCCTTTTTGTCATCCCCCAAATGCATGGGTGATTTAATTTTAATGTGGAAATGTCCGGTGAAGTCTATATTTTGAATGACTAAAGTTAAAGAACAATTGATCGCTTATTTTGCGATGAACGGTAGATTTTTCTTATGAATCTCAAGTGTTTCCATTATTTTGATAACTACCTGTATGTGGTGTAGTAAGTTAAAAAGTTAATTAAATGTAATAATCATTCTATAATCTTCAATAATTTACCTCTTAAAATAATTTAAAAACATAATTAAAACTGAAATTCCCCATTATTTCTGCTGAAAGAAAAAGATAAATATCCTGCTGAAAAGGAAAAAATAGCTTCGAGCATTGCTCCAATTCCTAAAGAAACAACCTCATCTGGAATGCAGTGAGCAAAGAACCTTAAATTTTGAAAATGAATACATTAGGCCGCGTGATCGTTAGTGCTTAAAACAAAATCTACAAAATATTATTATAAGACTAGATGAAAAACAAATTATAAAGTTAAATTCTCGAACAGTAAAAATTGCTCACTTAACATTCCGCAATTAAACACGACACAAAAAAAACAACCGTACATTGCATTGGAGTGAAATGCCCAAAAGCGCGGCGTTCAGAAAATGCAAGAATACATCTTAAAAAAAACAAACTCACCACATGGGGTTACCCAGGTTTATTCAGGTTGGTCATTTAATACATTTTTGGCTTAATCTCCTTCATCCTGGTAAACATTATCTTTTTAGGTGGTTCATGCTGTCCATCACACCGGATTATTGGGTATCGGAATTGGCGCTCAAAATTCTAATATCCAGAGACGCTCAAATCCGGCCCCAACATCGATTCAAAAAAACTGGTTCTTAAAAATGTCAAAATCTTCCTCCAATCTGTGGTGCTGATGCTTATATATCCTCTTGTGTGTGGTTCTTCTTCACTTTACTTCTCTCCCTCACCCCCATTGCCAGATGCCCGATTCCAATTTTTTTAGCTTCTTTTTACCTCCTTAATTGATTCCTCCTTAGCTGATAGGATTTTTTCGTTGCAACCGTGACTCTTTTCCTTCCCAGATGTTTCTCGCGTGGGAGGAGCCTGCATTCCTCTTCAGTCATAAATTGGGGGTGTGTCAACGACTTCCTGTTCTCGGTCTCCTGTGCCAAAAAACTGCTGCTTTCTTTGTGTCGAAGGGTGATTCGGGAGATTCCATTTATAGTTTTCTTCGTCAAATTGGGGGGAGGGAGGCGCCGGACTTAGCGATTTTTCGTAGAGTGTTCAGTGAAGTTTCATTAAGTCATGTACCCACCACACTGTATTTCAATGCTAAAGTTAAGGAGGAAAAAATGTATTAGTACATAATCAATGTTTTTTAAAATGAACTTTGGTACGTATTGTTTCGAAAAAAATTAAAACAACAGAATTGAATCGACAGTTTGAAGAAGGGAACAAATCCAAAAAGTAGTTTTTCGGGAAATCGAAAAAACCTTCTAAAATACTGAATTATTATTATTATTATTTTCTGATTCATTTGCAGCATTATCTACCTTTAAAGTAATTGGATGTATTTTACATTTTGAGTTTATCTATTGTATGTAAGGAGTTACGGGCCATCAAAGTCGTTGGATTTGTTCCCTTCTTCAAACTAATGCGATGGTATAGGAATTTTCAAGTAAAACAGCTTACAGGTATGATGTTTGTTTGAAAAAGTCCTTATTTAATGAAAGATTATTGCAACAATATTTAAAAAAATTGATTAGGACAACAAAATAATCACAAAATATGTTTATTAAACATGGATGACATATTTGCGAACTTTCACTAAGAAATTTCAAAACTGAATTTTTTATCAAAACAAAATAGGTAAGTTATGATAGAATTTGTTATCCAACCAAATGATAAAGATTCACGGCAACAGTGCTGCTCCCTAGCCTTAGGTTTGCGTAATTAGTTGGTAGAAGGGAACAAAGACCTGACTTGTTCCTTTCTTCCACCAACTCACAGATTTAAATGTTGCGTTAATCAATGTTGGAGGTTGATTTTTGTTCTTTTCTTCTCACTAACATGTGTATCCACAGTAGGAGATATACAATCACGAAAAAACCCAATTTTGAAATTTTGGTCTTCGTTCCCTTCTTCAAACTGCCGATTCAATTACAAATATGAAATTAGATCGTTCCAAATGTGTATGTGAGGGGGGGAACACATCAATTTTTGCCTGAGAAAAGAGGGTTGCAGGTACAAAAAGTTTGAAAAACATTACCGTAATCCTTATGTCATGCATATTCAAACGAACCATTATTATGCACCTAAAGCTGTCCACCAGAACAATTTCTGTAAATGTAGTTTCTTAGCAAAAATATGCTTACAGCAAAGAAACCAGCTTGCCGCATCAGCGGAAAAATAAATCTAGAAAGATTACTGAGACTTGTTCCGAAAAGTGAAATATATTTTCTTCTGGCACAAAGTGGCGCAATATTTTCCCCCTTAAAAATTAATGAATACCGGGTATTTCATCTGTATCTTCGACTTTAAATTGCATTATGATAAAACTGAAACTCATTGTCCACTGGAGCTTTTGTGATGATTTTATATTCGTTAATTTTTTTAAACTTTTATTTCATTTATTCTTAATTATTTTTTTGCCTTTAAACTATGTTCCGAAAACATAACAGTCTTAAAAATATCTTTTTACAAAACGTAGTGAACCAAAGAGAGAAAAAAATAAATACAAACAATAAAAATAATCTCTCACTTGCAACATAATTTACCAATATATTTTTTTTTAATTAGACAAAACCTAAGTTTATAAATTCAAGTCGAACATCTTTCGTGATGATATGACGATAAAACTGTTTTGTGTGGAAGAATTGAAAGACTACGTCTTATAATGTTTCATTTAACGTTAAATTTAGAAACAAAAGCAATTGTTCTAAATTAAGGTTTTTTACAAATCTACATGCACAGCGTATGTTTATGATTTTTTTTTATTTTTACATTTTTTGTTCTTACTTCTTATATATCATCAACTTGTATTTAATGAACGTATTTAATAGATAAACTACGTTTTACATCATAATCCCTAGATGGCAGCACCAAAATACCGAACTAGAGCATTATTGTTTTGAAAAGTTTTATTCCACGAAACATAAAAACATTTTACGCCACTTGATCCAAGCAGATTTATTTTTTAAAAAATGTTTGAAAGAGGAAACGTTTGGTTTAATTCGTTTCGAAACGATAAAGATAAAAAATGAATTAAACGCATTGTATTCTTTTGCGTAAAGGTTAATTTTAGCATTCCATTATTATAGTACAAGTTCATTGCAATCATTAAAATTAGTAACTAATTTACGTTATTCTCATTTTTTCAAAATTATAAAACATCTTATTCAGTAACGTATCTGTCAAATCTTTAACTACCGTCAGTTTGCAGTATTAACAAAAAAGAGAAAAAAAATCCAGATCACGTGGTAAAGATTAATCAAAATACCTCTTTAAGTTGATGAGCGTCTTAAAATATGAGTATGATGAAGCCTTTGTGACGTATTTATACCATTATTTAAAAAAAAAAAAAAAAAAAACCAAAGCGGGATGATTCAAAATGCCAATTTTATCGAAAAAAAGCAAAACTTAGTCTTAATACTATTCCATAGTTAGTCAGACATTTTAAGAAGAAAGAAAAAAGTAATTTTTTTTCTGGAATTGATTCAAGAAGATGCATTAATTCAAGAGGTTTAAATGCACCCCATTCCCCCTTTTTAAACGACCTAATGAAATAATCCGTCTCTGTAAGTTAAACAATTTATTTCTATGAATCTTTAAGGATATGAAGAAGTAGTAATCTTAATTTTGTATTCTTTTTAATACACTGCATTAGTTGGCTGCGCAGTTTAATAAATGTTTTGAAAAAAAAAAATATTCGATTATTTCTTTTTAATATAAAATCCGACAGATGGAGCCACACGATTTCAAAAGATTTGAATTTTTCATAAACTGAGAAGTGGATTTTTTTCCCCTTTTTTATTTTTTTTTTTTTCAATGATACCTTTAATAAAAATGAAATAGTTTAAATAAATAAAAACAGAGTTATTGTGTTCAGCATTTAATTGAGAGGCAGTTTGTCACAACTCTTTCAATTCTCTCAAACTCATGCGCACTAATTGGGTTAAAAAATCGCAATATATCTACTGAAAAATTAACATTGAAGTTGACATTAAGAAATAAACAACTAGGTCTGCAAATGCTAGGCTTAAATGCAAACTTATGCCTAAAATATTAACGTAGTATAGATAAAATTTGCTCTGTTCTGCAGTATTCTATACTAAACATTTTTTTTTTTAATTGAAAGAAGAAGTGAGACATTTTTATTATCTTAATGTTTGCTTTATTTATTGTTTTAGAGTCATTTTTGCTTGATAAATCATTTTTGCGCTGATTTGTGAATAAAAATAGCTCCCATGTTTTGTTTATAAGTTCTGATGTAGCTTCAAATGTATGCCACTAACTTAAAGCCACGTCTTCGCGTGTGGTAACGTAGATTTTCCAACCAGCTCAGAAGCTTTCGGTGAGCGCAGTTAACAAATTTAGTTTTAGGTTTTGGTCAATACAAGTTGAAATTATACTATTAAAAATAATTAAAAAAAAAAAAAACTGCAGTATATAATCCAGAAATAAGTGTAGAAGTAAAAAGTAAGTTTTCAACGGCTTTCTCTTAAAGTTGCACTTTGAGCAAAATCAACAATTCTGAAATAAAGTCAAGAGTAACTTGAAAGATCTTCATCCCCGTCAGGATTCGCCCAGTACTGCGATATCATTCCCTCGTGGATAACGGAACGGAGTTCACGTGATGCACATTAGGGCGGGTCAAAAAGACTTTTATTCGAAAGTTTAAGTGGCACAGGACTAAGAGGTGTTAAAGGGTCTCAAACTAACATGTGTGAAATTTTATTACATTCTGAGTAGTATTTTTGCTGCCAGATTGACTTTGGGATTTTGACCCTTTTACAAAGTTTCATTCCATACAAGATGCCAGGGCAGCTAGATTAGCTTCCTGCGGCATGTTGATGCATAACGTCCCCCTTCTCTAACTTTCACCTCATTCTGAAGTTATATTATTTGATATAATTTAATGTTCATTCGATTTCAAGACATACCACGCACGTGGCCCGGCGTTGCACGGGCACTTCGTGCCTTGAAAGTAGTGAGAAAAATTTCAAGAAAGTACTCCCCGCCAAGGCGGCTCGCTAACAGGCGCTTCACGCCTTTACTTTTTTCCTACATAAAAAAATCATTCGAATTATTGAGATGCTTCGCGCTTTCAAGATGGTGAGGAAAGTTTCATTAAGTTCAGCTCGCTTAAAGGAAAAAAGCAGACATAGATATTCAGTTTTTAATATAAGTAGATGGCTTTTCAACAAATGAATGTTTCAAAACATTACAAGTAGCTATCGATAAAAATTCTACGTAAGTGGCCCGCTTATGAGTTTCGTGTTTGATTTAGTTAAGCATTCATTCAAAATTCTCATTATCATTGTTATTACTGTTTCATGGCAACGACGGTTTGCAACAATGGATTTTATATTTAATCATTTATTAGGCTTAATCGCTTTAAACTTGACTACTTATTAATTGATATCTTCGCTAATTAAAATCGTATAATTATATAGATTGAAACTAATGAAGCCTGAAAAATTACCTATCTATCGGTACCTGGTTCGACTTTCAGTTCACTGGCGTTCAGGAGAAAGAAGCGTGACATAGATAGATAGTTAGAAAGAAAGATAGAAAGAAAGATAGAAAGATACTCAGTTTTTAATATAAGTAGATAGGATTGCAACAAAGCTCATATCCCTCCAACACGTAGTCCATTTCCAATGGATCCCGTCTCATGTAGATATCCACGGAAATGAATTGTCCGACACTCTAGCAAAGGAGGGATTAAACAATCCTATCCCCGCTACTTCAGAGCCTACATCTTTTGAGTTGTTCTCAAGGAAAAAGGCTCAAAATAAGGAGAAGTGGTTAATTCCCCCCTCCAATCACTGGGACAAAATAAAAAAAAAACGGGACTCTCTTTATCTCTCCCATGCGACAGGCAGTCCAACACTTGCCTGTCCCGACTTGCCAGTGGTCACATAAAAGGCCTTAAATATTTTGATTGCTGTAAGATTTATCCTCTCTGCCCTAAGTGCCACCATGATCAGGCTTCACATCAACATATCTCGGACTGTTTGGGTTTGAACTGAAAGGATATCCATACTACTCCCCTTTTGGTATCGGATTTCATTAATGTCAACGGATTCGTTGATCTGGTCTGACTCCGTCGGACCAGATGGGAGATTAGAAACAACAACAAGGATTGCATAATAATAAATGACATATTTTTACACGTGAACAACGCATTAAAAATTATCTACTATTTGTTCATACTTGCTGGAGTCTTTGATAGGTGGTCATGGGATATCATTGTGACCTCCCAAAAATGTCCTTATTCATCAGATTTTGTCTAACCACGCAGCAAATTTGGAGACATCATTGCAAAATTTATTTGCGAAAAAATTGCAATTATTTCACTGCAACATTTATTTGAAAATTTTTAAATTTGTAAATGCTATGGAAAAGTATTTATACAAAACTAGAAACTGATTATAATATAAATTGTTCATTAAAGAAAAAAACGTGTACCTGTATACGTTCAGTTTGAAAACTTGTTTTTAAAGAAACAACTTGCATTTTATTTTGATTTTGCATAGTTTCTTTGTTTTTTTTTATGTTATTAAAATGTTTAGGTAGGTCATTACCATCGTGCCTTATTATGAATTGTCCATTTTTTGCTTAGTTCTTTACCACTAGGCGGCTACTTACTGCAATATCTCAGTTCGAGATCATCTGCAGATACCATTTTTGCGCTTAGCAAGCAGTACACTCTTGTGCTGTCATCTAGTGACATTTTGGAAAACCAAACCTAAATTATGATATAAATTGAGAAGCGTGATGGAAATTAGAATTTTCAGCATTTTCAATAGTATGCTTCTTTTCTCAAAAACAAACCAACGTGTTTTTCATTAGACGACTTATTTTGGTGTCTTTGGCATTAAAAGAACCGTAAAGAAAACATTGTTGCCACTCATACTATTTTACTAGAACATTACTAAATAAAATACGATTTGAAAGAGTTTCTCGGAAAAAAGGGGGAACTCAAAAGAAAGGCGTAAAAAGAGAGAAAAGAAATTGTAACATGAGTTCAGAGAACTGCATCAAAATAAAGATACAAAATATCATAGTCAGATTTCAATGCAGAAAAAAAAAAAAAAAAACCTTTCTTAGTGTTTAAAAAGTCGGCTTTTATATTTTTTATCTTTGCAAGGCTTCTGTCACCCCTAATATACTGCATAAAATATTGCACTGTAGGAAGAACACTTTCAACAACTTCAAAAATTGTAAAATTGCTGCTAAGAAAAATAGTTATTGTTGTTTCTGAAATCCCTCGGGTAGCCGATCTCGAGTAGACACATCCACTTCCGACTTCCGTTTTTTGCGAACAACATTAAATTGAAAGTCCGATTTAGCTCACTCATGGAATCACAACTCAAGTACCATAATTTCAAAACCTAAGACTGACCCCTGGAGTATATACATCATATTAAGATGAATTTCATGGAACAGAAGAAATATAGAATAATTTTTGATTTTTCCAGATAACACGGAAAAGAAACGATAATTACAACTAGTAAGTTTTGCAATTTGATAAAGCAAAATTAAGACAAACAATTGAAAACATTTTTTAAAGTGTTACTTTTCCCATGGCAATCATCTGCAAGAATTCCCAACAAATAGAAAAAGGCAACAGCCACAATTTTAAATCATTGAACTCTCTCCGATCTCTGCTAACAATGATCAACTACATTTCGCGAGAAAAGCCTAGACATAAATTGGTTAAATAATTGTTACATTCAAGGTCTGTACAAAGTGGAAGTTTAAACCGAATTAAGTCAGACGAAGAAAGAAAAGTTCTTTAAATGTGTAACAATATTTTAAAACGTAACAATACCGTAAAATGGGGCGTATAGGAACAGCGGGGTGATTCGGAACAAAACTTCCTGATCATACAAATAAATTCTTCATAAATATACCGTCGGGTATTTTCGACAGTTAATTTTTTTTTTAGAAAGGCAATATTATAAGAAGTAGGAAAAAAATATTTTTGTTATTCTGGCAACACTATTGGCCTCTATGCAAGGTTGCAAATGGAATGATAAAAAACATCAAGTTTTCATAGTCTGCAAAACTTTGTATGTAAATACAGACCCCTCTATATTCCAAATCTAAGAGTAGTATTTTTTCATCATATGAGCAACAGAGTACCACATCGGAAGAGACAATATATTTTAATTGTGGCACAAAAATGAAAAATTATTCATAATGTCATACGATAGTTATTTGCGGGGTGAATCGGAACACTTTGTTCTGTTGTTCCAATTCAAATTTATTTAAAGGAAACTGTTTGAAAAATCAAGATTCTAACCCCAATTCTTCTAGTCAAGACAAGGACATGGATCTAGTACTGTATATCCCTTCTCTTGAGCAACTAGATCTTAAGATGACATAAAGTTGACCATTAAAAAAGATTTTTGCTTCAGGAGATTTCTTTTTACTTAAAATACATGGGGGAAAGTCATTCAGACTTTATGTAACATAAGTCCAGCACACAGAGAGTGATGAATAAGTGGGAAAATCTTACAGGACAATCCCCGAAGCCCAGACATTTCAAGAAACTAAAGAAAAGGCAGCATTCATACTAGAAGATGTTATGAAAAAACTTAAGCCAAGCCACAACTACTTGTTTTAAAGACAAGTACATATTTGTGGACGACATGAGTGACTTCAATTTATGTTAAATCTTTGTATTTCAATTCAAAAGCATTTCTTAAAATTAATTTTAATTTTTTATAAGTTCAAAATTATTTTCAATTTTGACGAATCATAAACGCTTACTGGTATAGAAATAAACTTTTATTTGACAATAACTATCTGTTCTTACTCTCCCCCACCAATATTACTCATGTTTTTAAGTCCTACTACAGGTTAAATTGAAAAAAATAAAAATTTTAACAGGTGTTCCGATTGACCCTTATCAGCGGGGTGATTCGGAACACCCCAAAATATATCTACATATATAAGTAATAACTGTTCAAACTGTTATGTCTTTGCTTGGAATATCAAAAGCAAAGCAAAACCGAAGTTCTTACCCAAAAAATCAAATTAAAAAAAAAATATTTTAATTACTTTATTTACAATCAAAGCTGAAAAGTGTACCGATTTACCCCATTTTACAGTTTTTTTATAGCGGGAATAATTGTTCAGTACTAAAATCGTGAAAGAATGCTCATTTGGATTTTAATTAATGTCTCCGATAATAAAAGCTCTACAAACACGTTGCCTAGCTAAGAAAACGTTCGATCAAATCACTTTTCAACCAAAAACTTTTCAATTTAATCCATCTGTTTAGGAAATATAACGACACGGACAGACACACACATATATAGACGCCTCAAAAATATGACCTCTCCTTTTTGTATCGGAATTTAAAAAGAAAGAGAAGAAGAAACTGGAATTAACTGAGTGTAACTATAGATAAATTTTAAAAAATATTATGTTGATACAAATTTTTAAGTAAAACAATTAGCTTTTTAGTAAGCGATATGTTATTAGTAGTAGTTGAAGAAGTGATAGCGGATGGCACTTAACGCGCCATTCCGGAGTCCACAAAAATAAAGTTGTTAATTTGTTTCAAAAAAGTAAAAGTAATAACGATAATAAGGCAAGTAAAAATATTTTTTCCCTCTCTTTAGTCAGTTAATTTAGTACTATATGAAATAGAATTCAGTCATAATGAATAGTTACGTTACATGTTTTCAAATCACAATTTTGACCATGATCGTTGCTTTTTATTCTGAGTAAATGCTACACGAATAGTTAAATCCAAACCATAGCCATAATGTATTTTTGGGATTACGTCTTTTTTTGAATTCCCTTAAAATTTCTACATTCTGATACCACTAAATACGATTTCTGTGTTCATTACAAAACTACCATAGACCTTAGCCATTTTAAACTGGATGAAAACTATCCTATTGTACTACAGAAAAGAATGAGAGAAGGAACAGCAATTTTAATAATAATAATGAAAAAAATATTTTTGAGGAATTTTTGTAGAGCTAAAGGGGGTGAAGATGAACTCCGTAAACTTCATACTGGCTATGACTTTGGGTAAACCACAAGAGCTCAGCAAACATTGTGAAGGATTATTAAGTTTTATAACTAAGTTTAATTGACTAGTTTTACTAGTTAATTAAACTTAATAAGCTTTTACTTTGCACATTATTATGATAAACATCGTACAAATATCTAGCTAATAGATCTTGTTTTGGATTAGCAAAGGTTGCTTTAAAACTTAAAGAATTTGGTATAATAAGTTAGTTGCCACCAGCGCCTCAAGAAAGAAAAAGAAGAAGCAGAAGAAATATACATGAGTTAATCTCCCTTTTTAATGTTTCCAGTTTAATGTAAAATTTTAGTGGGGAAGATGCAGTAGCCAATGTTCTTTATACATCAGTCTAAAAGTTGAAATTATTGCGTAATTTCTTGTATTTTACCACTAACATTAATGTTGTGTTATAAACATCATTTGAAAAAGAAAATGACATTGGATTAAATTTTCAATTCCAATTAACCAATTTAATTACTTTATAATACTTAAAATCGTGCTAACCAGTTTTCAAGGAAGTTTTCTTCTCTGAAGGTTTTACTTGAGGCTAATGTATTTAATGTTCATGCGCAAAACTTGAGAAATTATTACACTTACGCTAACTAGATGGCAGCATCAGATTCTAGATGGTCTTAAAAATTTATTTTGCATAGACTCTATCAGGTCAGGACTCTATCTGGCTTTGCATTTGATATACATAGAAACTTTTAATTAATATATAATATGACTGAAATACAAAGTGTAAGTTGGGTTGGTTTGCATCAGAAATATTTAGAAACTGGGTTCATTTTATGCACGAAAAAAATAGTTTACATCCTGCGGAAGCATTTTATGAAACTCAAATTAATTCAGTTTACAACAATAATTTGTATATATTACTAGCTTATTAGCCGGCGTTTCCCGGGTGCTTATTAAAAATGCTGGAAAAATTTAGAATTAAATATCTGCGGGAACCTCTAATTTTTCTGCATCATACAATATTTGTGCCATTGTTCCATGGTAATTAGAACATGAACGAAATAGGTGAGCCTTAAAGTGATAATTCGTTGTTAATCGTAACCTTTGTTGGAAAATACTCATATTTAAATGTGTTAACTGTTGTCAATTTGTGTGCTTAAAGGCTTATCTCTATTACTCTATATATTCAAAATTGAAAGAAAATGGCCATTATGTGACAAGCAATTGGAGTTTTGAGCTTTTTAGATTTTTTACAAAATTTTAATACCCCACCTTAGTGAATTCTAGTGC
The DNA here is from genome assembly GCA_038373865.1 of Uloborus plumipes. Classification (NCBI taxonomy): domain Eukaryota; kingdom Metazoa; phylum Arthropoda; class Arachnida; order Araneae; family Uloboridae; genus Uloborus; species Uloborus plumipes. The sequence goes on along the minus strand of JAXGGA010000460.1, from coordinate 93,355 downwards.
ATCAAGGAACCTCTATGCCAAGTTTGCTGAAAATCTGACGAAACTGGATTTATATAACGAACAAACATACAAGCATACATATATACAAATCTACATACATCCATTAATATATGTATATATATATATATATGGATAGATAGATTGAGGTGAGTATTTGCTTAAAACTTCTTCAGGTACGGAGGAGAATTTACTTTGCAACAGATGCTGCAACTGCAAGGGGCCCCTAAAATATATTAAAAGGGGGGAATTAACATATTTTCACAGGGTGTGTTCATTTATAAGGGCTAGTCCAAAATGCATTGCGATTGGTCCCGAAATCTGAAAATACACCACTGTCCAGGTTAAGCTATAAAACGTGTTCAAAAACCTTGAATGAACGTTTTACTTCTTTTTTTATTCGTAAATATGCTCTTTTATATATCGCTAACAAATAACGTTACAGGGTGACTTGCTATATGGTACATCTTTTCTTAGTTAATAATTATATAGTAAGCAACGGAGTTTATTAAACGTGTAGTTATTTAAACTATCATATTCCTGATTGTTCATCTATCGGATGAAAGCACTAAAATATCATCCAAAAAGTAGTAGGGGATGATCACTCTGGAAGTCTTAAAGATCGGATTAAAAAAAAAAAAATAAAATAAATAAATAAACCTTTTTACTTTTTGAAAATGCTGAATATAATACAGAAATGTACTTCAATTGAATGCCTATTTTTTTTACTAATTTACTATAATTCATTCATAACTTTTGACGTATTTGTTACTTGCATAAATAGTGATTTTTTTAATTAAAATTTAATTTATTATTAAACGTGTAGTTATTTAAATCATCCTATCCCTGTTTGTTTATCTATCGGATGAAAGCACTAAAATATCATCCAAAAAGTAGTAGGGGATGATCACTCTGGAAGTCTTAAAGACCGGATTAAAAAAAAAATAATAATAATAAATAGACCTTTTTACTTTTTGAAAATGCTGAATATAATACTGAAATGTACTTCAATTGAATTCCTATTTTTTTTTACTAATTTACTATAATTCATTCATAACTTTTGACGTATTTGTTACTTGCATAAATAGTGATTTTTTTAAGGAAAATTTACTTTATTATTAAACGTGTAGTTATTTAAACCATTCTATTCCTGACTGTTCATCTATCGGATGAAAGCACTAAAATATCATCCAAGAAGTAGTAGGGATGATCACTCTGGAAGTCTTAAAGATGGGATTAAAAAAATAAAGTAAAATAAATAAATAAATCTTTTTACTTTTTGAAAATACTGAATATAATACAAAAATGTACTTTAATTGAATGCCTATTTTTTTTAGCTAATTTACAATAATTCATTCATAACTTTTGACGCATTTGTCACTTGCATAAATAGTGATTTTTTTAAGGAAATTTTAATTTTCTATGATTAAAGAAGGCAATATCTACTGAGTTATTTATAAAGGTAAAGAGTACTAATAAAGACAAAGCCTTTTCATTGTTATATGAGAAACGTAGTTATTGGACATGGACATGGATACAGTTATTTGATTTCTTTACAGCTTTCTCCATTTTGCCTCTTCTGCGGAGCTCTTTTCAAAATAGTACACCTGCTTGATTATTGAATTTGAAAAAAAAAATACAATTGTTCAGAACCCTCCTGGTAAAAATGAAATGTGAAAGAAAAAAACAAGTAGTATCACGAAATCTTATGACAACAACAGTAATAGTTTATGTAAGCGCGGGTATACAAGAACTCACAGAATAGAGTAATATAAGTCCCTATTATAGCAATCATCAAAACTGTTTGCTGACTAGTTCATCCCGTAAATTCAAGTCTTAGAGGTTTTGGTAATAATTTCATATTTTCTGTTTCAATAACTAATGTAAAGCGGTGACACAATTTCGCTTTTAACTTAGTTTCGAATGTTATATGCCACTCGAAATATGCCACTTCAGTTTTATGAAAGAAATTGTTTCTGATAATAAAAAAAATATTTTTTAGAAAAAAATCATTACTGTAAAAAATGATTGTTGTTTTGACAGTATAACACAGCTACTTTAATAAACTAAAAATTGCCAATTTTATCGTAATAAACTGTAAAATTTCTACTGTTTCAATATTAAACTGTAAAACTGCTAATTCTACTATTTGTTACTGCCCATTTTACAGTTTTAAACTAGAACCTCTGCTGCCAGCATTATACTGTTGTTTTTTACAGTATAATATAGCTAAATTTTACGGCAATAAACTGTAAAATTTCTAACTTAACAGTAAGAAACTGTAAATTTCTAACTTCACAGTAAGAAACTGAATTTGTATGATTTACAGTTTATTACTGTACATTTTAGTTTTAAACTGGAATCTCAGCTGCCAGTATTATGCTGTAGAAACAACAGTTCATTTTTTGCAGTGATTACTTGTACCGTAAATCAGGATTACTTGGACCCAAGGGGTTACTTGAGCCCACTACAATAAAATGATAAAATCCAGGTTTGGTACCTACTAGTTGAAGACTTGCACGTAGTTCCTCGTTTCTCCACTAGGTAGAAGCCCTCTGCAGTCTCTAACGCTAGTACCAAACCCAGATTTTATCATTTTACTGTGGGCTCAAGTAGCCCTCTTCTGGGTCCAAGTAACCCTGATTTACGGTAATTAAAACAATTTAACTAAAATACTTAGGGTGAAAGTAGTACAATTAACGTTACATAAAACATACCAGTTTTTAATAATCAAATGTGTGTCTTAATGCATGGATTTAAACAACGATTAAAACCAGAAAAGTAGATAATTTGCCGTATTTTTATAAATAAATCCATTGTAACCACTGTGAAAATAATGAACATGATAATTCTAAATAAATTATGAAATATACTAAAGTGCTAAAAATTATTCTTTTCGGGTTCAAGTTTTACATTAAAAGGGCGTACATTTTCAGAAATATAATTCAACACAAGTAGTGGGAGGTGAATTCATATAAAATTAATGCCATATTTTATTACGGCATAACTTGTTGAATAATGCAGTTACGGCGCTGCGTTATTTAATAAGGCGTAAAGGTCTGACGATATTTGACACAAATGATTTACGTTGGCGATTTTGCTTTAATGTTGGAACATTACTTGATAAAAGAAAGCTAGCGACAACGAATTTGTGCAAGCATATTTAAGTTTATAACGCATGAAGTGATTGATTACAGTGAACGTTGTAATTAAGGGTAATCAGTCCAGTATATTTTGAACAAGAACTTAAAGGGTATAATGATCAAGATTTTTTGCGTTATTAATGTTCTATATTGTATTAAAATTTACCTTTACTTCAAATCGCCATGCGTTAATATTTTTGTTCTTGTTGGTTCTTTTATTGTGATACTTGGGAAAAGTATTGGAGACTGATTAACTTACTGAAGTGAAGTGAGTTCAAACAAAGCAGACGTTTTTATTGTGCACATCAGCGATTTTGAGACGAAAAGTTATTGTTCCATTACATTTTTTTTCCTTTTTGGAAATAAATAAATCATTCTATTTGAGGAGTTTTCATTCGTCATATATTAATTGTACTTTAAAATATAAACTACAGTTGAGCTCGCTCATTAGAATATCGGTTAAAGGAATATCCCGCTTATAATAATACATTTTCAATGCACCAAACCACTGAAATGTATTATTTTGGTCCCAGATAATGGAATGCCCCGCTTATTAGAGTATTTTCCGTAGCAAAATGGCTATTCCATTAAGCAAGCTCAATTGTATTTATTTAGCTATGTGCGTTTTAACGAAATATTTTGAAGTGTTTTTTTTTTTTTTCTTTCACAACGATTAAAAAAGTGAAAATAGCAGCAAAAAATGTTCTTTCTTGTCTTTTCTTTTTTTCGTCTTTTTATCGATTTTTAAATTTGAGCATACTCATAACGAATGATAGAGATTTATTTCTGGTCAGAAATAATTAAATTTACGCGGTTTTTTTTTTCCGGTATACTTTGAGTTGGAGAGATTTCGACACTTTGGAGTAGCTCATATAACACTAGTACAGAAATAAACTGCATACTTTGATCTAAAGAATGTTTTAGAATCTAGTTTTCTAACCCTTTGCACTCAGGGTCAGAACCGTTTCCGGGGAAAACCGTAGCGTTTCTGGTGAATTTCCTAACTCTAACTTGAAAAGATCACGCACATAAAGTTACAAATAAAAAAAACTTTTATTGATAAGGACCTACCTCTCGTGTTGTGGCATTAAATTATGTGGTGTGCGAGAGTCCCCTCTCGAGTGCAAAGGTTACTTAAACAAGTACACATTAATACAGGTTTTATGTATTCAATATACGATTTACATATTTTTTTAGAAAGAAAAGTAGATAACTTATAAAATAATGACGTTATCTAATCTAATGCCTAAATTTTATTTGGATAAAGAATTCCTGAAATATCTTTGAAACATAATAAACGTTTCTTAAGGTAAAAGTCGGAAAAATTATCTGTCTAAAACATCATACATTCTCTTTTTTTGTAATTTTTCCCAAAGCAAAGTAAAATACCTGCTATATATGTTTCTATTTGCTTAGGGAATAAATAAGTGTGAGCTACATTGACTTTAAGTTAAGTAAATAAAATATTCTATATCACAAGTTTCAAAACAATTACTATAAACATGTCATTAAATATAACAAAAACTTATTTTAATATAAAATGCTCGAGTAAAATTTCATTAATGGTGGAAATTTACAGGACTGGTTGAGATATTAAGTTTAATATCAACGTTATCTAAACAAAAACTTTATTTTTGTATGAAACAAAAATATTTTCTTTTAAAAAGTATGCTTTCCAAGTTAAAACGATATACTTGCATTAATATGAATCTTTCCAAAACGTTAAGATTAATATTTATTTGAAGATGGGAAATCGGAGAATTACTAAAAATTGAAGAGTTCTAAAAAAAAAGATAAATCTCGTTCAGACCTAATAAACCGATTTCTTAAAAACTTCAGCATAAACAAACAATCAACTGAGTATTTGATGCCCCTTTTGCTTTCATCTCCTTATTATTCAAGAGAACAGTTAAGTCTAATTGGGCCATATATCCGCAGGAAATTACCTCAGACATTTACGTTAAAACGGAAATTGCTTATTTGGTTCATACTCAAATCTCTTAAGCATCTTACTTTAACTTTCAGATCATGCTTAAAGATGAAGAGCAACATATCTTGGCTATGCCTAAAGTTAGGCTTAGCTGATTAAGTGCCATAGGCTATGAATATTTTTTACGCATTATTAATATCTACATATCATTTAACATACACATTATTCACTATTTAACGTATTGTTCAACATATATATTAATATCGGCAAAAAAAACATGTATGTGTATAAGAAGTTTTGTGAAAATCGTTTTTGTCGTTTTATATTTGTGTAAAATTGTAAATCGATGCACTGCAAAAAATGAGCTGTTGTTTTTATAGTATAATACTGGCTACCGAGGTTCCAATTTAAAACAGTAAAATACACAGTGATAAACTGTAAAACTAGCAATTTTACAGTTTCTTTCTGTAAAGTTAAAAATTGTACGGTTTATTGATGTAAAATTTAGTTGTATTATACTGTAACAACAACAGTATAATACTGACAGCAGAGGTTCCAGTTTAAAACTAAAATGCATGGTGATAAACTGTAAAATAAGCTATTTTACAGTTTATCACTGTAAAATTAGAACTTTTTGTAGTTTATTACTATGAAATTAGCTGTATTATACTGTAAAAACAACATTCATTTTTTACAGTGCGGGACATAGTGTTTATATGATCCGTTAGAGGTGCAAAACTATGAAAATTCTAAAAATTTGACTAACCTTGTATTAATCTCAAAAAAATTTAGATATTTAATGACAATACTTTTATTCAATTTTCAACTGAAAAAAAAATACTTTTAGATAAAACTAAGAGCAATGCGGTATGAATGCAATGCATTGAATAGCTGAAACTATTTTGCTACGTTATCAAAATATAACTACAGTGTATTTTTTACAGCTTTTTTTGCTTTGTTAATACAAACAAGTCTAATGACCCCGAGACATAGGGGAAAAAAACATTGCAATAATTGTTTTCACTTGACCATTTATGAACTAAATTCCTACTTCTAAAATAATCATAGACACAGTTGGTTTAGGTACTTATTGTCTAAAATGTGAATGAAAAATATATATTACGTTAAAATAAAAGGGAAAAAAATAACAATTTAACCCATTAATGCCTAGCGTCCCTTTTTAGTGACGGTTCAAAAAAGGGTCTGAATTTTAACAAAATGAACATTTTAAGCAAATATTAGTATTCAATTAGTATCTTGGTATTGTTTCAATTTGTTATTAATACATTGCAGCACATAATCATTGTAAAGTGTGTTCTGTAGCAGTTTTAATATGATCTTTATCAAAAATAACATCGTTCACAATCTCAAGAAAAAAAGCTAAGTTTTCGAAGTTATTCCCAGCTTCCCAGTTTATGGTAATTGCAGGTTTTATTTCTTCTTATAAAATGTCTTTTTAAATATTATATCGTAGGCAGAAAAAAAATAGTAAAAAGAGTATGTACCCTCTGGGGTCTATCGTAACTTTCAAGGGACGATTTTTCTTTCCTTAATAAAAAAAAAACTTTTTTACATAATATTTTTTTATTATTTTTTCTGTCCATTAAACGCTGTTTGTAACCAGTATACAAAATATCTTTGGGGGAAAAAAATGTCAGGCATTAATGGGTTAAGCTGGCATTTTGAATTGTTATACATGTAAGTGTGTGCAAGAATGTGTGATAACGTGTGTTTATATATGTGTGTGCTGGCGTTTGTGTGTGTTGTGTATGTATGACATGGAAATGGAAAGCGGAAGCCGGAGGCCATGGACCTGCACCACCTAAACGAGCTGTGGCCAATGGAACTCCGAAGAGGTAAAGTATCGACCTTTTAACTAGTCGAGGCTCAATCTGAAAAAGAAAATACAACACCAACTACGGTCGAAAATGAAAATAAATTGCAATTCGTCATTGCTAAAAAAAAAAAAAAAATGCTTAGATAATTTTAAAGAGTCAAAAGCTTAAAATTTCAGGTATACAACAATTATTCGCTCGGGTAGTTATAAATTACTAATAAAAAGGCGAAAATCTTCTTCCACTTTATTCATTAATTTAAAAAACGCATAGCGTTAAAGAGCAATGACAATAACAAAAATAATAAGAAAAGGAATAATCTACATTAAACGAAAATTTAGAGATAATAAAATAATGCAATTACTGATTTCACAAATGTATTCCTAAAAGCAGAAATAAAATCCTTCTTTTTAAACTTAAGCTTTTTTTTCTACTTAACAACGTGTTTCAGATGCGAATATTTTGAATTAAAATAGTTTGCGACTCCATTTATAGGGATATGCTAAATAAGATACACATAGATAGAATTTAAATACTTCAGGAATTTTTCGAAAAATAATATACTAATATCATTTACAGAGAATATCATTTTTTGGAAAACAATTTTGTAAAAAACATTTTCACGAGAAGACTTTTCATTCAAAGTTTGAGAAAAAGTGTTTTTCCATCTTTTGATGTCAGCATTAATATGCGATTTCCTTAGTTATTACTTAGTCCATTAAAAGCCAATAAGATCCATTTAAATTAAACACGTTTTTATTAGAAAAGAGCTCTTAAGAGTAATTCCATTACAGGAATGCAATGATCAGATTCGATCAAATTAAGCATTTTCACATTAAGTTAAATCTGTTAAGACTTATAAGTTTGAACTCATTGTAAAAATTACATTATTTTAATAATGAAATCTTTATTATATGAATGTTTAAATCATTTTTAAAACAGAAAGATAAACATTTTAATACACTGTAAAAATGGGTGCTGTTTTCACAGTAAAATATAGTTAATTTTATAGTAAAAAACCGTAGAAATTTCGAATTTTACAGTAACAAACTATAAAATTGCTTATTTCACACTAATAAAACGCAAAATTGTTGCTTTACTGTAATAAACTGTACAGTTTATTACTGTTCATTTTACAGTTATAAACTGGAACCTCTGCTGCCAGTATTATACTGTTGTTTTACAGAATAATACAGCAAATTTTGTGGTAATAAACGGTAAATTGCTGCTTTACAGTAATAAACTGTAAAATTGCTGCTTTACAGTAATAAACTGTAAAATTGCTGCTTTACTGTAGTAAACTGTAAAATTGCTAAATTTACATTGTATTACTGTTCATTTTAGAGTTTTAAACTGGAACTTCTGCTGCCAGTGTTATACTGTAGAAACTACATTTACTTTTTGCAGTGTAGCACATAGTAAAACGATTTGAAAATAGTACGTTCGTGCAGAGATAAACTTGATTAATTGTTTTAACATCGATTTTACAGTTGTAAAAAAATCAAATAAGCCTTTTTCCTAGTATTTTTTTCTTTTTAACTTTTTTAAAGCAAAATCTGTTTTTTATGGGAAAAGAAACCAATTAGTCAATATGAACTCAATCATCCAACCTAACCAAGAATCAATGAAATGCTTGTATAGAACAAATAACTTAGATTCGTTTCTGAGAAAGTAAAATTGTCCCAGTCATTAATTCCAGGTGATTGTTTCGTATTTCTAAAAGTATTAATTTTACATAAATTTAAGTTTACCGTTTTATATTTTTTATTTTTATTAAATGTCACAGAAAAAATAAACTAATCAATCTTAATATTTTAAAAGCTATATAATAATCAATTAGCTGTCACCAACAAAAAGGAAAAACATAATGCAGTAAAACATGTGGGCAGTAGTAATATCAGTCACAGCTACGGTAAAAGCAATTTTCTACTTAAGGACACGATAATGAAAATGAGCCGGTAACACTACATCAGTAAGCATGCTGCTATCTTCAACGAAAGTAAACAGATGATTGAATAACGAGTTGACATTATCGGAACGACTGGTTCCGATAAAAACGGTCCGATAAACGGCTTAGCGGAGACGAAACAAACATCATTGAATCGGTTGGTGGAAAAATGCATAGCATATGTTAAGTATTTTTGCGTGAGCCAATATCGGATAAGAACAATTGTCCAAGATTTATCGCTGTCATATCGGTAAGTGGAAAAGTGCCGAAAGGCAGTCATGATGAGTATTTAAATATTTTAGCACCATCTCAATTTCGAAAGACTCATTAAATGAGACATTTTCTTAAAATATATAAATTAGGCTACAAAACACAATTGAAAGTACAATTAAAATGCAAAATAAGTCATCTTACACCATTATTTTTCAGCAACGCGTCAAGCGAGTAAACCAGTAATTAAATAAGTATGCTCGCCTATACCATAACTAGCTGACCCGGCCACGCGTTGCTGTGGCTAAGGTATGGGTTACACTATAATGTTTCAATGGAAACGAAAAACCTTATTACCGTAATAGAGATCAACTTTATATAAATATGAATTTGAGGTTAAAATATGATTTGAGGTAAAAATGTAGCATTTTAGTACTTAGAAATATTATATTCAAGCTTGTAACAATTGAGTTAATTAAAAAGTTGATAATTGCTATTGTAACATTTTATTTTTTCATAATGTAGTTAGGGTAGATAATTAACCAATATTATTTGTTATTTTTTGAATTAAAAGAATTTTTAATTTCAGTTTAACTCAACACTAATCGGTGCACAATATTCTTTGTTAATCTGTCTCTTGTAAACAAAAATAGATTAGATGGTTTTTGGAATATTCCTTCAAACACAATATTTATCGTCGAACGCGCCAAGCGGTCACATTAAAGTGAACCAGTAATTAAATAAGTATGTTCGTTTTTTATACCATAATTACCGTGTATACGCGTTAAAAGTGAAATAGTAAGATGGTGTATTCGAAAAAATAAATTAAATAAATACCAACTGAACGGAGATATTTGCTTGATTGATTTACCAAAATTTTGGTAATTAGTTGAGCATTATAAATTTTTACATGGTTGATTGGAAAAATATGTTATCGCTGAAAGTTTTTATAGGTTAGAATTACGTCGTAAATGAGCAAACCTTCCTATACTAAAGTTTAGTAAATGAATATATTTTTTTAATTATGTAAGTAATTGACAGACGTTTACCAATTTAATTATTTATTTTTGTCAAGAAAAAATGAATACACTTACAATCATTTTTGCTATAAAAAGCAGAGTGATTATTTTTGAAGACTTTATTCAAATCAATTAACAATAATCAAGCGATTGTTATATAACAATTGCAAAGACGTCAGATTAAACAAGATTCATTGGGCGAAATGATAATAGTGGGCAATCTTGATTGTTCAAAATATATATAATACCACGTATCAATAAAATATTAAGGCAAATGCTTTTAAACGCATATGATTTTCAAACGTATATTAAAAGAAATTAAATTTTATGTGAAGTTTCATTTTAATTTGATAAATTTGCATTTTCTTTAAATATTTCTGTTTAATAAATAGCGTCTCCCCCCTCCTTCCTCTAGAGTTTAATTTCATGACTCGAATAAAGTAACATCTTTTCTCATTTGGCTGAAATGCGTATAAAACACAAAAGCAATATATACTGGAAAATAGAATATAGGAAATTAGAGTATGTATTAACAATTGGAAAAAAATGGATCAAGGGTTTAAATTGCTTTGATGTAAACGATATAAGATTAAACGTTATCTTGATTCTCAAAATAAATACAAAAAAAAGGACTTTTATTATATGTGTATATTATAATTAGATTTGATGCAATAAAAATTGAAGCACTAAATGTTCTCAAAGTAAAATATTTTTTTCTCTCTTCAAATATATGCCTTTAAAAAAACTTTACAAAGCATTTAGAAAATTTGATTCATTAAAGTTTAATTTTGAAAGCAAAAAAATTTTCCACATATATATTTTTTTTAATTCTGAATGACCATCCTTTTATCGGTATATATTTCAATATATCTTCTAGTTTGGTTCCTGTTTTCCTTTTAATACAAAAAATAAGTTTTTTTTGTCGGCCATTTATGAGTATGAAATAGAATAATAGACTATAACTTGTAACGAAATCTCAGGGAGGTTATTTCTTGGAAGGAATAGGGAGGTAAAGAAGGTTATTACTTGGAGTGCGCTATGATGACTTGCACTAACTCTTGAAAATGATCAAGAAGCATTAAAAAATATTTAAGTGTTTCAAGAGTTGGCTAGCTACAAAGGCCCGACGCTGCACGGTCTATGTTGAAAATAAAAGTTCTGTCAAGTGACACATGTTCGAAAAATATATTAAAATAAAGAAAAAACTATGATGTAACATATCAGCCTCAATTTATAGAAAAAAGAAATATTCGGAATTTATATTTAGACCTCTTTAAAAAGATATTCTAAAATAAAAATAATAATAATTAAAATAAACGCCTTTGCATTAAAGTCACTTTGTGTTGAATTTGGCTTAGATTTGAATAAAACTCCGGATTTGTATAAGGAACATGGACATTAAACATCGTACTAATATTAATTCTAAAAACAGGTTATGTTCGAATAGAGCAACTTGTTGACTTTTGATCACAGTTGACTAACTAGAAGCTATCTAAGAAATTACCGTTTTACGTAAATTAAAACGTGTTACGAACACTTACAACACTAACCACTAAGGGCATCAAAAGTCAGGAAATTAAATGTCCGCGTTAACGAGTAACTCTATTTGAACTTGAACATAACCATATATGAATGCAATTTTTAACTGTTAAAACATTTTGTGTCCAAATTTCATAAAGATGGATTTACTGTAATTGCTGCAGTTATATAAACACAAACTTTGTGCTGGAACTGTGGTTTTGAGTAAAATTCTTGAAGTTACATTTCTCAACCTATATGGATTAATATAATGTTTCTATATTGTTTCTCTGAATGACGCTTTAGTTTAAACTTTCTCATACGTGAGCCGAATTAAAAATAAACAAAAACTTGCACCTCACCAATATTTCGTTTCAGATTTCATGCATACAAATTTGACACATTTTCACGAGAGAATAGAAAGTAGTCGAATGGAATTTAAAAAACAATCTTCGAAAGTATTCTCGTAGTCGTTTCACTTTAAAATGCCCTTTTCTTGCGTATGAAGTGACGTTGATCCCCTTTTTCGGAGTATATTATTGTGGAAAATGTTATAGAAAAGGTTGATGAAAATTTTCATAAAAAGACAGTTAATTTTACGAATTAATTTAAATTTATTTGAAAAGAATAATGGGCAGAAAAATGAGGTATAAGAAACTGTTTAATTGTATTTTTAAAAAATGGTAACTTTTAACTCAATAGTTATAAAACTTCTTGACAATTCCGAGACTAAATTCCGAAGACAATTTCGAGTACTATAATTAAACCCTTGAAACGAAACTAAGAGTCTGACTCGCCATTCATTTTATGTGATGTAGACTTTGACGAGCCTGACTCAACATACCTTTTTTTTTTTGGTTCAAGTCGTCCAGTTACAACTTGGATTACGCAGTTGTTTCACTCTTCCGTCGATTCTCGTTTATGTATATATCATACTTTTACATGTTCCGAAAAGTTTTTAAATTTTCCATACTATACATAACTATTAAATCATTGTTATCTTTTCTGGAATTTAGATGTTTGTGGTGTAGTGAGTTTAAAAATTAATTAAAGTTTCTTAGTTTAGCTAGATGGTTCAACTGATTCATGGCTAAAATACACCCTACCAAACATGTTACTCAAAAAAAAAAGAAGTTTCTCTCCAAAAAAAGTTAATTTCCACAAAGAATTGACTTTAATAAATTAATAGAAATTCTCATCCTATAATCTTCAATAATTTACCTCATAAAATAATTTAAAACATAGTTAAAACTGATATTCCCAATATTTAAGATAAGCTTTATTTCTGCTGTAAGAAAAAGATAAATGTCCTGCTGAAAAGGAAAAACTCGCTTCGAGCATTGCTCCAATTCCTAAAAAAAACAACCTCATCTGGAATGCAGTGAGCAAAGAACGTTACAAATTTTGAAAAAGGAATAAATTAGGCCGCGTGATCGTTAGTGCTTAAAAAAATCCACAAATCATTATTACAAGACTAGAAGAAAACAAATTATAAAGTTAATTTATCAAATAGTAAAAATTGCTCACTTGACATTCCGCAATTAAACACGACACACACACAAAAAAAAAAAAAAAAAAAAAAAAAAAAAAAAAAAAAAAAAAAAACATGTACATTGCATTGGAGTGAAATGCCCAAAAGCGCGGCGTTCAGAAAATGCAAGACTAGCACATCTTAAAAAAACAAACTCACCACATGGGGTTTACGTATTTATTCTGGTATCCAAGTAACATTAAATGTTGGGTTTTTATCTCCTTCATCCTCGTCATTATTTTGTTGTCTGGTTCATGTCTTCCATCACACCGGAGTATTGAGTACCAGAATTGGCGCTCAAAATTCTAATATTCAGAGACGCTCAAAACCGGCCCCAATATCCACAGAAAATCCTTGACAGAATTCGAAAAAATCTCTTAATCTCTGTTGACTTTCCTTTATATCATCTTTTTCGTCTTGTTCTTTTCACTTCTCTTCTCTCCCTCAAACCCCTTGCCAGGTGCAAAACTGCCACTTTTCAGCTTCTTTTAAACTCCTTTTTTGATTCCTCCTTCGATCATGGGGGCTCTTCGTTGTATCCGTAACTGTTTTCTTCCACAGATGTTTCTCGCGTGGGAGGAGCTTGCATTCTTGTGCAGTCATAAATTGGGGTGCGTCAACGACTTCCTGTCTTCCGTCTGCTGTAGCAAAAGAATTGTTACTTTCTTTGCATCGCAGTCGATTCAGGCGATTCCATTTATCGTTTTCTTCGTCAAATTGGGGGAGGGAGAAGAGCCACACTTAACGATTTTTGTAGGTTGTTCACAGACATTTCATTAAGTCATGTACCCACCACAATGTTCTTTATTCACACCAAATTGTTAAAAAAAATCAAAAATAAAATGTACTCTATCTTAGGTTCCACGAAATTGCTCAGTCCTCCCCCCCCCCCCGAGCCACTTTATTACACTTTATTATTTTTAAAATACTTGGTCCGGACAGCCTATTACCAGTTTATAGAGAATCGCCCGTATACCATACTTTTACATGTTCCAAAAAATTTTTAAATGTTCCATACTATACATAATTATTAAATCATTGTTATCTTTTCTGGAATTTAGATGTTCTTTATTCACACCAAACTGTTTAAAAAAATCAATGTACTTAAAAAAATAAAATGTACTCTGTCTTAGGTTCCACGAAATTGCGCAGTCCTACCCCCCCCCCCCACCCCCGAGCGAAATTAAACGATATTCTTCGTTTGCATCAAGTTCCATTTAATTTGTATGCTAAGGGTTTAGTGAAGTTTAAAATTTTGTAACTTAACTTCAGGCAAAGAGGTTGCAATTCAAACTAATTTAAATGAATTAGTTTTACATATTCTGTAGTAGAATGTAAAACAATGTAACGTATGCAATTTCCTGAAGTAGGAAAAACAATAAATAATTTAATTTAATACAAATTGAGAATTGAGATTCTTTGTATCATCAATCATTTCATTGTTATGTTTGATAAAATCTGCTTTAGCCTGCTAACAGTCGGCACATCTTTATAATTTGTAAAACAAATATTTACTTTTGAGCTTTTACATACTTTTTTGAACATACTTTTTTAGATATTTAATTTTTTCTTTAATATTTTTTAACCATAATGAGGTGCTTACGTGAAAATCGTAGCTGCAAAGTCACCAAACTGTGGTAACAATTCGAGGCTAAGTTACACATACTAGGATCATACAATAATGACAATTTTTTATGCTCTGAAATCCAGACGCCCCTGAAAAGGAGCAATTGTCATGTTGTGGTGAAAATGTGAAATTAAAACAATGTAATTACGGTCCACATTCATTCTTTCGTGAGATGCTAATACGGGAAATGGCTCTTATGGAGAGCGATGCAATCTGTTTTTTTTTTTTTTTTTTTTTTTTTTTTTTTGACACAATTTTTATGTTATTTTTTACGGAAATAAAATTAACTAATTTTAATACCGGATATACAATTTTCAAATTCTTTTATACAGAATAAAATAATTTCAATTCTGTAAATTTCAATTCTGTCATTGTGTCAAAAAATAGGATTTCAACCGCTCCTCTATTGCACAATATTGTTGGTCCTGCAAGCAAAACTTCGGGGTAATGGATGTTATTCCATTTACGGTTTACATTTTGTGGAATGGTATTATGTTTCAAAGAAGCAAAAACTGACAAAGTAGTTAATGATTAGTCGAGCACGTCTCCTTTGCCCAGTTTTTGGAAATCATTTCATTTAAAAGCATTGCTTGTCTGTGGCGTTTTCTTCAGTGCATATGTCCCCCTTATTCCGATGATGCAATCGCGTCTGATTACCTCCACTTGGGGTTTATTCATTTCGTTTGTCTTTCAGCTCTCGGTTACTTGAGCGTTGGTTTGGACTTGTGAACCTTTCTTCATTTCATTTTTTCACTTTGTGAACCTTTCTTCATTTTTTTTTCTTTCATTTTTGATTGTTTTCGATAGCCTCGATAGCCAAAAAACGTTTTTTGCTGAGTTTTTAAACTTGCTTTAAATGTTTTTGTTTGTACCTTTACACACGTTGTCGCAATTTACTATTTTCGTAGTGCAAAGCTTGGTACTGTTTTTTTTTTTTTTTTTTTTTTTTTTTTTACTTTTTAACATCTCCCGAAGTGTTTTGATACAAAAGACTGACTGGAAAAAACTGATGATGTCCCCAGAAGCTATTTTGAAAGCTAATGATACATTAAATTCCAAATTATCATTTTTTTTTACTTCTACAGTTAATTGATGTATGTCGATACTATTTATTAAAAGGAACATAAAGAAAAAGAAAGAAATAGTATTAGGGGCGTAATATTAGCTAGTGTGCTTTTTTCTTTAGCTAATGGAAGAAGTTGCATCTAAAGGGAAAAAGCTAATGTTAAATATGTTGCCCACTAAAATAGAATACAATAAAATAAAGTAGAATACCTACTTAAAGAGAAATCATGTATCTTTCTGAGAAAATTTGGAAAGTTGGAATAAAAACTATCTTTTTATAAGCATTATATATACATTAGAAAGTTTTATAAGAGAACAGGTTTAATAACCTAGCAAAAAATAGAACACAAGTTTAAATTAAAGTCACGTACCAGGCATTGTGAAACAGAATACTACATTTAACTATTTAACTAGATTCATATTTTATTCCCAAAAGAAAAGAAAATAACAATTTAGGAAATGCTAGTTTTAAGTTAAGTCTCAAAATGGAACTAACATTTTCATAAAACTGTTTTCTAATTCATGATGTTATTTATTCACATTTACTTACTAAAGCACAGTTATATTTTCTAAATCAATTTAACAGTTTTGAAACGAAAATCATTTTGGCTGTAACTAAAACGTGCTTCATTCAATGTAAGTTTTAAGGAATAAAAAAGTGAGTAGAGTATGACTTTGCATAATAAGTGTCCAGTTTATAGATTTTTACCAAATAGTTATCTCTTTTCTTGATTTTTATTTCTCTATTGATTTATATTTTTTAAATAATATTTTTTTCCAAGAAATAATATCAAGCATCTTGCAGTTTACATAAAAATCTAAAAATAAAAGTCATTAATTATACTTTTAATACCAGAACTTTACCTGTAATCGGTTTTACTGTTATTCTAGCTTCAAGTGATTTTATAAATATTGTTTGCAATGTTTGAATTTATTCCAGGAAATGATTTCGGTCTTTTCTCATAGTCAAACTTTTAATAGTTTTTTTGTTTTTATTTATGTATTTATTTATTTTTTTTGAATAAATATTATTCAAATAAATTATGCTGATGTTTTTTTTTTCTTTTTCTTTAGTAGTGCATGTGTCATTGTGGCATTGAAATTATTCAATTATTTCTAAGTTTGAAGAAATAAACAAATTAGTACCCCCCCCCCCTCTTCGGTTGCTGCCATACGTTAAGATTCTCCAAAGGATGAATTTGAACGCAGAAAGGGGTATGAGTAAAAAGATAAGAATTACAATGCGGTGGATGTATTTAGAAAAGGCACCCAACTTGTTAACTTCCTTTCTAATCAACCCTATTTTGCAACTGGACTTGTTCAATGTTGGCGTCTATGGTTGCGCTTAAGCTAGGGGGCAGTATATATACTGGCTTTTCAATGCTGGATTAAATTTTGCCGGAGTTTAAATTTGAAGTTAGCATAATAAATACTAATATTAGTACGAATCTGTACCTCAGAACCAGAATGACGTAAGTCCAAAAAAGGTGATTTTCACTTTATTGCCTCATTGTATGTAAAATCTTGTTCCGCATCGACCCATGAGAACGTTATTCTATAAAATAAATTCCTTCACAATTATTTAGCAGAATTAAAATTGAACGAGTCCCATCCTTTGCATGTGTTCGCCAATCGTTTTCGCTCCTACTGAAAAGTTACGAAAATGGACTTACGTTAATCTGGTTCTTAGGTACAGAAATAAAGGAGAAATACAGTAAAATTAGACAATAATATTTATAATTTACCGTACAATTTACAGTAAATTGAATTAGAAATAAAAAGAATAATGACTACCATAAAAGAAATTTTATGAAAAACAGGTGAGACATGGAAATGTGTAAAAGTAAGAAAAATAGCCCTAAAAGCACACATTTGACGATAAATTGCAGACACGTGTTTGGAAGTTTCTAGGTTCGTTATTTTTACCTGTTTCTAAGCTGTGTAAGCTTCTGTAGCTTGAGTTCTTTGATCAACGTCAACATGCCGAAAACTGCTTCTACCGTTATGAGTTAAACTCAGTGTGCAGAAACACTCATTTGGAGCAACCATTTTTAATTTCTTGCATTTCATTCGCTTTATATTAACGAAGCAATTTACTTCAGAAGATTACGCTGCAAACACATAATGTAATTACGTGCGATTAATGTGTATCTTGGAATAACAAAGTGATTTTATTGTCAATACTGTGTTTTATCTCTCGACTGCAACAATTTCTTTCAAGTATTGCAAATTCTCAGAGGATTATTGGTCTGAAAACTAATTAAGAGAATTGTTGTTGATAGATTTCAGCAGGAATAGAAGTAATCAAGTTAATCATGGGCGATGTTAGGGATTTATAGCAACATAAGATAATTTTCGTATGCTCGATTTTTTATTGCGAAGATGTTAATCAATTATGAATGATATCATGTTAATTATTAGCTTGTTTATCGTCTTGTTATTCAGATTGATGCAAGTTGTATATTAGGAATTTATAATTAATGAAATAAGAGAGCAAAAATAATCATCAAACCGGAAAATATGTATCAGGAATAAAGTCTCTAAAGGCAATGAATAAGCAAATATAATCATTTACCGTTGGTTGTAACTTTATCTGAGATTTTAAGGCTTAACATGTTAACTTTACATTAACTTATTACTGTCCTACGTAGTTGCAATGTGTATTCAATTATTTAATTTCCTTACAAGTTTGATTATATGTATAGATATATATTTTTAACTTTCTGCCTGAGTTTTTTTTGAGCAGTGTTACAAATTTCTTAACCCTACACTGCATGGTGTTGCCAATTGGCTACATGGACAATTTGTCCTCCTTATGAATAGCAGAATGTTGTGATAAGGCAACTCAATGCATAAAAAGCAAGTATTGGGTATATTTAAAGCAATTATCACCCTTTATCCTCCATACATGGCAGCACTGGTCTGTTACATGCTCTTAAATGAATCCATATGGATAGCTTTTAAAATCACTCAAACTACCATGTTTTGAAATTATTTTTTACAATGAAATATTTTTCTTCGTCTTTTAAAAAAATAACATGAATAAAATAAACATTTATCTTTCGTTTAAGATGCGTTTTACAGCAAAATAATTATTTGGAAAAAATCTAGGACATAATACACGTCTGTAGCCATTTGGCAACATTATGCAGTAAGCATCCAGAGAACACTTCTATTCATCTCTATAGTTCATGAAGTATGTGCTTTGTTTATGTTTCGCGCTAGCTTCTTTCTCTTTTTGGAAGGTATAATATAATCATGCGGACCCAAAAGTGGTACTTTCGGCTGTTTTACCGTTTATAAGACCTCGCAATTATCAATGCTTAGTTGATGTTCAACAGAGTGAACAAACAAAAAATCAATAGGGAAAAGCCTTTAAAACGTGTTCATTTTAGATTTCAGTTAGCACAAACGTTATGCTTACACGGACAAGTAAAGTCATTAATAATTTTAAAATATAGTTTTGAAAAAAAACTAAAAAATACGTTTTTACATTGGAATGCGCTGTGATCATCACGGGTTTCCCTCTGATTTTCAAAACTACTGAATATCCGCACTTAAGTTTACATGTACTTATAATACATCAATATGCAATACAGTTTAGCCTTTAGTATTAAAAATAATCTTAAATAGATTACTTTTATATTTGCAAAGAACGTAAATTTTATCTTTTATTCAGAGTTACATACTAACATACATACATACATACATACATACATACATACATACAAACAAACCCACATTTGAAATTAATAAAAGCGTATTAAAAAGAGACCATTAGCTGCAGAGCAACTAGTTACAAACCAAAAAAAAAAAAAGAGAGAAAAGAAAGAAAGCTTGCGTGAGAGAGCCTCCAAAAGACATCAGATTTGACAGAATTGATCATCGGAAAGTACAAGTACATATAAAAAATAATGAAAAATGTCAAAATGTAAAGGATTACAAGAGTACAGTGCACCAAATGTTCAATTCCTCTATTTTTTTACAAAAAAGAACTAATTTCAAGACTATCATTTACAATCATTTTTATCTGTTGAATGCATGGTGTAGCCATTTGGCAACAAAACTATTTTTAATTAGAAAGGGGTGAAAATTTAGAGTTAAATTTTTTTTAATATTTTTCCATGTTTTCTTATTACATTGACAAACACATATATTTTTTTTCTACGAAAAATAAAAAATCATGCAGTGTAGGGTTAAACAGTATGGTGTGCAATAGTGGTCATTTTATAAACAAAATTTAGTTCTGATAATTTATTTGGTAGCTTGAAGTAAAGAGAAGGTGGTATAAAGAGACTTAATTTTTAGAGCTTGAGTAATAAGGTTGAAACGCCGTTTGCATAAATTACAAGATATTAAGATTTAAATAAACAACATCCGCCTGATTAAATGACGTTTTCTAAATTTTTCTCAAGTAAGTATGTTTGAACCTTGAACTGCAAATGTAAAATTAAATTTCAATGTTCTAATTTTAAAATTCAGATGCTGCAAAATTGTGTTACTTAGTATGTTGTGTTACCTGTTGCTGTCTGTGAAATTTTGTGTGTGGCTGTTTAAACCGTTGAACATACGACTTTAAGTTCAAATTTGCTAAGCAATCTATTCCATATATCGAGAATGTGAACTTGTTTTGTGTTCGTTTGAAGCTTTAAATTTGACAAAGGTACCTTTGTTACATTAAAAACTGAATAAACAAATGAGTAAATAAACGATAGAACTTGGTATTATTTACTGATTTTTGTAGTTTCTTCCCGATCTGTTAGAATACACCGCATGAAATAAAAAAGGATAAATCGCACTCCATTTTTTTATACCGCTTTACTTTAAGCCTACCTTCCAGACAAAAATGTAATCGATAGGGGGAATAAAGCACCTTGAATGGCAATAGTATAACATGCACATAATTAGCAGTACTGTACAAGAAGTATATCATTAGTCTTACATGCAAGCCATGCGTATAGGTCCGTTATCATAATATTCCTTATCAAGTTCTAGGCACAGAAAACATAATGCAATTTTTAAAAACCGAAAAACTTATATTGCACGATATTGCATCGCAAACCTAAGTGAAAACACGTGTGTCAAACAAATGCATTTCTGAACTTGATAGAGGACCAATAGAGGTCATTTTAAGATTGCCCCCTTTCTTAAAAATTTAAAACTAATTAAACTATTTGTTGCATACTGCCTTGAATATTTTCTTTAGATACATCTTGAAATAATTACCTTAAGGTGTGTTATTGTCTGCAGAAAAGATTTTCTTGGATGGGACGGAAACACTCAAACAAGATTCTATACCAGAATTTTTCACTTTATGAAATGGCCTCTGCACTAAACTTCAAATCTTTCTTCTTTCCACCGTATCACTCCATTAGAAAATTTATTGTATAACAGCATAGAACAAACATATTCATTCACATTACTTTTTCTATCTCTATCTCTTTTTCATTTTTTTTTAAATCTTTTTTCTTAATTACTAATTTAAAAGTGGAACTCTTTTGAAACCCTACAAAACTGTCAACCTTTTTGAATAACAAGTAGTATAATTAGAAGTTGTTAGTTACAATAAATTTGCTCCTTATTTTACCTTTTTTTTTTTTTTTTTTGCTTTTTTCAAAACTTTGTTATATTTCGCTGATTATTTTTAACCTTCCTGTAAAATAAAAATTCAGAAATAAAAAATATAGTGTTTCCTACCTTTCTTGTCTACATAATGTCAACTCCTGGAAACCAATAAATTGAACTCCAGCTAATAAATGCACATAAAAAATTGCTCTCCATTCAGCCACAAACAAAAGGTTTCAAATGAATAAATATTAAGAGAAGGGGACAAATTATAATAACCCGTCTTCGCATCTGCCAAACCAGGTTTCCACACAAATACCTTTTTTGCAGCGAATGCATTGTCAATCAGACAGTGTTGCATATTTTATGTAACTGCTCAAATTTTAATTGTATACGTTTTAAATATTTTAATATATTTTTTCCATCTTTGACGGATTTACAAGGACACACACCCAATCCTTATCCATTTCTTCATGAGATTGGTTTGATATCAATAGTGTAATAGTTTTGTCTGTGTCTTCTTGTTCGTGTCGTCTTTGTTTCGTTATTTGTGTATCAAGTTTTAGTCAAAATTATTTGAAAGGTTTTTTCTTCGTCTTATTATTGAGAATTTTAAACTTTTTATATATGTCACGTTCGGAAATGCTTTTAAACTTTTTTAAGTTTTATGCCCATTGTATTTAGATAATTTTAACTTTGGCATTTCTTCATTTTTTAAACATAACCATCGTTTAGCTCAGTATAGACTATAAAGGTTCTTGCATCTTAAACACAATACAACCAAAATAACCAACCTGGAAACTAAAACTATGTACAACAAATTTTAGCTATATTGAATTAATGTTAAAAATAAAAAGGACAAACTCCATTGTTGTCCCATAGTATTTTATATTTAACTTATACTTTCAGCCACGCTTTTCAAATGCCGTATCAGAAATAAAATATTTCTCAAACATGCTATTCTTTTGAAACCTCTTGTGTCATGAAGCAGCTGCAATAAGCCAAACATGTATAATTATTACTCAGTGTTACACATTCTTAGTAACTGCCCTAATTTTAATCTTATTCATCATAATTATTTTAACAATTTTAATCCATCTTTAAAGGAGTTGCTAGGGGATATACACTCTACCCTATTTTTTTGCCCTTTTGTTAAAAAATTTGTTTTATGTGTCTGATTTAGTGTTTTTGTCTTTGTCAATATATTTATGTTGTCTTTGGTTTGTTAATTGTGTTTTTGGTTTTAGTCAAAACTGTTTGGTTGATTTCACTTTGGACCAATTATTCACAATTTGAAATTTTGTACATTTGTCTCTTTTACGAATGTTTTTAAAATTTTTGAAGCTTTTTTAGTTTTAGCATAATTCTATTTTTGAAGAGTACCATCGTTTAGCTAAGTAGAGCATATTAGGTTCCTGCGGCAATAAACCCACTACAACCAACCAAGCAACGAAGTTTTTGAAAACTCATTTAACTTGTTACCTAAAAAGTGACGACTCCTGTTGTGCGTTGATATTTTTATCTCAATGAAGATTCTTCATTGAAGTCTTAAAATAGCTATGTGCTGTATTTTCTTAATAATTTGAGCTTTGGTTACGATGGTGTTTCAGTCCAATCACATTTAGCCCAAAGTTTTTTTTATTGATATTTTTCGTTTAAGGAGCATTTTATAAGTTCACTACATTTGTGTTGCTTTTTATATGTATCCTGTGCTATAAAACTATGCTTTAAATTATCGAACTTAGCAAATCTTTCATTTTTGTTTCAGGTTTAGAGTTTATAAGCTGGAATATGCAAGGCAATTCCAAATGCATTACGCTGAGAGGATTATCTTAGATATCGATTCCATGCATTGACGATTCATGATAACGGACTGATAGCATTTAGGCACAGGGCTGTCGGCAGTACAAGCGTAATTGATTCGAATGGAGCTCGAAATTGTAAGTGATCAACCCTTACGTGACATTTCACTGGCCATCAAAGCAGGGAATCGATGAGCAGTTTAGTTCACTCGCGCTGATTTCAGCCGTGATTACGTGTGCAAAACTGGAGTGTGAACACTGTTGAATGTCTTCGGCGGTTTGTAATTATTTTCCCAGGGCTTGAATCTTATGCTTTTATTTTTAGGTTTTACCTAACATTAAACTGTTTCGAAATATAGGGTAGACAGACCAGTGACTGAACAATTAAACAAATTTTCAATTTCGAAAATTCATAGCGTCGGAAAAAATAGTAGCATTTTCCACATCACAGTAAAAATACTTCATATGATATTCGCAGTACTTAAAAAAAAGTTGGGAGAGCTTTTATATTTCTGCATAAGGTTTTATGGGGAGCTAAAACGAAAAAAAAGTACTCAGACCCAGTGAATGAACACCCCTACCAGGGAACAAACGCAGCATTTTCTTTTTCTCTCGGTAAATGTGTAGAAAGGAGTTATTTCTGCTAATTCATCTAAGAAAAATGCTTCAAAACTTTATTTTTTAGGAAAAATACGAGGTGTTCATTCACTGAATATATATATATATATATATATATATATATATATATATATATATATATATATATATATATATATATATTATATATATATATATATATATATATATATATATATATATATATATATATATATATATATATATATATATATATATATATATATATATATATATATATATATATATATATATATATATATATATACATACATATATATATATATTTATTTATTTATTTATTTATTTATTTTTAAAAACAAAGAGTTAAAGAAACATATAGAAACAGAAAAATAAATACGGTATGTATATGTATTGTCTGTGCGCTGGACTTTCGCTGCATGAAGTCTGTATGACTTTCCTCCAAGTATTTTTTTAAAAAAAAAGTCTCCTGGAGCAAAAATCTTTTTTAATCTGCAATTTTTCTGTCATTCTTAGATCTACTTGCTCACGAAAAGGAATAAACAGTAATAAATCTTTGTCCTTGTCTTGAAAAGAAGAATTGGGATTAGAGCCTTGATTTTTCAAACAGTTTCCTTTAAATAAGTTTGAACTGGAGCAACATAACAAAGTGTTCCGATTCACCCCACAAATTCTTATCTTATGACATTTTGAAGAATTTTTAATTTTTATGCCACAATTATAATACGTTGTCTCTTCTAATGTGGTACTCTCTTGCTCAGATATATACATAACTAAACAAGAAGCTCTGTCAAGAACTAAACGAGCCTACTTTCCCGTACATCGGCGTCGGCATTCAAACATCTGATCAATATTCCCTTGATTATCAGAGACTGAAAATTATGTCAAACATACCTTTTTTGCACTTAAAGCTGATTTCTAAATGCAAAATATACCAATCTTATCAGATGAATTAGTCACGTAAAAAGTAAACAAACGAATAAATAAAGTTTTGTCGCACCTTTTAGAGAATTTAACTAACTGTTATAGTTCTTCGTAGAAAATTTCCTCAATCGTTTAAAACAAAATAAATAAATAAATAAAAGTACAAAGAACATCAAAACACATTTTATCAAAGAAAGAAAAAGAAAAACTCGTTCATTAATAAAAAGTCTCGAATTTAATTTTTAATCCGTTGCCAGTTGTTAAATATTAATAAAGAGTAAAATGCTCTTGTGAATAAAAAAATTTTGTTACAAAAAAGAAATCGTCTGCCAAAAAAAAAAGTAATAAATAAATAAAATAAAAGAAATAAATAAATAAACAAATACTCGTCTGCACAGTCAGTCTTTTTTTTTCTAAACCTGCATTTCCGCCATGTTTGCGGAGTCGGAGTCGGAATCAGAGTCCTCACAGAAGATTACTCAGAAAAGTAATTTACAAACGTTATTTATCAAAACCATTTTCTTACAAAGTTAGTTTGAAGGAAATCCAACTTTAAGTTCAGGAAAATAATGAGAGTTTATCAATAGTTTTATATACTTATCTTTTAGTTTTTATTTTTCTCCCCTTTTGAATTTTATTGGACAAACTTTCAAAGCTTCATGCGCATAATTATTGTGGAGTTGTAAAAATAAGGACTAAGCTTACTGAAATAATTCTTATTCTCAGAAAGTAAAACATAATAAAAGCAAAATAAAGATAAAAAAAAAGAAAAAAAATGAGTAAGTGAAAATATATTACTATCTTGGTAGTCATCGATACCTCAAAACCTGTTTCTATATCCCCTAAATGTCCGAGAAGATTTATTTTACTGATTGTTTTTGCCAAAGATTACGGACGTGCTAAAGAACTTTTGTACGGTCTGCAATTTATTGAAGAGTATCATCTCATAAGTCTTCCGGTTTTTCGTAACTACAGGTTTTATTAGCTACGGTTTCCTTTGCTTCTGGTATTTTGATGAAATATTATGCTGTTACAAACGGGTAAGACTTCCTCAGGATAAGTCTGGGGATACGGATTTTGTTACTAGTAAAATCTAGGGAACTGGTTACGTGTTTATTCTGAGTTGTTTAGCAAAGAGTCTATACTTTCATTTTTATGTCCAGTTTGGTATTACTTTTCAGTAAAAAAAAAAAACTGAAAAAAATATTTTAATGTACCAAAAAAAAAACCTATCAGGAAATATTTTGCTTGGAAATAAATAGCAGATTCAGGAGGCATGCATTAAATGTAAGTTCTGAACAACATATAAAACAGCTCTTTGAACTAATGAAGGGATTCTATTGTAGCCTTGAAATAGCTATGTGCTGTATTTTAGACAATTTGTGTTTTAGGTACATTGCTTTTTTACTTGATTTCCATTTTAGCACAAAGCTTATTTGATCATCTTCAGTTTAAACGAGACCTTGATCACTTTTTTTTTATTTTTTTGCACCGATGAAGAGGCCCTTTTGTAGCTTTGAAATAACTGTATGCTGTATTTTCTTGATTTTTTCTCTCAACTATTCTCAATACGTTGGTATTTTACTTCAGTCATACTCCATTTAATATGTATTACTCTTTTAAAAGAAAACAAATAATATTATTTAGTGAACTATTTTAAGCTCGGAACTTCATTATGCAGTTTGCACACTCAACAAATCATTTCAGAAAGTGCACAAGCCGCAGCCAGTCGGTAACTTTTTTAAGTGTTTGCCAGATTTTCATCTTTGAAAGTTTATTGATTGGACAGCTTTCAGTAGTACTCTTCAAAAATTGCGTTTCATTTTTCTGATTTGATTATTTTATTTTTTCAAAATGTGGACAGTAATTTTAATTCAATGGAGTAGTACGAAAACCTGTCGTAAACAAGGCTTTCTAATGGAAAATATTGTTTTTTTTCTTTTTTTTTCTTTTTTTTTCTCGCATGGATTCAAATGTTTATAACACTCAATAGTGAAAGATTCCTAATTTTTTTGGAGAAGAAACACGATATTTTTTGCTAATTGAAAAAAAGGATTACACATGTCGTCTTGAGTGAGTTTTATTGTCATATGGCATTGGCTAAATTTATAACAATGCTATGAATTTTTGAAAATGAAACTTCACTTAAATGTTCGCTCAGTACTCGATTTACAATTCAACTACAGGTAATTATCAAAATAATGGAAATACTTGAGATTCATAAGAAAAATCGACCGTTCATCGCAAAATAAGCGATCAATTTAGTCATACAAAATATAGACTTCACCGGACATTTCAACATTGAAATTAAATCACCTATGCATTTGGGGGACGACAAGAAGGGGGGATCGGAAGAAAAACCACTTTTTGACCATAACTCTTTGAAAATAGCTCAGAATAAGCTATAAATTTCAGTAATTAATTAGCATACTATGTTTAATTACTGTACAAATTTTTATGAACTTACCACTTATACTTCCGAAGATATGAAACATTTTTAAAAAACGGCAATTTTATTTGAAGGGTTTTTGCTCATAACACGCAGAGTTTTGGTCAAACCTTATCAAAACTTCAGGAAAGATGACAAAATACAAGAGAAAAAACATACTAAAACGGTAAATAAAAATATTAAATATTCGATGAGATATGAACGCTAAAAGGAAATAATTTTTCACGGCGCATGCTCGAACGAGAGAAATTTATAACTTACAAAAATCTTGTAGCCTGGTTTATACGGCATCTTATAAAAAAAAGTTCCAGTTGAATATCGTAAAAATTGAAAAAGATATCAGCGATCTAGTGAGCTGTAATTCATTCATTCGCAGACAATACATAAATGGCGCGGGGTTGTCCACAAGTAGTGTGGTGACAATCAAGCATTTTTTTTTTTGATGTTAAATTGAAAACAGTTTGAAAATTTATATTCTGCATAGAAGTCACATTTCAACTACTCGGCCAAAAAGAGCTCATACGTAGGTGTCCAAAAGTATCCGGACACCCCCTGAAACGTTGGTTTTGACCGATGAAGCAATAACCTTTAATTTAAAAATAGCTCTTTGTGGACAGTCCCTCACTATTTATGTATTGTCTGCGAATAAATAAAATACAGCTCACTAGATCGCTGATATCTTTTTCAATTTTCATGATATTCAACTGGAACTTTTTTTATAAGATGCAGTATAAATCAGGGAACAATATTTTTGTAGTTATAAATTTCTGTCGTTTACGCATGCGCCGTGAAAAATTATTTCCTTTTAACGATCATATCTCATCGGATTTTTCATATTTTTATTTACCGTTTTCGTTTGTTTTTTCTCTTGCATTTTGTCATCTTTCCTGAAGTTTTGATAAGGTTTGATCAAAAACTCTGCGTGTTATGAGCAAAAACCCTTCAAATAAAATTGCCGTTTTTTAAAAAAATGTTTCATATCTTCGGAAGTAAGAGTGGTACGTTCATAAAAATGTGTACATTAATTATATACATAGTATGCTAATTAATTACTGAAATTTATAGCTTATTCCAAGCTATTTTCGAAGAGTTATGGTCAAAAAGTGGTTTATCTTCCGAACCCCCCTTTTGTCGCCCCCCAAATGCATGAGTGATTTAATTTCAATGTGAAAATGTCCGGTGAAGTCTATATTTTGTATGACTAAAGTTGGAGAACAATTGATCGCTTATTTTGCGATGAACGGTAGATTTTTCTTATGAATCTCAAGTGTTTCCATTATTTTGATAAGTACCTGTATATTGCACAAGTATAGTTTTCTTTTTCTTTTTCTGAATGTTTTTTTTTTTTTTCATTATTTCTTATTGTCAACGAAGTACTTTTTTCAATAAGGATTGCCAAGCTGTATGTTTATTAGGGTGAGTCGAAAAAATCGATTTTTTTATTTCGAAATCGCATTACCTCTCAAAAGTTGTGGTTTTGGGAAAAATAAGAAAAAAATTCTAAGTTGACGTCTTCGGTTCGCGCATGAGGCTTAAAGTTGGAAAAAATATGTTAAAAATGGAAATTTTCAAAAGGAAAAAGAAAAAAAGAATTGTGACTTTTTATAATGCAACTGTCATAAACTGTAAATATTTTGTGCATTTTTAATCTAAAAAAATATTTTATAGCTTTTACATACCATCATTCGTTTGCAGATCAGCCTTAAATTGGGCTAAAATCGCCTACAATGTCAAATTTCGAAAATATCGAATTTTTTTTATTTCGAAATCACATTACCTCTCAAAAATTGTGGTTTGGTATCCAAAATTTGGGAAAAATAATTAAAAAAAATCTAAGTTTACTCCTTCGGTTCGCGCATGAGGCTCAAAGTTGGAAAATATATGCTAAAAATGGAAATTTTCAAAAAATAATTTGAAAAAAAAACTAATTGTTTTCTATCGAATCTGAATCAAATTGTTGGTAGATAACATAATTTGAACCGAAAAATATACACATAACTTTTAGAAGATACATTCTGTTTGTGCATAAAGCTCAAAATATGAAAAAAAAAAAAAAAAAGTCAAAAACTGAACCAGAACGCACTACGTCGGCACTGTGCCGGTATATTTTTATTCTACAGCCGACTTGTCTAGACATTACACATATTCTAGGAGACAGTTCGAAGTCCCTGCAGTCTGCACTCCCTTTGGTTGTCACTTAGTCAGCTAGACCCGCCAAACAAACAGTATCTTTAATTAGCAACTGAAAGTGGATCAAAAAGTACAGCGTGTTTAGCTTTGGGTGAGTTTTTTTTGTAACTTTATAGTATATTTTTATGCTCAAGTTTTGTTATACTGTTCTCCGTTCTCCGACTAATAAATAATGGAACCCCGGAAAACTTCTAAACGTTTAATTGTTTGTCCGTTTTTTGGTGCACCGAAAGGGTTAAGTCAAAGTGTTTTACCCACATGTGCAGATGTGTTGTTAACTTGTTTTGAAGAAAAATCGCAATCTGTAAAAGGCGAACCTTTTTCAAGGATTTCAGATTGCATATCTGCTTAAATAGCAGAAATTTACTGCAAAGCTTCTATACCAATGTACAGTGGTAATACCAATGTGCGTTCTATACCAATGTACAGATGTATAGTGTACATCTACAAGAGATTGGCTTTTTAGCACAAGAACACGAAAAATTCATTGCACACCTGAAAGAAGCAACGTCAAAAAGTTTAGACTTCGCTTAATTAACAAAATGATTGAGTTTTGTCTTGAAGTTCAATTTATCTTTATCACGACTAAATGACTTTCTCAAAGTGTAGTATTATGGTAATCCTTTATCAATTTTACAATACGTACATGACTGACCGTTGGTATAGAAGCTTTGCAGTAAATTTCTTCTATGAGCTATGCAATCTGAAATCCTTGAAAAAGGTTCGCCTTTTACAGATTGCGATTTTTCTTCAAAGCAAGCTAACAACACATCTGCACATGTGGTTAAAACACTTTGACTTAACCCTTTCGGTACACCAAAAAACGGACAAATAATTAAACGTTTAGAAGTTTTCCGGGTTCCATTATTTATTATTCGGAGAACGGAGAACAGTATAACAAAACTTGAGCATAAAAATATGCTATAAAGTTACAAAAAAAAAAAACTCACCCAAAGCTAAACACGCTGCACTTTTTGATTCACTTTCAGTTGCTAATTAAAGATGCTGTTTGTTTGGCGGGTCTAGCTGACTAAGTGACAACCAAAGGGAGTGCAGACTGCAGGGACTTTGAACTGTCTCCTAGAATATGTGTAATGTCTAGAAAAGTCGGCTGTAGAACAAAAATATACCGGCACAGCGCCGACATAGTGCGTTCTGGTTCAGTTTTTGACATTTTTTTTTCATATCTTGAGCCTTATGCACAAACAGAATGTATCTTCTAAAAGTTATATATAATTTTTTGGGTTCAACTTATGTTATCTACTAACAATTTAAAGCAGTTTCGATAGAAAAAAAATTACTTTTTTTTTCAAATTATTTTTTGAAAATTTCCATTTTTAGCATATATTTTCCAACTTTGAGCCTCATGCGCGAACCGAAGTAGTCAACTTAGATTTTTTATTTATTTTTCCCAAATTTTGGATACCAAACCACAACTTTTGAGAGGTAATGCGATTTCGAAATAAAAAAAATCGATATTTTCGAAATTTGACATTGTAGGCGATTTTAGCCCAATTTAAGGCTGATGTGCAAACTAAAGATCGTATGTAAAAGCTATAAAATATTTTTTTAGATTAAAAATGCACAAAATATTTACAGCTTATGGTATTTGCATTATAAAAAGTTACAGTTTTTTTTTTCTTTTTTCTTTTTGAAAATTTCCATTTTTAACATATTTTTTCCAACTTTGAGCCTCATGCGCGAACCAAGACGTCAACTTAGATTTTTTTTCTTATTTTTCCCAAGTTGTGGATACTAAACCACAACTTTTGAGAGGTAATGCGATTTCGAAATAAAAAAATCGATTTTTTCGACTCACCCTAATGTTTATGTCATTTTTTTTTTTTTTTTTTGCAATAAGCTTGTTTAGTAAATTATTTCCGTTGTATATGTGAGAAAGTTCCCTCTGATAATATTAAAATAAAATACCACACATTTCTTTCAGTATTATAAATATATGAAATTACATAATACAAAGTTATTTATAAAGTGACTATTTGTACCTTATTTTTTGTTCTACCTTGAAAAATCACACGTTCAGAATTTCTACGAGTAAATGCCATTTGGCACGTACTCTGCTTAGTGATGCATCCGAACCAAGTATTTGGTGTAAGCACTCGGCTTTTCCCAACACGCAAAACATACTCCTTTAGAAATCGCGTCTGTTTGCTAAGGATTTACAGTTATTAGTACATTATGCGTGCATTAAATCCTTAAGCAAATCCCTAGATTACGAAGCGTAATTTAAATTCAAGATGGACTCTAATGTTGCAGAAATTGTAACACTAGCTCGGATAACAAGTTATCAACGTATAGCTATCATTAGTTAGAGACCCCGCATCGCCAGCATGATTTAAATTCACAGTTCTAATTGGGAGGTATTGCATTTTGAGTTTCGTATGCATAATTAATGGATATTCGCGTCAGAGGGCTCGTGCTTTAAAACACTGACCGTTAAAGCCATGGGCACAACTATCATCATTCCATTTCGCTAGATGATTTTCCCATTAGCGGTCAGTTCCAGGCATTAAACTTCTGTATCAAACTTGTTCATTTGGGGTTCATGAAATATTAAGGGTGTTTGCGATATTGAAAACTGCACTTACTGCCGAAATAGCTTTGGAATTCCTCAGGTTTTCAAAAATGAGACTATCAAACATTTTAAAATACATAAATCTATAGTTACGTGTCTTTTTCCCTTCTTCTAAAAAATAAATATACTATTTAAAAAAGCTTCATTTTTCGTTTAACTTACAGGCATTAATGAATCAAACTTGTTCATTTGGGTTCATGAAATGATAAGCATGTTTGCGAGATTAAAAACTGCACTTATTGCCTTAATATCTTTGAATTAATCAAGTTTTTCAAAAGTAAACTGTGAAATGTTCTTAAAATAAGTAAAGATATAATTACGTGACTTTTCCCTTTTGTAAAAAAAATATAATATTTTTATTTTTTTATTTTTATGAAACTTCTAGGCACTAAACCTTTGTATCGAACAGGATCATTTGCGGTTTATGAAATATTAATTATGTTTTTCTATAGTGATAACTTTATTTATTATCTTAGTAGCTTTGGAACTCCTCAGGTTTTTAAAAATTCAACGAAAAAATATTTTAAAATAACTAAAGATATAGTTAAGTGCTTTTGTCCTTTTTTAAAAAGAAATGTAATATAAAAAAATCCTTATTTTTTATTAAACTTTTGGGCATTAAACTTCAGTATCAAACTTGCTCATTTGAGGTTCGTTTAGTTTTGAGGGTGTTGCAACTAAAAACCGCAATACTTATTGCCGTAACAGCTTTGAAAATTTTTAGCTTTTTAAAAATTAGACTGTCAAATAATTTAAAATAGCTAAACATGTTAAAATTCCTAGTAACTATTTTAAAATAGCTAAATATTTTAAAATAGTTACGTGCCTTTATCCATTTTCGAAAATAAATTTACAATTTGAAAATTCCTCATTCTCCATTTTACTTCTAGACACTAAACTTCTCTATTAAACTCTTTTATTTGGGGCCAATGAAATATTAAGGATATTTGTGCTAGATTTAAAACTGCACTTATTGCCGCAATAGCTTTTTAATTCTTCAGGGTTTAAAAAACTAGTCAGTCAGTATTTAAAAATAGCTAAAGATATAGTTCAATGCTTTTACACTTCTTTGAAAAGAAATACAATATATATTTAAAAAAAAAACTTTATTTTTCATTGAACCTTCTTGGAACTAAACTTTTGAATCAAACTAGTTGATTTGGTGTTCATTATAAATTAAGGATGTTTGCTAGATTAAAAACTGCACTTATTGTCTTAATAGCTTTGGGTTCGTCAGGTTTTCAAAAATGAGACGGTCAAACATTTAAAAATAGCTAAATATGTAGTTATGGGCAATTTAAACTTCTTCGAAAAAAAAAAAAAAAACATGCTGATTTTTCATTAAAATTTCAGACACTTAACTGTATCATACTTCATTTGAATCTAATAATATGATATTTAAGATATTAAAAACAACACTTATTTTTCTAATGGCTTTTTCACATTTCAGGTTTTCAAAAATTAAACAATACACTATTTTAAAATATCTGACTTTATAGTTACCTACCTGTGCACTTCTGTGAAAAGAAATATAATATATTTAAAAATAAATCTTTGAATCAAACTTGCTAAATTTTTGAATCAAACTTGTTCATTTGGGGTTCATTAAATATTAAGGGTGTTTGCTAGATTAAAAACTGCAATTTTGCCTCAACAGTCTTGGATTCCTCTGCTTTTCAAAAATTAAACAGTCAAATAATTTAAATTAGGTGAATATATAATTACGTACCTTTACCCGTTTTTTGAAAAGAAATATATTTAGAAAGGAAGTTATCATTTTTTACTAAACTATTAAGCTCTAAACTTTTGAATCAAACTGAATTATTTGGGGTTTAAGAACTATTAAGGATGTTTTTCTACATTAAAAATTTTATTAATTGTCCTAATAGCTTTTGAGTTCCTGATGTTTTTAAAAATTAAACGGGAAAATATTTTAAAATAGTTAAAGAGATATTTACGTGCCTTTGCCCTTTTTCGAAAAGAAATATAATGTAGAAAAAATCTTCATTTTTTATTTAACTTCTTGGCACTAAATTTCTGTATCAAACTTGTGCATTGGATTTCATAAAATATTAAGGGGCATTTCCAGGCAACATGGGAACTCGGTGTTAAAAAAATGTTAAAAATTTGTCTTAAATTTTTTTTGTACGTTCTCTATATTGATTGAAGTTTACAAATTAGAATAAGGTAACTTCAGGTGAATCATTTTCTTTTTGTAAGAGAACTTGTTCTATGAGCTCACAATCTTGTAAAAGTCTCTCTCTGCTAGACACAATTTTAAACGAGCATATTTTAATGGTTTAGCATGTTTCCACAATTTAATTGCATTTTTTCCTGGCATATTTATTCAATAAAAAAACAATTATTTATAGTACATTTTGAAATTTATTCTTAAAATAATTTTTTTAAGTAGTTATTTAAACCATTAAATTTTGTATAACGTGAGTCACGAAAACTTAATTTTTTTAATGTTTCCAAATTTTATAGCTTATAAATGAAATTTGTTTTCCTATTTTTCCTAGTCATGTATATTACAAAAAAGAAACTATCGGCCAATTTAGAGTTTTTTGCTTTTTATTCAAAAAATAAGGATGTTTATTTTGTAACGTGAGTCACGCGAAAAATAAGTTACAGCCAACAAAAGCTAATATTAACTTCTTAAAAGTATTTTATGTGCCCTAATGATGTTTTAGGGTCTAAAAGGAGGGTTAGCAGCTGTACACACCTATATATAATTAATAATACTGATGAAATTAAATATAAATAACGTAATTTTAATTATTTTAGTGTTTTATAATCTTTCAATTAGTGCACTGGGTCCCTGTTTTGGCCCTCAGATTTCCAATGTGTAGCATGTGTTTATGCATGCACATATTTTTCTTCCGTATCTAAGAAAGGTTTTTCATTCCAGTAAAAGACATTTTTAAAATATTTAACGAGTAACCGCAGAATGTCAGAAAAGGTGCCGAGAAAAATTGAAGCAAGAAGGGAAGTACATTGTATGTAAACAGAAACATTGTCTCTGGATGAAAGAATGTCTAACGAGAAAAGTCGAAAAGCTAAGGATATTGTCTCTAGCAATTCAATATAAACTGAAAAATAAACATATGAAACTTTCAAAGGAAATTTTGGCTAAATTCAAACTTCTTTAATATCGCTTCAACAAGTATACAAATATGTAAATACACTAAGGAAGACTCGCCAAGGCAAGGAGAAATTCTGTTAATTCACTTCACAATCAAACTGTAGTCATAAGTGAGTTACTCAATACTCATCTGTAAATGTAATATACATTTGAAAAGAAGATTTTAATGTCCACCGAACTCATGTTGAAAAAATTATTGATCCTAAGAAAATCTAAGCAAAAATGATTCAAAAAATTAGCTTGAGCGAGAGAAAAGAAATATATATACATGTAAAATTGGAACATAAGAGAAATTTTAAAAAGCACGGTCAACATCTCACTTAGTGAGTAGTGGATGAGAAAAGTAAGTACTTTGAAGAGCCTACTTCTGACAGCAGTCAACTAATTTTATAGTCATTATGCAACATTAAATGTTATGATTGGTATGAGATGAAATGTAATGTTGTGTAGTATCCTGTAAAAGTTTCCAGATGTATGAATTGAGAATTTGAAATCAGTACAATGCAGTCACAGAGAAAATGTGACCTCTGTAACCGTTCAGCACTCTGTGACCGTTCAGAGGGGTTAGATGGCAGCTGCTAACGATAATTTTAACCCTAGGTCTATGGGACAAAAAATTCGTGCTGCGAAAAATTGGCCGTTAAGAAGGGGGCGGGGGGGGGTCGCTTTGTTAAAGTGACCGCTCGGAGAGGTTTTACTGTATTTAAAACTGATCAACTAAATAAAACAAGCCATTAAGCATCAATTTTAATTGAATTTAAGTGAAATCTCTACACAAAATTTTCAAAATAAGATGTAAAGTAAAGGACTAAAACGGAGATGTAACGTGAGTCACGAAACTATGTAACGTGAGTCACACTCAAAATATTGAATAACTCAATTAGTGACTGCAGAAGGAACTTTATTTTCGTATACATCATAACTTAGAAACATATTTTGTGCTATGAAATGTACTTTTTAAATTTTATTATTCTTAAAGAGAAGGAATCTTAGGTTTTTAATTATCCAAAAAACTTGAGTTCCTTTTTTTTGTAACGTGAGTCACGATGTTAAATTAAGGTTGAAGCACCATCTATTTCTGTTGAAATTTAAAATGCTGACATCCACAGGTTCTCGCTGCATACCAGATGACTGTCAACAGCTTTATTTAAATCAGGCATGGTATTTCTTTAATATATATAACATTTACTTTTGTAAAATCACGTCAAATTGTAACGTGAGTCACGTGGAATTGCCCTAAGGATGTTTGCCCTTACGAAAGCTGTACTTATTGCCTGTAATAATTTTGGAATTCTTCAATTTTTCAAACACTATGCTGTCAAATATTTCAAAATAGCTAAAGTTACAGTTACATGTTTTTGCTAAGACTCGGGAAGAAATATAATCTTTAAAAAATCCTTATTTTAAAAAGAAGTTTTCTAAACAGTCTACAATGTGGAAATCAAATACTTATCAAAAGAGGAACGTTTCTTATATCTTGTTCTTCTGTCATTGCATGTGAGTCATCTATTTATTTTACCTATGATACAGTTTTATTGGGGGGAAAAAGGAAAAAAAGAAAAAAAAAAAAGCTGTCTTGCTTTTAGAAAAGGAAAAGAAAAATAAAAGTCAAAATTGCAACTATATTATTGGTGCCACCTGAGTAACAGCAGGAAACTATTGTTACGTAAGGCGATTTTCACAATTCTTAAGTAAAGAAGTTCAGCACTTCCCTTGAAAGCGTATTAAAAGAGAAGTAAACAGATTCCAAGAAATCTTGAGACACAAAACTATAAATTTTATTTTTCAACTTACTTTTTACTCCTTCTGTTAAAAATCTTTCAGTTTTTCAAACTGGCAGTCAAACATTTATTTTCTTATTGGCTTATGATTTGTCTACACACAGAGAAAAGTAATAAAATAAAAAATAATTCTTCATCCGGGTAAGATGGGCGCACAAAATTAGCTCATGAAAACTAATTAGATTATCCAACATTTTTCACGTTGTATTACTAAAATTATAGTGGGATAGATACTGCCAATGTTGATTAAATGTGTAACTTTTATACATCGCATATTTTTATGAAACTTTTTTTCCTAAATGTAAAACATCATCGAAACAAATTTCAAACGCAAAACAACGATGTTTAAAAATTGTTGTCTGATAATAATTTTTAGTAGTTTTAAAAAAAAATGTTTCAATACGATATATACTTTAACTGTTAAAAATGAATCGTTCTTAGCCTATCTATTTTCCCGTTAAAATAAAAGAAAGACGAAAAAAGCATTAAAAATGGCTTAATGCATCTGAAAAATATCGCCAAGTCCAAAAAAAATCAAAAAAAAAAAAAAAACCAAGAAGTTCTGTCAAGAACTAAACGAGCCTACTTTCCCGTACATCGACATCGGCATTCTCGCATCTGATCATTATTCTCTTGATTATCTGAGACTTAAAATTATGTCAAACATACCTTTTTAGCACTTAGAGCTGATTTCGAAAAGCAAAATATACCCCTTTCATCAGATGGAATAGACACGTAAAAAGTAATTAACGAATAAATAAAGTTTTGTCGCACCTTTTAAAGAGTAACTGTTACAGTTCCTCCGCAGAAAAAATCCTCCATCGTTTTCAAAAAAAAAAAAAAAATAATAATAATAATAATAATAATAAAATAAATAAATAAATAAAAGTACAAAGAGCATCAAAACACATTTTATCAAAGAAAGAAAAAAAAAAAAAGAAAAAAAACTCGTCCGTTAATAAAATGTCTCGAATTTCACTTTTAATCTGTTGCCAGTTGTTAAATATAAATAAAGAATAAAATGTTCTCGTGAATGAAAAATTTTTGTTACAAAAAAAACATCGTCTGCCAAAAAAAAAAAATAAAATAATAATAATAATAAATAAAATAAAACAAATGAAAAAATAAACAAAAAATCGTCTGCACAGTCAGTAATTTTTTTTTCTGAGCCTGCATTTCCGCCATGTTTGCGGAATCGGAGTCGGAATCAGAGTCCTCACAGAAGATTACTCAGAAAAGTACGTTACAAACATTATTTATCAAAACCATTTTCTTACAAAGTTAGTTTGAAGGAAATCCGACTTTAAGTTCAGGATCAACATTCAACTTAAATTCCCCGTAGACGCTAATGTTAATTTTTTTTTCTGAACGGTTCAATATTGAACGAAAAATGGTTCAAATCAAAAAGCGAAATATGGGAATGTATGGGAAAGCCTCTCCGAGATCTTTCAAACAAAAAAAAGTTTATTCCATTCGGACGGTTCACTCAAAAGTTATTAGGTGGGGAAAGGTTGCTTGAACGGTTCAATGTTTAACGAAAAAGTGTTCAAATTCAAAATTTAAATACGGTAATGAAGTATCCTTGCTGAGATCCTTCGAACAAAAAAAAGTTTATTTAAATCGGACTGTTCACTCAAAAGATATTAGGGGTGACAGCTTGATTGAGCGGTTCAATGTTGAACGAAAAATTGTTCAAATCGGAAATGTAAATACGGGAACGAAATATCCTTGAAAAGATCTTTCGAACAAAAAAAAGTTTGTTCAAATCGGACTGTTCACTCAAAAGTTAGCATCGCGGGACAGGTTGTTTGAACGGTTCAAAGTTAAACCAAAAATTGTTCAAATCGAAAAATCAAATATGGGAATGAGCTGCACTCGCTGAGATCTTTCGAACAAAAAAAAATTTATTCCATTCGGACGGTTCACTCAAAAGTTATTAGGTGGAGAAAGGTTGCTTAAACGGTTCAATGTTGAACCAAAAGTGTTCAAATTGAAAATTTAAATACGGTAATAAAGTATCCTTGCCGAGATGCTTCAAACAAAAAAAAGTTTGTTTAAATTGGACTGTTCATTCAAAAGTTATTAGGGGTGACAGCTTGATTGAGCGGTTCAATGTTGAACGAAAAATTATTCAAATCGGAAATGTAAGTACGGGAATGAAGTACCCTTGAAAAGTTCTTTCCAACAAAAAAAAGTTTGTTCAAATCGGACTGTTCATTAAAAAGTTAGTATCGCGGGACCGGTTTTTTGAACGGCTCAAAGTTGAACCAAAAATTGTTCAAATCAAAAAATCAAATATGGGAATGAGCTGTACTCCCCGAGATCTTTCCAACAAAGAAAAGTTTGTCCAAATCGGAATGTTCATTCAAAAGTTATTAGGGGGGGGGGGCAGACAGACTGACCGACAGACCGACCGACCGACGCACAAATTCCCCATCTCAATACCCTACTTTCAAATTTTTAATTTTTCGATATTCATTTTACCTTTTTATTTTTTTAACTTGGCGATATTTTTTGGACTTGGCGATATTTTTTAGATGCATTAAGCTACTTTTAATATTTTTTTCGTCTTTCTTTTATTTTTAACGGGAAAGTAGGCTAAAAAAAGGAAAATAAATATCGAAAAATTAAAAATTGGAGAGTAGGGTATTGAGATGGGGAATTTTTGTTTCGGTAGGTCTGTCTATCTGTCTGTCCCTCCCTAATAACTTTTCAATGAACATTCCGATTTGAACAAACTTTTTTTTGTTGAAAAGATCTCGGCGAGTATAGCTCATTCATATATTTGATTTTTCGATTTGAACAATTTTTGGTTCAAATTTGAACCGTACAAACAACCTGTCCCTCGATACTAACTTTTTAATGAATTGTCCGATTTGAGCAAATTTTTTTGTTCGAAAGATCTTCTCGAGGATATTCAATCCCGCATTTACATTTTCGATTTGAACAATTTTTCGTTCAACATAGAACCGTTCAAACAAGCTGTCACCCCTAATAACTTCTGAGTGAACAGTCCGATTAAAACAAACTTTTTTTTTTGTTCGAAGGGTCTCAGCAAGGATACTTCATTACCGTATTTAAATTTTAAATTTGAACATTTTTTCGTTCAACATTGAACCGTTCAAGCAACCTTTCCCCACTTAAAAACTTTTAAGTGAACCGTCCGAATTGAATGAACTTTTTTTTGTACGAAAGATCTCGGAGAGACTCATTCCCATGTTTAGTTTTTGATTTGAACCATTTTTTGTTCAATGTTTAACCGTTCAGAAAAAAAAAAAAAAACTTAACATTAGCGGCTACCAGGAAATTTAAGTTGAATGTTGATCCTGAACTTAAAGGCGGATTTCCTTCAAACTAACTTTGTAAGAAAATGGTTTGGATAAATAATTTATGTAAAGTGCTTTTCTAAATAATCTTCTGGGAGGACTCTGATTCCGACTCCGCAAACATGGCGGAAATGTAGGTTCAGAAAAAAATGACTGACTGTGTAGACTATTTTTTGTTTATTTATTTATTTGTTTTATTTTATTTATTATTATTATTTTTATTATTATTTTTTTTTGACAGACGATTTTTTTTAAACAAAAATTGTCATTCCCGAGAGCATTTCATCCTTTATTTATATTTAACAACTGGCAACGGATTAAAAATGAAATTCAAGACATTTTATTAACGAACCATTTTTTTCTTTCTTTTTTTGATAAAATGTGTTTTGATGTTCTTTTTTGTACTTAATATATATATATATATATATATATATATACATATTAAACGATTGGGGAATTTTTCTACGGAAGAGCTGTAAGTTACATTCTTTAAAAGGAGCGACAAAACTTTATTTTTTCGTTTATTTACTTTTTAACTTTTTACGTGTCTATTTCATCTGATGAGAGGGGTATATTTTGCTTTTAGAAATCAACTTTAAGTGCTAAAAAGGTATGTTTGACATAATTTTCAGTCTCAGATAATCAAGAGAATACTAATCAGATGCTAGAATGCCAATGTCGATGTACGGGAAAGTAGGCTCGTTTAGTTCTTGACAGAACTTCGTGTTATTGCATATTTTTATTTCATTTTGCTGAAATGTAAAACAGACATCGAAAGAAAAAAGAACATTGAACGCCAAACATCGATCATTACAAGACATCTACAGTAAAATATCGAAGGTAACTATCAAAAACGTCTTCTAACGAGATTAATTATGTAAAGGCTGATTAATGATTTAACTTTTGGCCGCATGTCTTTATTATTATTTTTTCAAATATAAAACATGGATTAAAAAATAATAAATACATAGAATAAAATAATAACATTCAAAAAAAAAAAAAAACGGCGAAAGCAAATTAGAGATGTTTTAGAAACATCGAGAGCAAAACAAGTTTTCCAATGATATTAAAAATACTAAAAAAAAAAAAAAACAACAACTTTTTAATACGTCTGCTTATCGCATATTTTTATCAAGCTTTATTTGCTGTACCATAAAAAATCGGCATCGAAGAAAACATCGACCTTCAAACATCGGTGGTAAAATTTCGATGTTTTATCAAAAACATCGAAATCGATGTCGCAGCACTACTCCCGACATATTTCGAATTTTACCGATTCGGGAAAGTATTATCGATCTCTTATTGATATAAGATTTTAAGTCGTTCAGCTGCACCTTGTCCCTCCTAGAAGCTCTGAAACATTCAACTTAGACACCCGGTATACATGTCGTCGTACAGAAGATTTTTAAAATCCTTCTTTCGAAAGTTTCTGATTGACACATTACATTTCAATGTATCATAAAGATCATAAATGTTTTAAACAGTCAAAAAATGACTTTGAGCCGTTATATAAAAATTAAGTTTTTAAATTTTTGAAAAGATCGCGAAAGATATAAAATTATTATTTATTTTAACAGAAAATATCCATACCTAAGCTAATATTTTTCAGCTGCTTTTTGGGTCTTTTGAATTCACAATTGACTAAAAAACCCTATTCAAAGTTAAATATGACTGGCTGGTTGTTTTTGACTCTCTCTCTTTCTCTCTCTCTCTAGAAATAGTTTTATATCATTCAGGGTATTTTCGAGAAAAAAGACTTTGAGACGATATCCCCCCCCCCCATTCCACGCACACACCCGGCTTGTCAGGCAAATAAAAACTTTCATCAAGTCGCAGTGTATTCTCCAAGCAAAATTCCACACAAAAAGTTTTTTCAAACATGAAAGCAAAACTGCTTGTATGAGTGCCTTTTCTGTTTCCGAGGTAAGAAGATAAAAATTTTTCTGTCCAAATATTTGAGATATATTGCGTTACTAAGGAAAAGTTATTTTTAACACTTTGTTGAATATCTTCCTAGAAGTTTAGAGACATTCTTTAAGGCTTACAAGTTTTACGAGATGTTTGTCAACACTTTGATGGGGTAGTATGTATCATTTCAATTTTCTAAGTTGTTAATTAATTACTATATTTTATTTATAATTTCTGCATTAGATTCTTTAAAAACAGTAGTTGTAATGAAAATACGAGTATGAGGATATGAGTTCTTAATTTGAAGTGAAAATCAATCTCTCCAAGTTACATTTTGTCAAGTGGAATTTGCTCTAAATTTCAGTGACAATGCTCTATATAAAATTAGAATGTAAATGAGTAATTTAGATAAGTTTATGAGAGATAATCTGCAAAATACCACCAGCTACATAAAAGGTAAAAGGTTTAACATTTTATGAAATGATTTTGAGTTAGCTCAAAATGATCCTGTCAATGATCTATACCTCATTGGAACTAATGCGGTAAATTATTTAGTTAAAGGATGTGAATACACCACAAAATTTACTTTACGAAAAGCAGTAAAAAAAGATAAATTTATGAGTGGAAA
Source organism: Uloborus plumipes (assembly GCA_038373865.1). Lineage (NCBI taxonomy): Eukaryota > Metazoa > Arthropoda > Arachnida > Araneae > Uloboridae > Uloborus > Uloborus plumipes. The sequence continues at coordinate 50,603 of JAXGGA010000460.1, read as the reverse complement.
TAGCTTTACGTTATTTTAATTTTAAGAACTATAATTCTAGTGCGGAAAATATTTTTTTCTTTGTACAATATCAATTCTTTCTACACACGTAAACATATTTTAAAAACTGTTTTTGATAGTCTAAAGCTCTTACAACCAAAGATGGCAGTTGATTTTTTCCCCTTTCTATGTTTTCCGAGCCTTATCGTCTACGTTGTCCTATTTTTTCCAACGTAACACATGATTCAAACTTAAGATATTTATAAATTCAGTCAAGAAAGGACCAGCCTTCGTCACCCCCTACTCTACTTTTATGCATTTTGTTTTTCTCCATGGTTACCCGAATCTACTCAATCGGTGCCGTCGCCTGAAAAATGAATAAATAATAATAATAATAGAAACCATAGTAATAAGAGTGGTCCTACTCATGCACGCATGGTGGAAGCTATACTTATTTGCTTCATAACAATTTAATTTATTTTAGATTGCATGTAGATGAGAGTGAAATCCGGCACTTGAAAAATGAATTTTTATGCCCAGAGTAAATCTTGTTACATTTAACTCTTTATGCTCCGACGGTACTCAGAAGTCCCGCTTCTATTAATTTAGTATTTTAAATCCTAAATAGCTGAGATCATGCTGAAGCTTTTAAGTACCTCTAATTGTACTTTTCTGAGAGGCCGACAGATGGTACCTGTGATCGAAAACAGTTTTCTTAGGGACCATAAAGCGTAGGGAGCCTTAGAACCTACTGATTTTCAAAATTTTTATACTTGGTATATATCTTGTTTGTTGTATTTCCAACCAAAAACCTAAAAGTATGTATAAAAAATATTTCTGAATTAATTTGGGACACAAAGAGTTAAATCAAATACATTCGGAACGCTTCGTTCATGCATGTAGTGAGTGCTGTTTTACGCTAACTTTAAGGCATTAAAATCCAGCACGGTGATGATGGGTAAGGGCGCTCAGGTTAGCTGAAGAGTGCATGACGCCAGCTCAGAAGAATGGATCGCTTTGAAATTTTCCAGAGATTAAAAATATGAATATTAACATTTTTTAACACTAAGTTACTTCGTGATTCTGGCACTAATTCGTCAATCTAGCACTGGAATCTAGCTCATAAATAACGCCAAATTGAATGACATGTCGGCATTGAATCACCTATTTAAAACGTGGCCTCCTAGTATCCCGTTTCATTAATTTCGTTTATGTTGATGTTTCACCTACATCTAATTATCTAATTAAAGAGTATCAACCGCGCGAAACAAAAACAGACTTTTGAATGGGGTAGCACACAGTTCAAGATTAATACAGTTTTTTAAAAAGAAATTGTTATTGATTCCTGGAGACAGTCCGATTAGCATGTAAAAACTAGGTGTGTTCACCGTTTTTGAGAAAAAAATGTTTTTTTTTTTTTTTTTTTTTTTAATTTGAACGTATCTTATGTATCCTTTCTCGAAAACAAAAGTTATCGAAATGCATTAATAAATGAGCAGTTTATTTTGGTCCTTTTTTATAGATTACCATGATCATGACCATAACGTCAATTTATGTTAAGCAAAAGTAATTTATAAAATATCACATTTTAATCTGTTTAAACGTACGTAATAGTAGAGGAACCGCGGTTAACGCAAGAGGAGCACACCGGACCACCTTCAGTAAATTCAAATTCCGGATAAAATTAGATACCCTAAATGGTTGATGATAGGCCGCTAAAGATTGAACTTAACAGTTCAAAACGAACACATAACGCCCCTAAAGGAGCTACAAAATATACTGTTTTATATTGCTGCATTTCAAACAATAAATTTTCTCAATAAATATCACAGAAGTTGGAAGATACAGTGTAGTTTTAATAAATGAGACTAAGATGTATTACCAGTAATTCTACTTTTTCTTTTCTTTTTTTTGATTTAAACTTGGTTTAGATTTTAAACATGATACTTTGATTTTAACATGATGATTTAAAATAAAATTACACCGAATGGCTGATTTTGCGTAGAAATATTTTTATATCATCCATATACATAATTAATACTGAATCACACAATAAATAAATTACTTAATATAGCAAAATTTTACTTTCACGTTCAACATTTTTCAAATCTAACAGTAATTTAATAACCGGAATTATTTATAGCGCTCAAGTAAGTAACTAATGAGTTTGGAAAGGAGAGTTTAAAGAAATGCCTAAACAGTTGCGCTCCTATAAATGATTGTCTCCAAGTAGTATTGTTTGCTTGGCAAAAAAATAAATAAATCAAGAAGCCAAATTTAGTTTAAAAATGCTTCTCTCAGAAGAGTTTCGAATAATCAAATTTGTTTTGAATCAGTTGCGTCCCAGAGGCAAGAGGAGCGTCAGAAATACAAGCAATATACCACTGACCCGGTCATTGGAGATAACTCCATTCTGAGACTGAAGTTATGTCCTTGTTATGGGCTTACCAGTAAGGAATAATCAGCAACCGAGATGAAGTCAGATTTCATCTTATTGAAGAGAGTTCCAACAAACTGGTAGATACAATAAATTATATATACAATAATACCTACACTGCTCGACATTGAAAATGCAACACCAAGAAGGAGTGGTCAGAAATTCATGCAAATTTTACCGTAGACGCACGTCACTGAGTTATGCAAATGATATGAAATGCGCAGCTCTCCGACGCACGTGAAGTAAGATATAAGAGAATGAAGTTGAAAAGTGGGCTATGTTCATGTTGGTTTTTCTGCCAGACTAATTATAGGAGAAATTTGGTTTTTGTCTCGAAGGATACGTGTGATAGGAGGAAATGCCACGTCGGCCTCAACGAAGACACTTCCAGCATATAGACGACTTTACAAGGGGTATGGTGATCGGACTGAGAAGGGGAAGTTGGTCCATACGTCAAACTGCAGCTGATACCCACATGGATGCAAGCACTGTGCATTGGCTGTGTCGGATATGTTTGGAAAGAGGAAATGTAGCCACATTGAGGGGTGCAGGTGCAGCCAGAGTGACGTCAGACCGCTTGGATCGACGGATTCACCGACAAGCTGTGGCGGACCCGCAAGTCACTTGTACGTCGATTCTGCAGCACGTGCAAGATACCCTGGATGTTCCTGTGTCGACCAGAACCATTTTCCGTCGACTGGATGCACGTGGCCTGCAATCACGGCGCCCGCTAAGAAGACTGCCATTGACCTCACAGCACAGACTCCAACGTTTGGAATGGTGCCGGACCAGAGCGGCGTGGATGGCAGAATGGAAAACCGTTGTGTTCTAAGATGAATCCCGCTTCTGTTTGTCCAGCGATAGTCATCGCATACGTGTGTGGCGTCGACGTGGAGAAAGATCGAATCCGGCAGTAACTGTGGAGCGCCGCACATCGCGACAACGTGGCATAATGGTTTGGGGCGCTATTGCATACAATTCCGTATCACCTCTAGTTCGTATTCGGGGCACTATGACGGCCCAACGATATGTAGATAATGTACTGCGGCCGGTGGCAATCCCCTACCTTCAGGGTCTGCCAAATGCAATTTTTCAACAGGATAACGCCCGGCCCCACAGTGCTCGAATCAGCCAACATGCTCTACGAGGTGTACAGATGCTTTCCTGGCCGCCATACTCTCCTGACTTGTCACTAATCGAACATGTGTGGGACGTGATTGGACGCCGTTTGCAGAACCTGTCACTGCCTCGTTCAGAGGACGAACTGTGGCAAATGGTTGAAAGGGAATGGAGTGCCATCACCAAAGACACCATCCGCAGGCTTATTGACTCCATGCCTAGACGTGTTTCTTCGTGCATCGCTCTCCGTGGTGGTCCTACTTCTTACTGAGCCCGCTCTAAATTTTGCTTATTTATTTTGAAATAAATATCACTTATTGTTCCATGCTGTTTCTGTCTTCTTACCAAATTTCATCAATTTCTGACCAATCCTTCTTGGTGTTGCATTTTCAATGTCGAGCAGTGTATATTATACAATAATACCTAGACAGGTGAGCATCCATGGTATACTGCAGTCTCGGGATGCCATAAAAGGGTTGTTTGCTTACTACTTAAATTAAGATTCTAACTAATTATGATGCAGTCAGGAATATGTAGGGTACGTCATAGGCAACACCTATCTCCCAGTCACATCGCCCACAAATCTGGGCAAAGGCAGAATCACAACCAATCCGAGCTGGAGGCAGATATCCTTTCACTGAAGCTGAGATTGCGTTCTAACTAGTAGGTAAATTAATTTACCTAACAGCCGAACATCCCGGTTTTGTCATCCGGCAGTCTTAGAATGTTGGCCGGAATGTTGGCTTATAGTTTCAAACCAAGGTTGTATTTTATTATATAATGCAGTTGCAAATATAGAGCCCTGGGAACACTCCTCTTCCAGCCACTCACCCTCAGAGAGCGTAGATACTATTGATCGGTGAAACACCTCTTCCAATTATATCGTAATGTGCTTAAGATCTCACCTTTAGCTGCAGATACCCCATCAGTTTATTGGGCAGTAGGGTGGAGCGAAACAAAGTTTTTATTTTCGAATCGTAATAGTGCGGAAAAGTAGCGATTGGTGAAGACTTACAAAAAAAAAAGAAAAAAAAAAATTGAACTCGGATAATATCTTCCGTTCCCGCAACGAGCCTGAAATTTTGAAAAAATGAAAATTTTCATTTGTTTTTAACAATTTTTTAAAGTTTTTGTTTCAATGCTTATTTTAATGCTCTTGGACGGAAAAGTTACGATTAATAAAACCTTCTGAAATTTTAAAAAATATATTGAGATCGAATAACACCTTCTGATCCAGGAACAAGCCAGAAAAAACAAAAAATTGTAAATTTTCAGCTTTTTTGGGAGGTATTAAAAAAAAAAAAAAATGTTCTCATTTTTTTTTCTTTTTTTATCCGGTATCAAAGCGTAAATAATTTTAAAAAGCACTATATTACTCTTAATCATTATTTTTTTAGGTACTGTCGTCCCCGCTTAATCGGATAACGGATAAACGAATACCCCGCTTATACGAATAAAATATCTTGGAACCGGTGCCACAGACGTAATTTTAAAGACCCCCGCTTAATCGAATACCCCGTTTAACCGAATAATATTTCTTGAAACCAACAGTATTTGTTTAAGCGGGGCCGACAGTATATTCTAAACATGCAAAACTACCATTCTTTACAACAATGAAACAGTTTCAACTAAAAGAAAATTATAAAATATTTCCCAAAATTTCTGCAATCCAATACAAAAACCCACTAAATAAGATACCAATCGCAAAATAAACGCTAATTTTAATCACTAAACTATAAACAATTTTAATGCCTAACTAATAGGGTGGAGCGAAAAAAGAAAAGTTTGTATTTCCGAATCGTAATAGTGCGGAAAATTTGCGATTGGTGAAAACTTACAAAGCAAAAAAAAAAAAAAATTTGAAATCGAATAATATCTTCTGATCCCGCAACGAGCATGAAATTTTGAAAAAATGAAAATTTTCATGTGTTTTTAGTGATTTTTTAAATTTTTTGTTTCAATGTTTTATTTTAATTCTCTTGGGCGAAAAAGTTACAATTGGCGAAGCCTTCTGAAATTTTAAAAAATATATTGAGATCGAATAATACCTTCTGATCCAGGAATAAGCCAGAAAAACTAAAAAATTGGAAATTTTCAGCTTTTTTTTTGGGGGGGGGGGGATTAAATTAAAAAAAAAATGTTCTCTTTTTTTTTTCTTCTTTTTTACCCGGTATCATAGCGTAAAGAATTTTAAAAAGCACTATATTACTCTTAAACATTAATTTTTTTCATGATTTTTAGGTATCTTCTAAACATGCAAAACTACCAGTCTTGACAACAATGAAACACTTTCAAATAATAGAAAATTATAAAATATTTTCCAAAATTTCTACAATCCAGGACAAAACTCAGTAATAAGATACCCACTCGCAAAAAAACGCTAATTTTAATCACTAAACGATAAACAATTTTAGTGCCTAACTATCTACATACAATTTCTTAACCGCCTTTTGAAGTCTGTGCCTTCTATAAACTATTAACTAACCTAACTGACTACCCACAGAATCCTTTAATATTAATTTAATTAAAAACTTAATTTTTGTTCAGTCTTTAAAATTAAACCTAGTTAGGTTAGGTAGTGTATAGAATGAGACTGCAAAAGGCAATTAAAAATTAAGAAACTAACATTATAATGAGGTAGATATTAAAATAGTTTATCGTTTAGAGATAAAAAAAATATTGTTTATGTTCTGAGTGAGTATTTTTTTCAGTGGATCTTTGTACTGAAAAAGTTCAAAAAATTTAATTAATAGGCATGGGTAGAAAATTTTATGTAAATGGTTATTGATTATTTTTTGATTTTTAGTTGCTTTAAGTTTGTTTAAGGTTATGTTGGTTCCTACAGTAACACAGTCCCAAGCAAAGTGGGGCAAGGTGTAGCAAAAATTAAGGATTGGAAAGCATTTGACAAGGAGAGGGCACTGCGGGGACGGCAAAGGCATAGTTATGCCCCACACACCCCCATTTGCTTTATGCAAAAAATGTTAAAACACGTTATCGTGAAAGCTGAACATTTGAAACACGATTGCAGAGAATTTTCTGCTTAAAAGGTTACTATAGAGCATCTTGGTGATGATTTTAGAACACATTTGATATGAAAGCAATAAATATAATGAATGTATTGGTCTAGAAGACAAAATAAATTTTAGATTTTGTTGATTTCTAATTTTTCATACACAAAATTATTTTTAAATAAAAAACAACATCGCCATTGAAAAACAACCGGGAACTAAAAAGAAAAAATAATACATAATATTTACACACATTTTCTTACCCATACCTATTAATTAACTTTGTTTAACTTTTTCAGAACAAAAATCCACTGAACAAAACACTCACTCATAAGATGAACAATATTTTTTAACTTTAAACGATAAACTATTTCAATACTTACCTCATTATATGTTAGTTTCTTAATTTTTAATTGCCTTTTCAGTCTCGTTATATACACTATCTAACCTAACTAGGTTTAATCTTAAAGACTGAACAAAAAATAGTTATTAATTAAATTAATGCTAAGGGGTTCAGTGGGTAGTCAGGTTAGGTAACAGATTCTAGAAGGCAAAGACTTCAAAAGGCGGTTAAGAAATTGTATATAATTAGTTAGGCATTAAAATTGTTTATAGTTTAGTGATTAAAATTGGCATTTATTTTGCGATTGGGTAGCTTATTTAGTGGGTTTTTGTATTGGATTGCAGAAATTTTGGAAAATATTTTATAATTTTCTATTAGTTGAAAGTGTTTCATTGTTGTAAAGAATGGTAGTTTTGCATGCTTAGAAGATACTGTCGGCCCGCTTAAATAAATACTGTCGGTTCCAAGAAATATTATTCGATTAAACGGGGTATTCGATTAAGCGGGGAGCTTTAACATCACGTCCGTGGCATCGGTTCCAAAATATTTTATTCGTATAAGCGGGGTATTCGTTTATCCGTTATCCGATTAAGCGGGGCGACAGTACCTAAAAAATTAATGTTTAAGAGTAATATAGTGCTTTTTAAAATTCTTTACGCAATGATACCTGGTAAAAAAGAAGAAAAAAAAAAAAGAGAATATTTTTTTAAAAAAAATTTAATCCCTCCCAAAAAAAGCTGAAAATTTACAATTTTTTGGTTTTCTGGCTTGTTTCTGGATCAGAAGGTATTATTCGATCTCAATATATTTTTTAAAATTTCAGAAGGCTTCACCAATCGTAACTTTTCCGTCCAAGCGCATTAAAATAAGCATTGAAACAAACACTTTAAAAAATTGCTAAAAACACATGAAAATTTTCATTTTTTCAAAATTTCAGGCTCGTTGCGGGAACGGAATATATTATCCGATTTCAAATTTTTTTTTTTTTTTTTGTTTTGTAAGTCTTCACCAATCGCAACTTTTCCGCACTATTACTATTCAAAAATAAAAACTTTGTGTTTTTCGCTCCACCCTATTGGGCAGTATAGTCCCGGATTTTAGTTCAGTCAGTTGAAAAACCGCGGTGTTTACTAGATTTAACTGGGCACGTTAGATATGCTCGTGGTTGCTAAGTTCTTCAAGTTTCCATTCCAAACCAATCCCTCTAAGGGTACTGAGCTAGGGTTTATCGGTTACTGTTCTATATCAAAAAAGCAGCTCACTCTTTATGACCGATCCGACCTGGTTGTTTGGTTAACGTGCGTAACGTTTAACGTTTGAACGTACGACCAACTACGTAGGGACCCTGGAGTGTGTGTGGGTGTTTTTTGTAGAACATGAATTTTGCAATACGGTCAATTGTTGCGTTACACCCAAAGTTCTTACATTTAAGTAATACTTCAACAACGATTCAGCTGGTGATAAGTAACTTATAAATTTTATTGTAGCTATGTTCAACTAACTTGCCAATTACATCATAATGAGGAATTAAAATGTATAAAGTTATATTATATATCATACTACCGAAGATATACGTTAATAGGCTTTCCCGCCTTAATATACAGTACTAACTTTAGTACCCTGAAGTAATTTACAATCTTAAGTTCAAAACATAGATCACATGTTTTAATGCTGCGAATAACGTGAATAATTTCGATTCCGTGTACGTTATTATGATAATGAGATTGAGCCAAAGATTACAGTTTGTGACTGACGTGCAATAGTTTGAAAGTGTCAGAAACACTGTTGGACAGCTTAAATTGCTATTGAACTCAATAATGATCATTCAGGTGTCCCGAGATGCTCGCAATTACATAACTATTATGTGAACTGTTTCAAGCAGGCCTTTTCAAGTATAGTTTAGACATTCTACACAGTTAGGTAAAGATGAGATTTTACAATTGAGATTTTCCTTGTAAGCATTTTAAAAGCACCCTTGAATAATATTTTGAGTCACTTGTTGTTAGCATAGTGTTGCGAAAGCCTTCAAAATTCAGCAATTTTCCTTTTTTGTCAATTTAATTCTTTTGTGATGCGTCATTTTGGTTTTTGTAATAGTTGTGTTGAATAATTGTAAGCGTATAAAGACTGTAGAAGTAAATTATTCTTACACAGTTAAAAAAGTATTCGAAGGACAGATTTAAGGTTAAAAATATTACATGATAATTATAAACATTTTAATAAGGAAAAAAAACCGGACGATTTGTGCTCCGAAGTAGAAATTCGCTTCAAATTCTGTTGTTTTTCTTATCTTTGTGCTGCAAATCTTTCTTGTGCTATTTTATTTAAGTTCAACATATTGAGGCAGTGGGACTCCAAGTCTACATATTGATTATATTAACAACGACACGGCAACATTAACTCATAAAACTAATCATTTAGAAAAAAAGAAAGAAAAAAATGATCACAGCTGTCTTTTACTCTAACTTTTGTCTGAATAAAAGTTTAAAAGCCATCCAAAATTACTGATGGTGAATAACGAAGCAATGGACAATATTGATAATAGACAGCATGAAGCTGTTTATCTGAAATTAATTTTGCTATTCAAACTTGCCAATCCCGCTGCAGTGTTTTCATTAGTCCTCATTGAGAGATATACAGGTTATTTCAGTCCAGTTCACAATACCTTTTCATACTAAAGCAATGAAAGATAACTCTAGCCATTCTATATATGAACGCATCTTGAATAGAAGATTTGTACCATACGGATAGCAGGAACTATTGACACAAAATCTTTCATTGGCGAAATAATTTATATTTCTTGGAAGCTCCTTTTGAAACTTCAAGAGTGAGTTAGCATTATATCAAACTTCCACTGTTATATGAGAAGCTTTAGGGCATCCTTCGCATTATAAGGGAATGTATTTTTGTCACAACTGGCTTTGTAACTGGATTTTTAAATAGTAATATAATAAACGTCCGAAAGACCGTAAGATTGGTTTCATGTAATTTATAAGGTAATAGAAAACAGATGCCTTTATTAGTCAATATTTCGTGGTAACAAATTAAAACAATAATAATAATAATAATAACAATAACAATAATAATAATCTTCCCTTGTATCCTTTAATTTTATAATATTGAATTGACTATATTTCAGGCAAATTCTTTTAAAGCCTTTTGTACTACAAAGTCGCAATAGTAAACCACGTGAGAGATGAGAAATTAGCAAAAATTTTGCAGACACGAGTTTGGGAGTGTTAAAAGAGCACCTTTATCAATGAGACGAAAGACGAAATTCCATCCGAGAAAAGTCCTTTTCTAGATTTAATTGCTGTTACTAGCTGCGTAGCCCGGCGTTGCACGGGCTGTAATGTAGTGAAGGCAGTTGGAGAAAACTACTCGCCACCAAGGCGGCTCGCCTTTAAAGAAATGATGAAAGTTTAAACAGTTTACTCGCCGTCAAGGCGGCTCGCCTTTACAGTAGCGAGGAAAGTTTCAATTCACTACTCGCCGCCTAGGCGGCTCGCCTTTAAAGTACCAAGGAAAAGTTTAATAAACTACTCCCCGCTAAAGCGGCTCGCTAAAGAGCTTTCCTGCATCAAAGAATCAATCGAATTATTTGCACATGCTTCCTCAAAAATAAAGACGATGTCAAGTAGCGCATACTTAGCACTCTCCCTAAATTACAAATAAAATTCCTTTCCAAAAACAATTATTTCCAAACCGCTTTCTTCCGGTAAAATTAATTGCAAAATTCTAAACGAAAAAGTTCTTTTAATATTTGGATCGAAGCCTGAAAAAGTCCCTTCTAAAAACAGCAATTGCAATTTTATTTAAAAACACATTTTCAAAATGGTACCTGAGAAAAAATATGTCATTAATAATTAGAATAAAAACAATTGTTAGAACTTTGTTATAACACGTATTCAAAATGACAATGAAAAAAATAACACTCTTTCATTTTAAAAAGTTCAACTTAATTAACGTTTTAATTCAAAATCGCAACGGAAAGAAATAAATATCTTGGAATTTTAAATAGTTCAATAATTTAATTAACGTTTTAATTCAAAATGGCAACGGTAAGAAAAAATGTCTTAGAAGTATAATCATTAATTAGGCTTAATCGCTTTAAATTTGACTACTTATTAATTAAACATTCTCTTTAAATTTGACTACTTATGGATCGTAGCCAGAAAAAGTCCCTTCTAAAAACAGCAATTGCAATTTTATTTAAAAACACATTTTCAAAATGGTACCTGAGAAAAAATATGTCATTAATAATTAGAATAAAAACAATTGTTAGAACTTTGTTATGTCACGTATTTAAAATGACAATGGAAAAAAATAACACTCTTTCATTTTAAAAAGTTCAATTTAATTAACGTTTTAATTTAGGGCCGAATTCAAGTGAAACACCATTGCAGTCGCTTCGAGGCGATCGCATATTTCAACCGCTACTGTAAGTCGAATTCAAGTGAATTCGTTTCACTTGAATCCAAATTTTGGAATTTGCGATTGCATTGGTGAGTTGCGATCGTCCGTGTTTCACTTGAATTCCTGCCTTAAAATCGCAACGGAAAGAAATAAATATCTTGGAATTTTAAATAGTTCAATAATTTAATTGACGTTTTAATTCAAAATGGCAACGGTAAGAAAAAATGTCTTGGAAGTTTAATCATTTATTAGGCTTAATCGCTTTAAATTTGACTACTTATTAATTGATATCTTCGCTAATTAAAATCGTATAATTATATAGATTGAAACTAATGAAGCCTGAAAAATTACCTATCTATCGGTACCTGGTTCGACTTTCAGTTCATTGGCGTTCAGGAGAAAGAAGCGTGACATAGAAAGATAGTTAGAAAGATAGTTAGAAAGAAAGATAGTTAGGCAGGGATTCAAGTGAAACAGTCGATCGCACATTACAATCGCTACTGGAAATGAATTACATTAGAACGTTTCTTGATAAAAACATCGTGACGTCAGCGTGACGTTTGCCTATGAAAAACGAGCTAGATAAAACGTCACAGCCTACTTGGCGAATAAGAGGAGATCGCTGAGTGCTTGTTAGCTCTTATTGGCACCACCCGTAGTGACGTCATGCCAATTTAAGTTGATGATAATGTAATTCACTTCCAGTAGCGATTGCAATTCGAAGCGATCGCAGTGCTGTTTCACTTGAATCCCTGCCTTAGAAAGATACTCAGTTTTTAATATAAGTAGATACCCCTCTCTCGGTTTATTAACTTGCGCAAGAAAGCTTTCTCAGACGAGCAAAAATTTAAAATATACATAAAGGTTAATTTTTGTATAAATGAACCGTTCATTGATGTTTGTTGCTTACTTCATACAATAACTCTTTCCAATCCAAACAGCAGTTTCTTTTGACTAGAAAAAAAGAGAACTATTAAAAACTATCCAAGTGTAATAGAAATGTTAATATGCTACAATACTGATTTCTTTTCCTATGTAAGAGTTGAATTGATCTGAGAGGAAAACCTTTTTCCCTGATTAATACAGTTCGATTCAAAAGTTTAGACAAAATGCAAACACACTGCTCGAAACAATTAGGAGAGCACATGGTTTTAACAGAATTACGCAAATATGTATATCGATAAGTAACATAAAACAAATCGTCGATAATTTAAAGCCTACCAGGAAACGGAAGAAGAAAACTTTATGTGCAAACTAAAGTTAATAACATTAAAAACCAGGAAAAAGAGATAAGTGCAGAAATTGGGATGTTGCAGAAACGTCCGTTTTATTGCCGCAACTGTGAAATTTGATTTCGTAGTAGTTTTTTATACATTTTTTTGGAAACAAGGTTACTTGAGAGTGTCTCAACAACGTGATTTACCGGAATCAATTCTATGGTGTGTTATAGGCAGACTGGAATCCGGGCATATACAACGTAGTGTCGCGGATGATGTTGGAGTCATCAGAAGTGGAAATCGATTCGAAGAAACAGGAAACCTTCGACGTCGATCAGGGCAAGGTCGGCCAAGAGCCACTACAGCAACTAATGACCGGTATATACGGTTAACTGCCAGTCGAAATAGAATAGAGAATGCTACGCATCTGCTAAGACAGTTGCTCTTGGATATAGGACGAAGGGTGTCCAGCCAAACAGTACGTAATTGGCTTCATGAGGAAGGACTCTATGCACGTAGACCAATGGTTTGTATTTCTTTGACCCCACGCCACCGTGGGGCCCGAAGAAGATGGGCGGCTGAACATCGAGATTGGGTGCAACATGATTGGAGCCAAGTGCTGTTTACAGACGAGTCTTTATTCAGTCTGGAGAAGGACACCGGACGTGTTCTGGTATGGGGGGGGGGGGCAGGGGTACTCGAAAAAACCCCGCATTCGTTCGTGAAAGGTCATGATACAGACGAGCTGGTTGGATGGTATACGGTGGAATCAGCATAGGCGGACGTATGGACCTGCATATCATTTGGAATGGCACTTTGACGGGCCGAAAGTATGCAGACCAGATACTGAGACCTCATGTCATCCCTTACGCTGGAGCTATTGGAGATTCCTTTGTTTTGCGATAGGATAAAGCTTGATAGTCTGGTGGAAAACATGCTTGAAGCTGAAAAAATACAGCGTATAGAATGGCGAGTGAACTAAATGACCTGAGTCCAATCAATCATGTTTGGGACATGCTTGGACGATGCATTGATGAGCGATCAAGGTCGCCTGTTACTGTCCGAGACTTGGAGATTGCACTTCTTGAGGAGTGGAACAGTATTCCCCAAAGTCAGATCGATAACCTTATCGTATCCATGCCAAACATGTATGCAGCAGTCTTAGCAGTTCAAAAAGACCACACGCCATATTATAACTCATGGCTCATGTCTAAACAGTACCTTTTTTTATCTTTTAGGTATAACCAAATTGTTGCCCCAAATTACTTTTTCATGTTTTTTCCACATTTTCAAAGAATTAAAGACCAATTCCAAAGTCTTTTTTTCAGTAATGCGCATTGATACGCGTGTACTATCCATTTTGTGCCAATTCGTGGCTGTCTTGCACGGGTTTCTTCATTTTTTTACTTGCTCCCCTAACTGCTTTGAGCAGTGTATATGAATAAAAGGAAACTATTCAGCGAAATAGACAATATGGTCCTTAATACGTGTGTGGAGGTTTTAAAAATATAGCCTTAACGAAAGTAGGAAATTACAAAAGACATTTTGTAATTTCCGCAAAAAATTAGACACAAGTCAGATTTTATGCAAATATCTTTTAAAATGGGATTGGTCGAAAAAAGGCGGACATTTTTTCTTTGAATATAAAGTGCAGAGATTGCTGAAGGAATAATCAAAATCCCAAAATGTAGGTAGTTCCCATGTGACGAAGATGAGAAAGTTTGGAAGTAGAAATTTTAAAATGAACCCACTTTGCTAATTTTTCGTCTTTTAAACCGGCACTAGTATGGTAGTACACTGTTTTTTTCTTCGTGGAAAGCAAATTCAGACATGCGTATCTACAAAAAAGCCCGAAAAAAATATATTCCTTAAGGATAAAGGACAAATCGGTTAGAACTGACGATTCGCCCCTTAATACTACAATACTTCCAGTTGGGTCAGAAACAGCACGTGACAGCATAAGTAGATAAGCAACTGAATCGGGATGCGTCAAAAAAAGAAAGAATTGTGTTTGAGATTTTTTTTTTTGGAAATACGAAGTCTGATTTTAATGGTAAAAGCAGCACAGCAAATGCTCATCATATCTTTTTTCAAATCACGTTGATAGAATTATGATGTACTTACTCCATTCAAGTTTTAATAATTTTTATGAGAGAAAGTAACATTCATTTTTTAGTCACGATGATACCTGTACGGTTGACAATAAGGCCGTATTGCAAAAAATCTGTACGTCATAGGAAAAAAAAATGTAGCTCATATTTGGATTCAGCGCACTAAAAAGCATTAAAATTAGTCAAATCATTCCATGCAGTTGTTCATTTTATAATTTACCCTAGCAAGAATTTTTAAACTTTTGGTATTTTAATTGCATATATAAATTTTGCAGCAATGGAAGGTTTTTTTTTTTTTTTTTTTTTTTTTTTTTTTTTTTTTTTTTTTTTTTAAAGCTGGGGAAAAACGATTCAAAACATAAATGTCTGGTTTAAAAATTAAAAAAAAAATAATAATAATAATTTAAAAAAAAAAATGAATAAATGAAAAATACTTTTGAATCAAACACTTCATTTTTTTCCCACTTAACTTGAAAAGAAAAATATTGGGAATGTAATTATAATCAATTTTATCATAAATCTCGCCTGTTTAGTTAATATTTAAAACAGGAAAATAAAAATCAAGATGTAAGATATTTTGCACTGTAAACAATCGAAACCTAGTAAATATTAGTGAATACCGGCATACGTAAGAGAAGACCGAATATTCAAATATATTTTCGGTGATTGATTGGTAAATGTTAACATTCAACAATTTCAGTCATTCACACACACATGCACATGCGTGTGTGTGTGTGTGTGTGTGTGTGTGTGTGTGTGTGGGTGTGTGTGTGTGAGAGTGTGTGTGTGTGTGTGTGTGTGTGTGTGTGAGAGTGTGTGTGTGTGTGTGTGTGTGTGTGTGTGTGAGAGTGTGTGTGTTTGTATGTGTGTACATTTAGGAAAACAACTGCTTTTATTTGGATACATTTGCATCCTAAATTACCGAAAGATATACGAACGAAATGGGTTTGAAAGACGTAATATTCAAGAAACATTCTTTGAGCATCATAATGAAAGGACTCTTGAAAGTTTTCTTTGGAAGTCATCAGAATAATTAGAAAGGTATACATCATAAAGTACCTGAATCTTTTCTGATGCTCCAGGAAAATGAGATAAAAGGCAAACAACGCTGCAAAGATCATAATGACTGTTAAAATTGGAAAGCAGATCTCTGTTTGTAGAATAAAGTTTTGTCAAACTTGCAAATTTATGTTTAGCAAGCTTCATTATTCATACGCATTTATAGCAGAAGTTGCAGTCTGAAAAATATATTTAAGCATGCCATTTCTTAGTCGGTATTGTCTGAACAAATGATGCTCGAGAGTTGCAATATTCTTCGTAAAAGTTTGAAGTACTGTTTTATGAACGGTTTATAGTTTGGGATTATAATTGTTCTGTAATAACCATTACTTTTCGTAAAAGTTTTTGTTCTTAGAAATCATGTAAGAAGTTTATGTACCATACAAAGTTAAACTAAAAACAAGTATAAAAATAGTTGAAATATTTAATAAATGTTGAACCTCTATCTATAAAAGAGTTAAGTTGTAAGTTGGAGTTAAGTTTGAGAAAGATTATTGTCGGTCAGTTTGTCTTTCTTACTTATCTTGAAGGAAGGGTTCGACTCGAAAAATTATCTTTTTATAAATTTACAAATTATTTTGTTGAACTATGTGGAAGCACCAAAAAGAATTGCAATCTAAAGTTGTGGGGATGTAAAAAGTATCTTACTTATGTTAAAATTTATCTTACTAACGAATTAAATTTCGGTAAATGCAAGTTTCTAACATACGTCTTTCTATTCGACTTACATCTAGAGATTCTTCAACCCTGCAATGCGTGTCTGCAGTTTATATTGCTATTAGTGCAATTTTATCATGTGATGTTCAAGGAATAAATTGTAAAAATTCAAAATGTTTATTTGTTAATTTTAATTTCGGAACCTTAAAAAACAAATAATCTTTAAAAAATGAAATAGAAGTCAAACGTTCCAGAAGTTTTTCAAAGGTTATCGCGATTAGTTGGTCTTTTAGAGACTTAATTTTCAACTTTCCCGGTTAAAAAAATCATTTGACTAAAATAATAATATTTATTTTCTGTAGTTTGAATATCATACTGGCACAATTAAATCTTGATTTAACGAATTTCTGGGACCACAAAAAGTCGTTTTCAAGTAGATTGCATCCTTAAACACATTTTTCTATGTTCTTTTCATGAGAGAAAGTCGTTAAATAGAGCGACGTTAAAACAAAACCTACTGTTATTGTTTTGTAAAAACACCATTACGTCGACACAAAATTACCTAGATGAATAAATTAAGACAATCTGTGTAACAGTTCAAATAAAAACACAGTAATCGGTGGCTTTTAAAAATAAACTTCTTCTTTCATGCATAAAAAATCGCTAAAAAATCCAAATTAAAGGTGCAGGGAACAAAAACATGGGAAATGCACAAGAAGCAATATTCATCTAGACGGGAACGTTGTTTCGCATCTCATGAAATATTTTTTACTCACTGATAAAGAGACTTACTTGTTCTGATGGCCTCGAAACAGCTGTTTGTGGAGTTCTTAACACGTCTTAAATGATTTTATTGAAAATGTAGTACGCGATGTCTTATTCTGTTCTTGTCGTAGTGCAAAGTTTTTTCCTGCTTTTTTTACAAACTTTACCAATATATTGGAAGCAGTTAAATTAAAATAGATTAATTTAATTTGTTATGGAAGCACCCAATTTAAATTCTAACCGTAGAATAAAATTGTACCTTTTATTACTATATTAATATGATAATTCTTAAAGGATCAACCATTCACTAAAATGTAATGTAAGTGAAAGAATATTTTTACCAACTAATACCGCAGGAAAAATTCCTTAACAGCATGCAAGGTATCATATTATTGAAAGCATATTTAATTAGAGGAACGTCAACCAAGTAATAATGCAGAAAGATGATCAGCTCATCATTATTGAATAGCTTAATTATCTTACAATGACGTTGAAAGATGCAATGGTTAACTTTTCGCATGAATAACTAAAAGACTTCTGGAACAAGTAAGTCATGCCACACTTAATGACGCAGATCAAGTTTAATATACACGTGGTAATCCGGCGGTAATTGCTCTTAGATACATGTACAAAAGGCGAAGGAATTATATTGCTTCGGAAGAAGCTTTTCATTAAAGTCCTAAAATTGTTCCATAAAATTGATATATTTTTAGTTGTGGTACCCTAGACAGCAAAAAATGAACCGTTGTTTTTACAGTGTAATACTGGCAGCAAATGATCCAGCTTAAAACTGCAAAATGCACAGTAATGAACTGCAAAACTAGCAATTTTACGTTTTATTATTGTAAAGCAGCAGTTTTACAGTTGTTTACCACATAATTAGCTATATTATACTGTAAAAACAACAGTATAATACGGACAACAGAGGGTCTAGTTTAAAATTGTAAAATTCACAGGAATACACTGTAAAATTAGCAATTTTACTAATAATTACTGTAAAGCAACAATTTTATTAGTGTAAAATTAGCAATTTTACAGTTTATTACTACAAAATTAGCTGTATTGTACCTTAAAAACAACATTTTTTTTACAGTTTACTTTAATTTTTAGCAACATATTTAAAAAATGCATTAGTCACCATTGTTTTGACGCAATTAGCTTCAATAGGAAGACATATTCCTTTAGTTCTGTTACTTCCTAATCCAGGTTAATGAGTGCTAACAAGAACGAAACTGCACTTCTTGGTTGGAATAACCAAGATGGCGGTGTGTTCCAAGTAAAAAATACTTAACAGAAAAAGACAACAGTTTTTAAATAGCTTATGAGGGTTTATTTGAACTTTAGGTCTTGAAAGAGACAACAAAAATTAGAGTATGTGTGTGGAAGATTTTTACCATTCTAAACTTTATTAAAACAGTATGCTAATAGGGTCATATAGTGCAGTTTGCAGCAAAAAAATACAATTTTGTTGAATTATCTATCTTAATTGGAGGGGGCTAGTTTCTCTCCAAACAGTATTTGATGTAGCTAGACGAATAACCGTATCATCCGATTTAATGTGGGCGTTTCATTTAGTCAAAAGTACTAAGTTTAGTCAGTCATAATGATAGAATAAGCAAAAAAAAAAAAATCATGGGACCAGAAAATATTTTTGTCTTCCCAACAGTGGACTTAGTATATTTTGAAAATGTCTTATTTCAAAATCAAATCACCGTTTCGTATAACGTCACAAATGAAGATACAAGTGTATATCCTAGCTGACGCATCCACCATATTGCATCTCTGGGAACCCTAGCTCTGCATCAATGAAAAATCCGATCCAATATGTCGATTTATCTATAAATAGTGGCCTTGCGCCGACCAGCTTGCTCACTTGTGACGTCACCAGCGAAAATAAAGCAGCACCTGAGTGTCTTTTAAGATTCTTTTTAAGAATGAAAATCAGTCAAAATAAAGGGGAAAAGTTATTCACCCCATGTTTTGGCATAGCTCTTTCATAAAAAAATTAAAAAATGGAAAAACGGAAACCCCCAAATGGCCTAGTTATTAAATTTTTATTAAATTGTTATAAAATTAGCTATTAAAAAGCCTAGTTATTAAACTGAGATAATGGTAAGAACTTCAGTAGCCCTGCGATATACGAAATAAGTTCTATCTAGGAAGATTTTAGCTGAAGCTCGTGATAGGCAGACACAATTCTCTGATACAAAAAGCTAATCAGGTTGTTGCATATGTGAAACCACGCTTCATTTTTTAGCTCGAGGACTTTAGTTTTTTTTCAAATTGACTAAAAATTAATGACCATGATGATCAATAACGTCACGATGGTCTGCATGCAGTTAGTTTTTCTAAGGACACATCCATCGTTTCACGGATTAGTACATTAAAGTAATTATGAAACTCTGCTTGGAATAAAACCAAAATAATATATATAATTTTCATTTTTGCATCGCGAACAAAATGCAACGACACAGCTCAAAACAATTCTTTTGATTTAGAATTAAAAAAAAAAAAAAAAAAGTGCAACTGCTACACCAGAAAACATACCTGAAGACAAAGGGAAATACTGAAGGGGAAAACAGTAACCTATCTTAACCACAATTAAATTATTCTCATTTTTAATTGGTGCTACATTTTTCCCTAATTTAGATTGCTCTATTTTTATTTATTTATTTATTTTTTTTAACCTAAAGCGCATTGAAATTTTCCAGAGTTTTAAAGTTGCCACGCAGCTCTTTTTTCAGGTATTTGAAGCTAATATTTACAGGTTTTTGCAAATTTGAGATAGAAAAAAAGGTAAGAAAATATTGGGCCAAGAATATAATAAAGGAATATGTATGCACCCATAAAAAGCTATATTTGTCCCTCATTTAGATATGTTGCGTTCCACAGTTAGTATTATTTATTAAGTGTAATGCTTAAATAGTTTTACAAGTACCTATTGTAGGATGGTTGACTCAAATCGTAATACTTATCGAATGGTAATGTCTTTAAAGTTAACTGTGAGTGAAAACTACCAATATTTTCTCAAAGTAGCCATGTCTACTCGCAATATTCCAAGACATTATAGGGTTCAAGTTTGAAGAACTATATAAACTAAAATTGTCTTTTAAGGTAAACACTAATCAAGAAAAAAATAACAATACACCTCAAAACGTATCTATTTTGATACTGTTACTATTTTTTCAAGTAAACTTTCCTGAAGCGTATCGTTACTTAAATTGGTGAACTAACGCAGCTTTAATTAATTGTGATGCAGAGAACAATAAAAAATGTGCTGCGCAACTGTCCAAAGCCTTGTCTTATAATTTAAACATTAGGCAATGTTTATTAATAACTTCAAGTAATTACCCAGCATAATGAATATCTCTATGATGGGTTCTTCCATCAATACGGAATTTAAAAAACGCGGGCACTGAATTATTCATGCCTAATATATTCCGCAGCCTTGCTTTTATTACTAGCCTGCGCACTGAGATAAAATATTTAGGGTTAACATCTAACACGAATGAAGAAAAGTTTGCGTGAAGTAATTGAGCGTTGCTGAACACTTCCGAAGTTCCCTCGGCTTTTGAATGAAAGATTCAAAATACCTTTTATTTTATTTTATAATTTTATTCGTAATATAAATTTATAAACATAGATTTTTTTTTTATAAAACCTCAACTTGAATTCTGCTATTGCAATATTTTTTCAATATAGAATATCAAAAGTAATTAAAAAATATATATAACAGTTTGGCAAACCATTTTATAAAAACAGCTCTCTTCAGTGCCCTGCTAGCAGACTCCGGGACCGGTGAACGTTCCAGTACGTGAAGCACCGGAACGCGCCCAATAGCAGAGTTCGAGTCCAATCTGAAAGGGGTATTTCACAACACCAGCGGTTGAAAATGAAAATAAATAGCATTTTATTATTGCTCTCAAAAAAAAAAAAAAAAAAACTTTTAAAAAGCCTTTTAAAATCTTGCACAAAATAAGCCATTTAGAAAAAAAAAAAAAAAACAGCGAAAACAGTCGATTTAAAAGGAAGATTTTTTTCCCCACTTAACAGAGATGCCAATATAAGGCCTTTTACAAGTTTTACTGCGCAGTTTCCTGTAATTGTTAGATTTATTATACAGTCCTTAGAAGTCAAGTTTGAAATTTTAAAGTAATTAAAAAGGTTTTTTTGAAGTTTTGAAGATAGTACCCACCAACTTTTTTGATACAAATATGTCTCGGAATGTTTTTTACTAAACTTATCGCCATTGTGTGCTTCTGAAATGTATTTTTTGTTTTTTGCAAACAATTCCCTTAATTGAAATTCTAAAATAGTAATGCCTAATATCTACAATAGTGTACTTTATCAGTAACAGTTCAAATCGTATTGACCCCACTAATATATGTATAGCGAACTGCTTTTCACGAGTAGTCTGTTAGGCTACTTGCATGTTTCTGGCTAATTATAGAAGATAAACGTCATTGCTGAACAGGTTACTTCATTAATTACATAAAATTCTGCTACGATAACAATAATCGGCGATAAGTTTATTATATTTTTTTGTTTAATTCTCTTATCAGGATCTTCAATTAATTTTTTCTGTCATTAAACAATTGGGTCTTCAATGATTTTGTACTTTTCATGGGTTTTGAATTTAAACTGCTTGTAGGTAAAAAAAATTACAAGCTTACAGCTTGAGCGAGCACATGTTCTCCGTGTACTCGGCGGATTTTCATAGCTCTAGACGTTGAACAACCTCAAAGCCCGAGTTTATAACAAATTCTAGTCCAACATAACAGTAGGCCTCTCACAACCTTGTGCCACAGTATCTGTGTCCAAACTCCAAACTTCTCCCATAAGTTAATTCATGACTAACCATGGGTTTACTCATTTCTACATCCATAAGTGAACTCTTCTTACATCTCCCAACTGTATTTGTGGCGAATTTCGGGATTTTAAACACTGCAGATTTACTTCGAATTTCCATTTAGTAATATCAAGCAATTTAAGCGTGCAAAAGAAACGGTTTTTTTAGTCGACAAAGAGATCTACAGAAATGCTTTATCCCTTATTAACTTTCTTTTTAAAAACAAACAACTTCTTTTCCCCGCCTTAACATAGGGCTTGGATATTTATTACCACCTTGTTCCCAGAAATGTTCCTGTATTACATTATCCCTTTTAATCTTTGTCAATTTTTATGTTACGAAGAGTATTCCGAACATATGTAACCAAGATCATGTGATCACTTTATGTATATTTTTTTAATATTAATAAACACGTGCGTCATTCAGGGAAAACCAAACCGAGAAGATCTTCAATCATTCGGGCTCTGGATGATGGCCTTTCACAGTCTTGTGCATTTAATGAAAGATGTTTGAAAAATTTAATTTAACTATTGATGCAAAACTTTTATCTTAAAACAAATAAAATTTCCGTAAGCTACAAAAATGGATTTTTGAGCGCAGAACCTGTACCTTTAATTTCCTGATCATATATATGATGAAAGCCTGTTTTTGGTTTAACTAGAAAACATACTACAAACAACATCATTTATGATTGATTAACTTCGTAATTGAAACGAACATGCGTTTATTATATAAATAAATAACTAATTTAATTAATTTTAGAACAAAATTTTGAAAAAAATCCAATATTTTAAAAAGAATTTGGACCAAAACTAAATGGATTTTCAAAACTCTTAGTAAAATTAATAAAAAATAGACCCTTGAGATTTCCAAAACGAATTTAATTAAGGGATACAATAGTAGGCGATTCCAAAACTCCATTTAATTAAACAAGCAGTTCAATATTGCTTGCCGTTCTTTTGAATTTTTCTGGACTTCGTTTTCAAAGTTATTTCCTGCACTTTGAGATAGTTTTGTGATTAGAATAGACTCTGCTCCATTTTATTTTTTCCTCTGAAATTAAAAGCATTGAAAAGAATGTAGTGATTTAATGAAGTAAACAGTTTTAGAAAATAGTGGCCCATTTTAGACCGTATATATTTTTTAAAGATTTTAAAGTGTGCCATAAAAGTTATTTAGCATTTAAAACAAGATTATAGCAAACATAATTGCGTTAAGAATGTGTGAAATGTTGGATATTTGAAAAATTTCCTTTTTTAAGCTATCAAATATATCCTTAATCAACCAACACTGCCCAGTTTTTAAAAATTATTTTCGATTAACTTTATGACATTATTTTTTAAGATGTATTTACACATCTTAATCACAAAAATCGAACGAAGTATCAATACAGTTTTTTTACTGTCTAAAAATCTGTTAGCTTACAAACGACATTAAGATGTGGTAAATATTCAGAATTTTTCTCGAGCCACTAGGATTTTTCATCATTTGCTTTTATTGCTGACAATACGTTTCCAAAACTTTAAACTCAATTTCTGAAGACTCGTTTCGTTTTTCTTTTTTTTTTTTTTTTTTTTTTTTTTTGCACAGTGTGATTTTCTTTCGCACACTATTGCACAACAGTGAATTTATCTATCATACCAAAAAAACATGCAAAGTTAAGAGGATATTGTCTGATTTAATCAGAACTAAAGTTGAAAAGCAAATTTGCAGTGGATTCAAGGAAAAAAAAAACTGTGCTTAGTATCTCTATTGAGGCAGACAACGATGAGAAGGATAATATAAGGAGTGCTTTAAAAAAATTGCGTGTTTAGTCAAATTATATATTAAGACTTCATGTTTCGAAAAGTGTGCTACTTTATTCTAAAATGGTATTAAACGTATACTGTCCTCGGTTACTTTAAAATACATGCATCAAGTTTAGAAATTTTGCGTCGTCTCCATGGAAACCGTACGAAAGAAAATAGCTCTACTATTTTTTATGCACTGCTTTTGAGTCATTTCATTTATTTTATGGTTATAGAATTAGGTTTTTATTTATATCCTGATGTCTCAGGTGTTTCTCAACGTTTTCTAACAAATCTAGTCACAATTTACGCACAAAGGAGTTTTAACCGTTTGCATTTAACCATTGTGGCAAAAGCTAAGTGGGGGGAAAAGTTCATTTCGCCGTAACCATCACAACCATCAGGAAAAAGTGCGGATTGTGGAAAATTGATTTTACTTTGAGACGCCTCCTCTTGTTACACAGGGTATAGTGACCTACTAATAAAAACACAATTTTTAAAGAGAAAAAGTTTTTAAAGAGAACAATATATTCAAGTGAGTACATAGACTATCTCAAATCACTTGCATTAATTGAAGCAGTTAGAAGCAAATTATATAAGTGGGAAGAAGAAAATGCAAATAGTTCAAATCGCATGAAGGTTTTCTTTAAAAAGTTCATGAAAATCATGTTGTATAGTAGAATCAGACAGGGCCAGTTTTTTCAAAGGACCTTTTTTTTTCCTTTCACAATTCTCCCAAAATAGACGGGAGTTTCTCCTAATATATACACCAGTTACCTCCCCATTTTTATGTCAGCACTACCAACCTTTTACTTTTGTGTTTCTGTTATAGTTTGTTTTTTACCTTCTAAAGGAAACACGCAAAATTATTATTTTTTTTCATCTTTTTCCGAACAAAAACCTGTCTGTAAAAGCTATATTCGAACATTGATTATTCTCTTATTGCGTAACTGGTTGTAATCATGAATTTCTGAAGACAGGTGGGTTATTCCTCTCAGCGGTAAAATAAAGTTACATAGTTTACAAAAAAGATTAGTATGATAACACTAATAAGCTATTTTTACATAATAGACTTGAATGAAAATATGAATAATAAACGTTTTATCGAACATAATTTTTGAAAATCGGCAGACGTGTTTCGGGGTTACAAGGAACCCCTTTTTGGATGCAAATTAGTGTGAGTTTAAGTATGAAAACTTTTTTCATGTTTTTCATCTTTGGATGAAAATACTTTTGAAACTTACCCAAGTAGCACACTTCGTTTTTTAAAGGTTGTGAAATGGTTATTAACGTTGTAACAACCGCTTAAAAACGTTTATGAAACGTTTAAAGGTTATTTGTGCTACCTGGGTAAAGAACATTAAAAAAATCGCCGTAGATAGAAGCAAAGGAATGTGTGTACATAGTTATTTTTTGAGCAAACGCAGACAAAAATTAAGCCGTAGTTATATTTTCAATCAAAAATTTTTCTAACACCTGTTGTAAAGCAGGACCTTTCGGGGGAAAATAAAATCTTAGCTCTTTCAGGCTTATAGCTAATTGATTTTCTTGCAGAAATAAATATTAGTCTTTACGGTAAGAAATACATTTTTAATTGTTCAATTTTTATACTTTTGTTGTGATTAAAATGTTACTTACATTTACAATTATTTCTCATAAAGTTAAACTTGTTTGCGTAAACATTTAAAACCGATTACTAGTTTTAGTACTTTATTGGAAACCTAGTGTACTGCATATTTTTTTTATTTCTGCTTAGAATCGTATGTAACTGCTAAGTTTTACATTTTAGACACATGCTGTTTTGAAAAAAGAAAATCTCGGAAAGCAAAATTCAAAATGAGATATTACAATCTAAAATATGTTTTGTTTTTTTTTTCTTTTTATAGGACACTTTACCTAAGATAACTTAGAAATGGTGATGTCAATACAACATTTTTTACCTTTTACCCAAAATTTATTCAAACTCACATGAGATATAATATTGCGTTTTTGGAAGAATATCGTAGAAAATGACGTAAGGAAGTTTTTACCATTTTAATTAGGACAGTTGCTGCATGAGAAAAGACCTACAAAAGGAAAATCTTAAAAAATCAATTTTATTACTTATCTATTTGTCAATTATATTATTCATATATTATTCAATGCTATACACAAGTCTGTTCGAAATTGTAAATCATAAAGAAGAATAATATTTTGAATAACAAAAACAGAGTTTTAATCTTAAAAGCATTTTCATAAATATATTTGAAAATCTCCCAGAGTACTGAAAATGTCTTTCTTTATTTTTTTGACCCTAATGATAAATTAAAGCTGAAATTATCTTGAAATTTAAAAACTTTGTTATTTTTTTCTTTGGATTTTTCATTTCGATCAAATTATGCTTCTTTTAAAAACATTAAAAAATCAAATAATGCTTTTCAACGTCTGTTTCTAACTACTTTTCCAACGAGAGCACTTAGAAAGGGTCACTGAACATTGCATATTTTGTGTTTAATAATAACCAGTTCCTGGTGTTTTCGCAATTAGTATTATTATTATTCTAAAATTTTCTCCCTGATGCAAACGTTATATTTTGTGTTGTTTATTTCGTACTTAACAATATTTTTCAAAGCATACTTTGTCTGCAAAACTTTTTCTTATTTTTGTTTGAAGCACTTGATGTTCTGTCATATGTTTCACATCTTTAGAGAAAAAAAAGCTTATAAAAAAGTTGGCAAACTTAGCATAAACATCTTCAAATTTGCAAAACAAGGCGCTCACTTGTTTTTGCATTACAATAAAATGCGTTTTTGAAGTAGAGGAAAAACCAACATGCTTTGAAAAGATTTTTTTTTTTCGAAAAACGTGTCTTTCTCTTAGACTCGTACATAAAGGAGATAAGTGCTTTAAAATTTGGCAAGAAAAATTTTGAGCAAATATTGTTACAGGAAAATTTCACTTGCATACTCCGTGATTTTCTTTGGATAATATTTTACCTGTGATTGATTTTTAAAAGTCTGATATCGCATCTAAAGCAGTCATTTTTTTTCTTTTAGAACGTGGTAACAGGTAAAGACGCATCATATCCTAAATAAATTAAAATACTTTTACATAATGTTTAAAAACAAATATTTCATTTTTTTTGACAAAACATAAATATATATTTACTGAAATGCATCTAGATACTCAATTTTAACACCATTTACTGAAATTTAAAATTCGATAAAAACAGCTGTTTTAACCGCATATAGACCAATTGAAAGTTTGGCTTCGATATTTCAAACTAGCCAATACACAATGTATTTTCTTTTAAAGGACCCGATCAAAAGTTCTTATATTTTTAAAGGTGGGAAATGTTTAGAAAAGACGTGTTGATTTCTTACATGTTAATTGCCTCACAATTGTGCAGGAAATTATTGCAGGACTTTTGAAATCTTGCATCTTTAATGTTTTTCTTTTTTCCAATGGGCTTGCATTACAGGCATTACCTTTTGGAGACCTAGTGCGATCAATAGAAACATCACCCATTCAGGTAGCGCCATTATCGGTGGATGCAAATAACACGATAATTTTGACGCCTAGTTTCTTCCACCAGGTTGACGAACTCCAGGTTTACTAGATGTTAAACTGCAACAGAAATTTCAATTTTGTCAAGAGCACTCAAAGCTAAACGAGTGCTTAAGTAACCTTTTACATGCGACATGGACACTGTTGGTCATCTTGAAACTCCACCGACTGGATTCAGGTTTGAACCTGCGCCTTTTAAGAATAAGAGACCAGAGTCTAATCACTACACCATACTGTCTGCATCTTTAAAATGTATTGTTTTTAAATTTCTGACAAAATAACTAAATAAAATCAAAAAGAAAAGTAACAAACAAACTCGTCGACGAAAACCAATCATCGCTACACTATTATCCCGTATTACTTTTAGATATTTAAATCTCCTAAAATGATATTACACTATCGAAATTTATATATATATATATAGATTTTTTTAAAATCATTTTCAAAATTACCTTTCACTGGTGAGTTGATTAGCTTTTATGACGCATCACTTTGTAGAATTTCTAATAAAACATAGTTAGAATATCAAACACAATATTTTATTCAGTGTAAAATGTAGCACAAGAAATCATTTTCAGTTTATTTTGAAGTATAAAAATTCCGAAAATATCAACTAAAGGAAACGTGAAAGTGATGCCACGGAGTTTATTCAATAAAGCTTAACCTTTTCATACAACAGAAGAAAGAGTACGCTACAAATAAAAAAATATCGTATGCATGCAAATCCAATTTCATTCAATTTTCCTACTCGAATTTATTTCTAGAAACTTTTTGTAATATTCTAAACTCGAAAAATTCTTTTCTGCATTTCTGAAAAGTAGCGTGAATAGTTCTTTGTATTCTTTGTGACCTTATCAGTGTTTTTAAAAATAAAATGTAACTTTTGTTTTCTTTAAAAACACGTTTTTATATTACTTTTCAATATTTTAACATTTTTATGCATCTTAAACTTTTCAAACTTAAAATTTAACAACAACGGCATGTGTATAGGGTAAATGGATTATGCTTATTATGTAAAAGCAAAAAGTGCTACGGTGTCTCCTTATGTATGGTATGCGTGTACTATTTTAGACAAGGATTGACACTTACGGTGAATCTCAGAACCTAGTTGGCATGTTGTTGATGCTTTATTTTGTTACTAGTAAAATGGTGTGAGTTTTAGTTTCGGAGGTATTGTATGTTTGCTAGCTTCACAATGCTGAAAAACTTTTTACATTGCAATAGTAATAAGGTTGAGCCATTCTTAACCCAGTAATGCCTGACATTTTTTTTCAAAATATATTTTGTATACTGGTTACAAATAGTGTTTAACAGACAGAAAAAATAATTTAAAAAATAGTATGTGAAAAATAATTTTGTCATTAAGAAAAGAAAATCCGTTTTTAAAAAGGTTCGCTACCCACCAGAGGGTGCATACTTGTTTTACTAAAAAACATTTCTGCCTACGATATAGTATCTGAAAAGACATTTTTTAAGAAGAAATAAAAGCAGCAATTAACATAAACTGGGAAGCTTGGAATAATTTTAAAAACTTAACTTTTTGCTCTTGAGATTAAACGATGGAATTCTTGATAAAGATCATAATAAAACGGCTACATAACACACTTTACAATGGTTACGTGTTGCAATCTGTTAATAATGAATTGAAACAATACCAAAGTAATAATTTAACACTATTATTTGGTTGAAATATTCATTTTTGGAAGATTCAGACGCACTTTTTGGACCGTCCCTAAGTCACGCTAGGCATTAATGGGTTAAGTTGAAAATCATAATTTTATAACTAATTATTTCTTATGTAAAAATGTTAGGTTCGTGCTTGTTCAGTTCTTTTTCGATTTCAAGCATATTAAATTCATATGATTAAGATCTAAAATAATGTTGTAGCAGCGTGTAGTATGGGGGCATACCGAGAAAAATATGCAAGGTGGACTACTCAGAAACGCAGAAAGAAAGTTTTCCAGTTTGGAATATCACAAAAAGTTTCCAGAAATAAATTAGAGTAGGAAAGTTAAGTGAAATTGGATTTGCATGCATGCGATATTTTGTATTTGTATTTTTTAGAAAAGGGTAGTTATTTGTATTTTTCAGGAAAGGGATATAGAGAATGGGGGAGTTTCCGAAATTTCAAAAGTATTTTTTCTGAAAGAACATGCTTCAAAACATAGGAATTGTCCATTTTTTTTAAATTTTTTGACACAGTTATATATTTTTTATGAAGTATTTTAACTGGTGCGCAGATGCTATTCCAAAAAAAAAAAAATCTGCGCATGACGTCAGTGGTGCACGTAAGCGTGAAATCTAATTGGTTGTAGTGAGATGACGAAGGTCGTGACGTCACCGATTCCTGCGATTGGACAACTCAAGTCAAGCAAAATGGTGTTATTATTGGAAAGAGAGCTGGTAGGTGCACCACTGACGTCACAAAAACCACGCCCCGTTTTCAAGGTAGGGTATTTAAAAAAATTAAAAAAAAATAAACTGTTGGGAAAATTAAAGTATTTTCCGGGCCCATGTTATTTTTTTATATCATTCTATCAATTTCAGTAACAAAAAGTAGTACTTTTGACTAAAGGAAACTCCCCCATTGAGAGTAGAGATGAAAATAGTACTGTTTGTGTGACAGCGTCGGCTATTTTGAAGTAATCAGAGGGTTGAGGAATAAGTTCGGTATCAAACAGTCATCAAGTAATTGATTCATAATTTACACCAGCTGATTTCGTTTTTTTTAAAATTATTTATTTTATGTGTTCGTGTGTTTTGTGGTATTTCATACTTGTAGCCATCCCATGTAGACCATTCTCGGGATTTCAGGAACTATTGACATTCAAAGTTGGCATTTGTTTTTCATTTTTCAAACTCAAGTTATTCTAAACCTTTTCTTACGAATTTCATCTTTAATACCTCATTATTATTTTTTCGTGCATCATGTTAGTTCAAAACCCATATTTGGTGATCCTAGCCTATCTTCCCACTTACTTTGCTTTAAAAAAACATGGAAAGGAGTTAAAATATTCCTTAATATACAATCTAAAGTGGTTACAGCATGTAAAACACAGTCGCCTAGTTGCAGAGTTAATTGTTTATTTTGCAAAATAGGGATTTAGTAAACAATTAGCATGTTTTTTCATTGGGTGTGGCGGGATTAAGATGTGTATTAAGCAGAAACCTTAATGAATTCTTTTCCCTGTTTTATGCCTCATTGTGTATCAGTTTTTGCATTTAAAACAACTGAAGCATTTTTATTATGGTGAATAAAGACTTACAGAGCCGAAACATGTTCATGAAATATTTTTATTTCCACAAGCTCTGCATTGAAAATAAGTAAGAATATGAAATGTAAAAAAAAAAAAAAACCCTCTATTGATATAAGGTAAACTGAAAAAGAATAAAACTACATAAAGCTTAGTTGTTTCTTTTTCTGCCAAATCTTTTACTATACCAGAAATCGTCATCTTCTGAGTGTATATTTTTTAGGATAGTTAGCAATAAATTTCTTAAAAATGCTTTAACAAGATTTTTTTATGAAAACATTTTGTTTAAATGCAATCAAATTTCGTAATTGTGTGACATCTCTTCGATGAAAAATAGTAAGATTGATATGTAGATATGTGCATAGTCGGAAATTCATTGAAGGAAGAAATATTGAAGCAGGAATTAACTCTATATTATAAACATTTCTTCTTACATTTTGACGCATTTGCAACGCTTTTAAATTTTGTATCATACGAAAACCATTTTCCTTAGTCGTTCTTAGTTCAACATTAGCTCTTCTTACAGCAAAGAAATGTTTCTTTTATTCTTCTAACAATATTTCAGCTCTCAAAATGAAGTTGCTCGTATAATTTATGATATGTGATTATTTTGTGCAATAATCTTCTCATAATAGTTTGTCAAATTGCAGTAGTTTTACTTGATAATCTTAGTAATGGGTATTTTGCAGTTCAACGCTACATACCCCAATTAAGAACTATATTTGTGGCTTTGATGCATTTTTAATATGTTACACCATGGACAACGTATTGCAAAGAGTACATCAAAATATGCATCAAAAATAATGCTCTATGTTTAGCGTTTCGCAACATTTGTTTGGTATATTCATACTAAAAGTAATTGAGAAAGATTTGCTTATTTTAAAACATTTTCCACAAACAATGCGGTAACATATCCATTAGCGAAATGAGCATTAACTATTCATAGCGTAGCAATCTTCTAAATTGGTTCCTTAACAGCTTATGGTAATTGTTTCATTTAGTTATGAAAAGACTGCAAATAGCACCCTATTACAGTTTATGACGAATGTCCAAATGAAAGATGAATAATTGTTTTACTTACTGTTTAAATTTATATTTTCATTACATGCTACGCCTATTAATTTTGCTCGCATTCAGAACACTACTGCTTTTACAGTGAGTTAGACTGCAGATGTTGCTGAGAGCCTTAATGTGAAGCATTAACGGAACACTCCCTTTGCCATTTAAACGTTTCATAGGGATACAACAATCCTTGGATAGGATTTGTAGACTGCATTTTTCAAGTTTTTTACCATACAATTTTTTGACAGTTTTGTTTTTAGTGAATTGTCATTTAAGTATGTTTTGTGGTCGAAACACATGCATTTTTGACAGTACAAGTTATTTAAAAAGAGTCATAATCTAAAACAAACAATCACCAACTTCCCCAATTTAGCTAAATTGGGATATATATATATTTTTTGAATATAACGTGTTATAAAACTAAAAGAGACAATAGAACTTACTGGGCATCATTGTTGTTACATTAACAATAGAGATATATTCAGACAGATTACAGAGATATTCAAATAGAGAAAACGCGTTTTAATGTAATTTAGCAAATGTTAGCTAGTTATGCTTGACATTGATATTTTTTAAAGTGTTCATCTAGTTTTCGTTTTTTTGTTCGTATTTAAACGCATATATTAAGATGAAGCGGATAAAAATTTTGTTTTTCACAAATGTAAAGAATATGAGTCTGCTTTTTTAAAGTGGTTTAAAATCTCATTTTATTTAAAGCTCGCTTAAATCAGCTGTGCACTTGAGTTACATCATTTGAACTGGAAGTAAATCGATGCTTTTGATTATATAATTAGTTTAGCTAAATGTCGAATCTGCTCTAATCAGCAGATTGCAGTGAAATGCATTCACGATCATTTCTTGGGTAGAATAAGGAAGCTTGAGTAACACATAGTAACATATATAACAGAAGAAAAAAATCTTGAAGTCGTGATTTTTTTATAAATTAATTTATTACTGCCATGATTTTTTTATATTTATTTATTTATTTTTACTTTTTACAAAATAAAGTTTAACGGATATTTTTTTTCAAAATCCTGTTTAATTCTAGATTCATGCGACACACTATGGAAACTGAAATTCTTACAGTAATAAACTGTAAAACTGCTGCTTTACAGTAATAAACTGTAAAATTGCTTATTTACAGTAATGAACTTCAAAATTGCTAATTTTACAGTTTATTGCTATGCATTTTACAGTTTTAAACTGCAACCTCTGCTGCCAGTATTATACCGCTTTGTTTTCACATTATAATACAGCTAATTTTGTGTTAATAAACTAAAATTTAGTTTTACAATTTATTACTGTGCATTTTACAGTTTCATACTGGAGCCTCTGCTGCCAGTATTATACTGTAAAAACAACAGTTTATTTTTTGCACCGCACGTATTTTTTTTTTTTTTTTTAATTTCATTTTCAATGTATGAGATACATTTTACTTTTGCTATCAGCTGATATTATTTACATTATCTATTAGTACAAAGTAAGTACTAACACTTTTTAAAAGCAAAACGTATTGCCTTACCATTGCAAGATTTTATTTTTCTGAGAATTTTGACTTCTTTACTTTTGATAGAGTATATTTCCTTTTGGTATTCCCCAGAGTACTAACTCTTGTCTCCTTGTGTAACGGAATTGAGCTGAAGAAAACCTCAGATTGACACCAGAGGATATTAACATGGAAAAAATAGCAAGTTCATGATCCAAAATAAATAAGATGGATGATGTCCTTAGATAGATGACCTGCCAGAACTGCCAAACTATAAACATAGAAAATAAAATAAATCTTTAGTTGTTTAGTAGTTTAATCGAAAGATAACCTTCAAGCAATACACAAGTAGTTGTACATATAAGTAGTGCACGTGTCTTTTTGAAATGTAGTTTCTGTTTAAACATATCATTTTATTATAAAAACATATATTAGAATGAAACAAAAGTGAAAAAAAAGAAGCTCAAAGAAGTGTGACAGAAATAACAGAATACCTTGTAACTCTTCATAACATAATTTATTGTAACATAATATATTGTTTAAATATTATTATTTATAAAAGAATCTCGAGAAGCCATGAAAATGGGGTATAAAAGATAATACTTGTAAAAATTAAAAATAGTCTTGCAACTTTCAGGATACTATATACTTTTAGAGAAATTTTAAACATTTGGGTAAACGTTGCTTTTTTCACAGTTTCTGGTTTATTTTATTTCAAAAGATATTGTAGAAAAATTTTGCTCATATAGTTATAAATAACATAATTTTTCTACCTCACTTTTTGCGAAATTAGTTGGGATCTATGTGCACATCTAATTGCTTCATCCAATTAATCTCCAAGCAATCTTAAATGCTTATTTTTTTATCTGTCTTGTCCTGCATTAAAGTATAACCCTAGCAGCATCATCTCATCGGCCCATGATCAGCCATTAATCGAAACCCGATGAAATTCTCATCGGCCGATGATTCAATATGTTTCCGATGAGTTTTGCTCGAAATAAGCAGAACAGTCCCGTGCCCATGAATTTTATCTGGAACCTTGATCGGAGGGATATCGTTTTCCGATGGAATTGAGCTCGGCTTATTTTCATCGGGAAAGTTGATCGGAAGGATATCGTTTTCCGATGAAAAGTAGCTCATCGAAAACCGTGTTCGGATACTGATCGGAATGATGTCATCGTGCGTTACGGGATCAGTTTACGAGGAATTCGATGATCGGCCGAGCAAAATCCGATGAGTTGATGCTACTTGGGAATATGCATTGTACAAAATCTTACACAGTTAAAAAATACGGAATGTTCCTGAAAAATCATAGGCAGCGGATACGCCTAGTTTCTGTCATTAAAATGTATAAAAACAATCTGGAAAGTTTCTCTCTAAAAATAGGTAAACTTTTCAAAAAAAAAAACCGCTTATGTTTATGGTAGCCGTTGGGTATCTTTCAGTTTCCTGTACTAGTTTAGTAAATATGGCCAGAGCTAAGGCAGAAATGGTAAGCGAATAGTTTATTTACTATATTACATATTGCTATTTTCTATATTACATATAGAAAATAGCATATAATTTATTTACATATTTAGTAAACTTTAGGAAGAACACTTTTTGACAATAGATAAAATCATATTTTTGGTAAGATATTCTACACTAATCGTTCTTTTAACTTAATTTTCTTGCTTACCAAAAATGAGAAGTTTTTTTCGGAGAACGCTTTCGTTTTAGTTTATAAAACGCTAGTGCATATCGTCGCCACCATGCTAAACTTACGAATGTGAAAATTGGCACTTTTCAGGAGAGCCAAAACACTGCGTATAACTTTTTCCCTCCTGACGTGTTTGGTTATTTTCATTTTTTAAACTTTTATAGAAATCTTTAAGTGTATAACTATCGTTGGAAGATATGATTTTAATTTTAATTATTTGTAAAATTTGAGCTTGAAAAACGAACTTGAATATCGCGATTTTTCACATTCGTTAGTTTAGCATGGTGCCGATGATATTATTCAGTTTAGTTTGTTTGAAGTAAGAGTTTGAGTGTTTTCGAGGAATTATTCAACGGAACGAATGATCACCTAAAACCTACATCAAGAAGTTACTAATAAATGATGGGGGTCAATGCATCCTTAGAAATATAATTGATACATTATAAGAGCATACTGAATTTTCTTTATAATTTTAACCATACCAGTGAATTAAATTTGGAAAAAAAACATAAATAAAAAGGAGCGAATTTACAGCAGCACGGGTTGCTTCCAAGATTTTTTCTTTTCATTTTTAGCGTAGATTTTTTTTCCGACACAAGGTTCATAGGGTTCAGTCACATATCCTGTTTTTACACCGAGAAATAATTTAAAACATTGTAAAACATACCCTTCGGAAAAAAAATCGTTCTTGATGATCTTTCACGGGAGAGCTCGCGCGGGGTCGAAAACGACCCCATCCAATTTTTGTTTCCATTTCTTGGAATTTCATGGCCAGATAAGGAAACCATCTTTTGAGTAGCTGCCATTGTGTTCTTGATTGATATGTGGGTGTGGTTGGAATTTTCTTAAATCCTTTTAATTCTTGTAAACTAGGAAGGTTCTTGCGATTGGAGTCTTTTACGACCGCAGGCGAGTACTGATGTCAGTAAAGTTCTCGGAACGGAACAGGTGTTTGGAGTCGGTTCCACTCAAAGAATTTTGAAATATTTTGTGAAAAAGAAGAATTTGCTAGCAATCCTTCTTCTAGCCATGATTTTCTGTTAACAAGCGTGTCATTCACAAAGACTATGTAGTTCTGTCATTGCAAAATTCATATTTTTCAATTGCTTTTGCACTACTTATAACAAAGAAAAGATGCCGACTCCATATGAGCAAGGGATGAAGCATTTTAGCTAATTACTAGCCGATGAAGAAAGCAATGAATATGTGTCATTTCAGACGATGAAGGTTTAGCAATAAAGAAAACTTAAGTGATTTTGACAGTGAAATTCTTTTTGCGAAAATTTTGATAATCCTGATACAGATGACATCTTTATTGGAAGAGGTAAAGAAACTGTTTGGCAAAGAAATAAATTTAGAGCTAATGTTTGTACTCCAGTTCGAAACATAAGTCTTTTTCTTCCTGCAGCAGAGCGAAACGCAAAAAATGTTACTGATGTGTTTGAGATCTGAAACATTTTCGTAATAGCTCATAAAACACTTTCTTTATGCATTTCAAATCAAAAACTAATCATTGTAGAAGTCTCTATTAGTGAAAAAATATAAATGAATAAAATCAAATAAAGAAGTCATGAAAATAGGGGAAAAAAATGAAGAAAAACACATTGGGGTCGTTTTTGACCCCGCGTGAGCACTCGTGTGACAAAACATGGCACGATCTCTCGCGAGTTAAAAAACAGGTGGGGGGGGGGGGGAGTCTGCCAGAATGAGTCATCCAACATGTTACAAATGTTTATGTTTCTTAAATTTTTACCTCTCTAGCTCATCAGAGGAATGATAATAGTTGATACATTTCTCCATTGTTCTCTAAGTGAAAATAAAGGCTATAAAATTGTTGGAATCGGAAAAAAAAGTGCTGGCAGGGAGGGGGGGGGGACAGTAGTCATATTTTGATTCAGGGGTCAGAGTACACAAGAATTCTCAAGAATGGTGTCACAAACATTTTGAAGGATTTTTTTTTCGCAAAGTGTTATTAGAATCCGGAGATTTATTCAAAATATATGTTTTACACTAACTACTGGCAAATCAAAGAGTGTTCGAAACTCTAGCAATTAAATTAAACTGTGCAAAATAAAAAAAAATGAGAAAAGCTTTTAAACCAACTTTTTACACATCATTACACCAACGAAAACTTTGAACGACGTAAAGTATTTGCTTACGCAAGGTTAAATTTTCTTTAAATTCCTGAGGCTTTTTTTTTTTTTTTTAGTAATTGGCATGTTTTTGCGTTTTACTTGTAGTATTTCCTGATAATAAATCTCCAGCAGAGGATGAGACGTGACTGGAAATTCTTTACATTCCTGCAACTTTTTTCCCAAAAAAGTATATGCTCTGAAAAAATTGATTTTTGCTTCGAACGAAAGTTTGAAGTTTTTATCGTGCTGCAAAGACATATTTTGCTTTTTCCTGTAATGCTTTACCAGCAATGTTTGATTTTTTTTCGAGAATTTCTATGCTTCTAAAAATAATTAAACTTCCAAGCCTAATGTAAACATAAAAAATGCAACTTGCTTTGTAGTATTTCTAATGTCTCAGCTAATTAAGCCAAATATTTGTAGTGTTACAGCTGGCCCGTCATTGGGGGGAAGGGAGTCAATTGCCCCCCCTGACTTCGAGAAATCTATGTATTCGCACATAAGTGGGCGTGGTTTTTTATGTTTTCCAATGAAATTGCATTGCGTTTGGACCCTTTGCCCCCCCCCCTGAAAAAACTTGAAATGACGTCCCTGTATTACAGGCTCGGACTGGTGACGATTTCAAAATACAAAGCAACTCTCATGGACCTATAAGGTACAAGAAAATTTTAAAGGGCTAGAAGGAGTTGATAGTTCAGCTACAAATTTTGCGCTATGTATTTGCGAAACACACGTGCATCAAAGAAAATCATATTATGTAAATCTAATTTTAGAAGTTGGTGACACAAATGAAACCATTACTGCTAAATCAGCAAGAGAAAAAAGAAACATCGCTTTTTTATTGGTCTGACGGATATAATAACCAAAAAAATAAATAAATAAATAAAAATACTACGGAAGTAGAGATGTTGATTTCCCTTCAGCCGACTTAGATAGGACAAATATATGGGTTATTTTCTCAATTCGTTAACTTTTGTGTCCTTCATCCATATCTTCCAATTAAACACCTATTTTCATTATCTAATGCTATGTTCTATTCAAGATGCTCACAAAGAGTAATGACAACGTGCATTGGCACTATTTTGCACTTAAATTATACATTAAAAAAATAATATAGAGGCAAAATGTCATTTCCGTCCCCTGTCCCCACACACATTTGTCAACTTTAAAAAAAAATTACTATATGAAGAAACATTTAAAAAAATTAATTCATATGCATTATGATACAGTACAAGTGTGTACTTCAATGTACCATGTAAGCATTCCTTATCATATTTACATATTTTGATAGATAGCTTAATTTATACGTGTCCCCAGGATTTGAAAAAAATTTCCCCCAAGTAGAAAAACCTTCAATAAAATTCTATAAATGGCGCTAGTTGGCAATAAAATAGCTCAAAATGTTTAAGAACATTCTTCTCAGCAGAAAAATACGCTTTAAACGAAGTTTACGCATCTTTTAGGGTGTGTGAGGCTTGTTTTATCTGAAAAATTCTATGCGTGACTTTATTCAATGTCATTTCCGTCCCCCTTTTTATCTTCCAGAAAATTTAAATAAAAGTAAAAAAAATTCCACTGCCGAATGTGTTCTTACGAACACTTTTAAGGTATCAACAGTTAAATTAAAGATATAAAAAACTTTTCACACTGTTTTCGAAAACCCACTGTTTTGTCATTTCCGTCCCTGTCATTTCCGTCCCCACTTACGAAGTGGTTTCGGGAGAGTGACATTTTAATGGATTTTTAACATTTTAATGCACGTTATTTATATTGTTGTGTTATTTTTTAATACTTTTAGCAAATTTCAAATGGCAATAAGTTAGGCACATTGTTCAATCTTTAAAATTCATTATAATTTAGATAGAATGATATTTAGTTGTATGGAAGTTATTAGTTGTTTAATTAGTTACATCTAAATTTTAAAACTTATAAGAATAAAATTTTATAAATTTAACTATTCTAATCAATATTTTAAAAGTAGTTTAGAATATTTTGTGTTTCAAAGTGTTTTTCTCTCACTGAATAGAACAAAATTAAGCATTTAAAAATAAATCCAAACGTTAATTGTATTTTATTTCCACGAAATTTTTCATGGTAAGTTTTCTACACAATTTTGTTTGTCTCTTCTATTCTAGGAACAGTCTGTAACATTTACATTATTGTTTAGTTATGGTTAACAATTCAAGTATAAATTAGAAATTTTATTTTTTATATTTGGATTTTGTTTATTTATTTTTTCAAACTGTTAGTTGTTAAATTATTATATTCTTTAGGTAAAGTTCAAATGATATAATGGAGATGAAAAAAGTAGTTTAGAATATTTTGAACTCCAAAATAGTTTTTATCTACGGAACAGATCAACATTAAAGGAAAATATTTTTCAAAAGTAAATTTTTAAAATCTTAATTAAATTTCTCCTTGTTAGTTATCATATAATTCTGTTTTCTTTTTTTATTCTTAGAATAATTTAGAACAAATTCATTATTATTTTAGCTAACTTATGACTTAAAATACTTATATAATAATAATTATTTGTTCTATTTTGTAATTATGTTTACTTTTATGTTAAATTGCGTTAAGCATTAAAAGTAAGGCTCTTCACCGTCACAGAGACTGATATAAAGCGAGTTGAAACCCTGCTACCAAAAAAACTGAAGTCAATTCCAAATATCATGAAGCTTCATCAGTTGGTTTGGAATGAAAATAACAAATCAGTGTTAGGTTTACGCATGCTAACTTGTGTTTTTTGCGAAACCGATCTTTCTTGTACTCATTATGCTTCGAGTCCGCCTACAGTTAATATTTTATAGACTAAATAAAAATAAATGTAAAACAGACAAATGAAAAAATAAAGAAACTTGTAACTCTTTGCAGTAAAAAAAAGTTTTTATTGTAAAAGTTTAAAATTCCAACGAAAAATACTACTATTTCTTTAAAAAATTAGATTTAATCTGTTTTGTTTGTAAATAAGGTAAAAAAAAATATATGAAGCAATATTCTAAATGGTGTATTTTGTTTTCTATTTCATTATTTATCAATTGAATAAAGTTTTAAAAATATTTCTTGAGTTAGGGAAGTGTTTAAGCCGGGAGATGGTAATTACAATTTTTACATTAAACTTAAACTTAAAACTGTCATTAAAATTTTATTTTTAATTTTTTTTCGTTGCTGAGCACTGATTTGTAATCTTAAATGAGCTGTCTTTAAACAAATATTAACAATTATTAATTAATTACAAGTTGAATTTTTCCTACTTGGCATTGGCAAAAGTTAACGTGTTGAGAAAATCACCCATATACTGCAATTAGCGTTTACTTTTTCTTTTTCAACTTATAAGTTTTGCTAATTTACCAAAATTGATCTTAATTAAGACTCAGCTCTACTTTGTATGTAAAAATAAAATTAACACTTATTGTTTTGCAATGTTCCACATATGTAATTATTTTAATTTTTCCTTGTGTAATTTTCTATTAAACAAATTTGAATGTCAATATATGTCTCACATACGGTTGCATTAAAAAAAGTGCTCCACACCGAAAATTTGCCTACTTTATCAAATATGATCCGTTTGCCTGTTTTTTAGATAAACTTGCATTAATTTTAAACATTCTGTGAGTGGCCCAATTACCTCTACGTATGGGGTAAGTGGGCCGCCCATCTGATTTTCTTCCTAGTTTGAGTTATAAAATTTATGATTAAATAAAAAATACATTTTTTCTTAAACAGAAACTGCTTACGTTTTGTCTTTCAATGAATTTAGTCATTTAGTCATTTTGCAGAAAAGTATAATATAGTAAATACTAAGCTATAAAACTAATCAAGATTCAGATATGTTATATTTGAGAATTATTCAAAAATAGTATGCTATCAGCAGGAATTTTTACATAAAACGAAGTCACAGTAGAAGTTTTGATTATTTTTTATGTGTGCTCTAAAATGTATTGGCAAGAAAAGTTATTCAGAAGAAGGATCAGTAAACATTTAAGACACCTTTTTCCAAACTTGTACGCAAACATTATGTATATCTTATCCTCTTACATACGTGTTACTGTAATAGAAGATAACAAATTATGAACTCGGTACTGAGTAGTAAAAGTAACTTTACTACTCATTCTAGGCATGAGGTAGAGACTTTATGTGCAATTGACAATATTTTTTTAAGGTCCTAAATGAATTAAGTTAACCATTTCAGAGGTAGATTCGACTAGTAATGCTCCTATATAAATGAAAGTAAGTTACATACATATCTGAAGCATATGTTAGTTTTTACTATTTTAGGTTTTTAATTAAACACAACAATTAAACATGGTTTTTATCTGCTAAGTTTCAATAGTCTTACGTGTAAAAATGTAGAAAAAATGCGTTTTCAACTCACAACCATTGGCATTTAAAATCAAATAATTCGATATTGTTTTAAGAGTATATGTTTAATATAAATACAATAAATAAAGAAAAATAACTCTAGAACAGATACAGAAAGGGCAAATATTACTTTTTTTTTAATGTCCTTTCTATAATACTTAGATGAAAGTATGCATGAAATGTGCTGAAAAAATCTTTCAACAAAGAATTATTCAATTCGAGTCCCTAAAGTTTGCATATTTTTTACTATAACCATGTTTTGCCTTTTTTTTATACAGTAATTGTATTTTACACAAGAAAATTGAAAGATTAAAATGCAATGGCAATTCTAAGATACTAAAACAGTAATATTCTGAAGAACATTTTTAAAAAAAATCAGTAAATTATATCTTTCTTAAATTGAACCTAATAAAATCCAAGAAAAAAACTTTGCTATTTAGAGTATTTATTTTATAGTTAATGTAATAATTAATAGTATTTTATAAGGCTTAGTCACGATACGTAGAGGTTATACGTACCGCGAAAGAAATATTTCTGTCTGATATTTAGGAAAATCCTAAAAAAATAATGTAACATTTTGGGTACTTAACGATTATAATTAGCGTGCTCGTCTAAATAGATTAGTATTCTTTTGAAAAAAAAAAAAAAAAACGCACCACAGTGTCTTGTAATCATTTTGCATTAACGCTGTTACAAATTCGGGGGTGTAGTTTTTCTTCATTAACTGGCTTATATTGGTGTAATTACTAATTTTGAAGTTTAATTGAACAGTAAGACGATGCTACTCTTATACAGGGTGTCCACTCTAATCGTGGACCAATAGCTAATTTCTAAACCGTTAGAGATAAGCATATAGTTTATTTAGGAAAAAATCTCAAAATTATGAAAGGAATTTTGGGTCTATTCAATGTTTTTCAAAAAATCAAATTTTGAAAGAGTTACGAAATTTAAATTTTCATACAGCCCCCCAGTCCTATCAATCATATTTAGTAAAACATTCTTGACACTGTAACGTTTAAAACTAAAAAAAAAATCACTCTTCTACCACAAAAATTGACCGAGTTATGACGTTTTGAAAAATCAAGATTTTGCATTGTTTCATGACGTCATCGAGAGATGGCTTTTAAGGGACCGTATGCGAAATCCTTCAAAATCTTGATTTTTCAAAACGTCATAACTCGGTCAATTTTTGTGGTAGAAGAGTGATTTTTTTTTTAGTTTTAAACGTTGCAGTGTCAAGAATGTTTTACTAAACATGATTGATAGGACTGGGGGGCTGTATAAAAATTTAAATTTCTTAACTCTTTCAAAATTAATTTTTTTGAAAAACATTGAATAGACCTGAAATTCCTTTCATAATTTGGAGATTTTTTCCTAAATAAACTATATGCTTATCTCTAACGGTTTAGAAATTAGCTATTGGTCCACGATTGGAGTGGACACCCTGTATAATGTAGAATTATCTCAAACTTACCACTCAAAACCGACGAAGTAGTTTGTAAGCAAATTATACAAAAACTATTATGAAATACAATACTTTCAACTTAAAATTTTAGATTTAGTTAGTTAAAGCAAAAACTATAATAATACTAGAAATGAAACTTAGCAGGTGTACACAATTTAAACCTCTCTTTAAACTTTGTAGAAAAAGAAAGATAAAGAAAAATAAGTGAAATAAATTGTAAAAAGATAAAATGTAAATAACATTTCGCTGCTGTTGAGTTTCTAAATAGTCTGAAATTTTCCAATTATATGTCTTGAAAACGTTTGAATGCTTTTCATTATTTCTTCAATAATATTATCAACAAGCTTTGAATGTGGGTAAGTGAGCTCTCTTTTTTTTCTCTCCTTCACTTGTGGCTATCTTTTATTTGCATGAGAGTTTCGTTTATATATTGATATTTAAGAATGTAATCTCAGTCTATTATTTCACGTTTTATAAGT
Source organism: Uloborus plumipes (assembly GCA_038373865.1). NCBI lineage: Eukaryota > Metazoa > Arthropoda > Arachnida > Araneae > Uloboridae > Uloborus > Uloborus plumipes. The sequence goes on along the minus strand of JAXGGA010000460.1, from coordinate 7,365 downwards.
AGAATGTAAACATTCATTACGTGAATCATCAATTTAAATTCTGTGAAAGTATCTTCCGTGTCAATAGAAAACTGCGGAACACTTCTGATTTTTTAAACGTTAAATATAAATTTTTTACAGTTTAAATCGTTTTTAATTACTAGTGCAGGCAAAGAATAAAACTTACTTGTGTGTACATTTGTATTTTTATCTTTAATGAGTAATTAAACTTGAAAAGATAGAAATTAATTTGCTTAATTGAGCCATAAGCACAAATATTGGACAATTTAAGAAGGTATTCGCTTCCAATTTAATTTCAATTAAAGTAAAGGGAAATTAATGCATTTCCTAACTTGAACAGCCGAACCTCAAATGAACGAAGTGACTATTCTAAAATTTAAAGCGACTTAAGCCTACTTCGTTTTATTTGACTAGTAGGAAATCACAATTAGACGGGGATCAGAAATGTTACTCGTTTTGTTAATGTTCTAAAAATTATTGTACATAAAGAATGAATAATGTATTTTGTAATACAACTTTCGTTGAAATATATTTTTTCACCTTTGGTAGTTATTTTTTTATTTCAAAAAAATGTGGAAACATTTCACCTAAAAAAAAAAAAAACATATGGCAAAGTGAAAAACAAAATATTTTTGTAATGAAAGTTTTTCTATTTGACGATTAACAGTAATTTTCATCAAATGAATGCGTAAATAAATGAAAAAAAAAAACTATTAATGGAAATTAAACGCATAGGTAAATAAATGAATACGTTAATTAATTAATGTGTGAAAAAAATAAATGAGTGAGTAAAATAGAAAATATAATAAGAAAATGTGTTACTGAATGAGTAAATAGGTAAATTATTAGGTAAAAGAATGCAAATGAAATACTAAATGAAGAAATACGAACGTGATTTAATAAATTAAAGTAAAAAAACGAAATGATTTATTTCACTTTGCCCCGCGTGCTCTCGTCAATTTACATTGAATATTTAAAATCCTAAAATGCCTAATATAAACTAAATAAGGACTGCAACGGATATCAGTCGATCTCAATTAATAGTTTAAATCATAATCATAAAAATTTTGTCATTTTATAATAACAAGAATTTTTTTTTGAAAAACCACGAATATTACAATAAAGGTATCAAATTTTGAAAATGTCTTGTATAATGTTTTTTTTTTTTTTTTTTTTTTTTGTTAATCTTTCGAGCTACTTATTTTTTGACAGGAATCAAGTATGTGTCGAGAAACTTAGTTAAAATATTGCTAGATAGGTGGCGCTGCAAACAAAAAATACTTTAGCATTTCACTTTGCCCCGCTATTTCCCTTTACCCCATATTCCCCAACTAAAATACAAGCAATATACTGCCAAGAATGTCTTTAAATTTTAATGCTAAAATTGCGTCACTGATTATCTCTGCTTTCTTTCTTTCTTTCTGTTTTTTTTTTTTTTTTTTTTTTTTTTTTTTTTTTTTTTTGTTAGAATACTACCTCGCCCTCTACATCTTTGAAATTCACTCTTCCCAAGAGATTTACTCAAACATATAATCCTGTTATTAATTCAGTCAGATGAACGTCTAAAATTCGAGCTCCGTATCAAGAGCTTCTTTGGATTTTTCAAAGCTCCGGAGAATATTATTACTTTCAAATAATGCAGAAAAGGAATTTTTGGAAACAAGGCAAGACTATGTATACGTAAATGTACATAAATTTGGAGTATGTTTCATAGACGACACAAATTCTTTGAAGTTACACAAAGCCTTGCATTGCTCACGATGAGATGGATAAGGTTAAGGAATTGCATTATGTGACTTGTGCGTATAAACAAGAAATATATTTGAATTTGTAATATTTTCTAAAAGCAATCACGTTTGATTTTTAATGCATTTTGATGCATGATGCAGTGACTTGAATTTGATCGTGTGTTGTCTCTTTGGGCTTCTTGAATAACATATTACAGTCAGAATAGAAATAAATGATTTATATTTTGTCTATTGTGTAGTTTGGTTACATAAGTAAAATAATCGTGTGAAGGTTGGGAATTAATTATTTTAGTATTTTAAAGCTTTCGTAGCACTACATTTTGATTTTGAAATGCAGTATACTGCCTTGCTAAGCACAAAAGTCGTATCTGCACTTTTTAGCAAAATTAAGTTATCACCACCAGGTGGCTCTTTGTGGTGTATTTTACATAAATACAAAGTTTTATGGTCATTTGAGCATGGAAAATATCTTTAACCTTCGTGGGTCCCTCCCATTTCAGTTACACTCAAGACCCTTGGGGTCATAAATGACCCCAATGCTTCTTTTAATGAATTTATTATGATTATTTAATGTTACATGCATTATTTAAGTTCACACACGTTTTAATGCTAAAAAATAAAATAAAAAGACACAATCAAAGTAAAATTTAGTTTATGCATTAAAAATTAAAATTTTAGAGCAGAACTTACAATAACTGTAGATTTATTTACAACTGGTACAGACCTGAGAAAACATGATTTTTTACAAGTAAATTTCAAACACTTATGACATTTTTCGATGCATTTTCTGTCCAGTTCTCTGAGACAAAAGTTGCAACGTCCTCTTTTTTTGGCATTCTGGGGAAGTGCAAAAATGCAATTCGTCAAAAATAAAACACAATAATAGCATTATTTTGAATAGAAAACTAGAAGAATAAAAGTCACAAAATGCCTTTAAAAACAAATGGTTGATTAACAAGATATATTAAACAGAAATCGCATTGGGGTCACATATGACCCCAAGGAGCCCACGAGGGTTAAATAAATTCTGAAAAAATTAATCTGGATCAAAACACGGTGGATCCAAGCTTTGAAGATATTTATCTCAGTTTGAGCTCGACTACAGCTACCACTTATGCGCTTAGCACGGCAGTATACTATTTAATGATAAAACTAGAGCTCTTGAAAATGTTTATTTATGTTTTCTGCATTTGCAATGCTTATAAATGCCTTTCAAAAGGCCGTTATGAAAGAAAGTAAGATTTCCTGTCTATCAACTGAGGAAAAAAAGAGAAAAGAATAAGAACCTTCTAAGATTTTTAATTTTGCATTAAACTTTATTTCCAAATTGAAACATTTATGAAAAAATGCATTCAAAGAATATTGAATAATAAAACTAGAACAATTAATTTTCATTTATTTATCTAGTTATTGAAACACATCTACCACGAGTGTACATAGCATGTTATAATTTTGTAATACATTTTGCAATTTGGTATACGCTATCAATCTTCTGATAATTAAAAATATTATCTGTTTTTGTTACAATTATCTATTTATGTTTATGCAAATTAAGTATATAAACTAGAGAGAAAAATATTTGTACTTCTATCTTGGATATCTTTTGGATTAAAAATTTTTTTTTTCAAGATGATTTGTAAGAAAGATATTCGTAAACGAAAGACTACCTATTTTCTTCTTTTAAAGCACGGAAAGCCCTTTTTTTGCAGAAATTCAATTGATAAAACAACAACATGAAACACAAAATTTTTTTAATTAACAAAATTAATTAAGAAACATCTATGTTGACTCCACTTAAAAAAAATGCTTATAACGTAGGGTAATTATGTCACTTCATGGATGTAAGTCTAATTTTACTGTAAAAATACCAGTTTAATTACTTATTGGTAATTAATATTTACATAACTGAGGAAATTAGAATTTAATGTGCACAAAATTTTAGTCAAAAATAGCTAATATGATCATTAAAATATTTTCTTTTTTAACTGATTGACAGTTTTAACAGCTTTTATCTTTTTAAATGCTTATTTAATAAATTTAGTTTGATATTAATGTGCTCTTACAAACTATGTTAAAGCTTTAAGATGAAATTTGTATCAAGTTTCAAAATGTAATTAAGTGTGTTTTCTTGAAGTAGCTTAATTAAAATTAGTTCAACGTGAAGAGTACATGTTTAAAGACATTTGACGATTTTTGCTGTGACTTACAAATGAAAAATGACTTGAAAAATGAGTGTTATTCTTAAAGTAAAAGGTAGCTAATTTAAAAGTAATTTTACAGTAATAAACTAGAAAAATTGCAAATTTTAGAGTAGTAAACTGTAAAATTGTTTGTTTTACAGTTAATTAATGTGCATTTTAAAGTTTTAAACTAGAACCTCTGCAGACATTATACACTGAAGTTTTTACAGTATAATACAGATGATTTTATGGTCATAAATTGTAGAGTTTCTAATTTTACAGTAACAAAGAGTAAAATATCTAGTGTTACAGTTTATTACTGCGCTTTTACAATTTGAAACTAAAACCTCAGTTCTCAGTATTATACTGTAAAAATAACAAATTATTTTTTGCAGTGTAATGATTTTTTTTACTTCCTATAAAACTGCTTTGTGTTACTAACTTAAGTAAGCACTTCAGTCTTGAACTGAACACTCTAATTGTCTTTCTACTCAAGTCGATTTGAAACAAGAAACAATTGTCAGAAAATATTGATAAATAAATAATCGGATCTTCTGCAGGAACGACATTATTTGTTCACTACTACTAGCAGCACTACACCATAAACAAGAAACACCTAAGAAGACTGCATCTGTCCTGAAGAATCAAGTGATTTAGAAATGAAAGAATTTAAACATGGAAAATTTCAGATCAGCCAATAGCCCCTTTTTATTCGTCAACAACCACAACTTATTTTTAAAAAATGCAGAGTTGTAAATGAAACACACATTCAATAATAAATGCAAGCTGAGTGGTTATAACAATAAGGTATTTAATATAATGCAGCTATATTTTACGGCAATAAATTGTAAAATTGCTAACTTTACCGTAAGAAATTGTATAATTGATAGTTTTACAGTTTATTACTGTGCATTTTAGTTTTAAATTGGAACATCGGCTGTGTTTGTGTAGGACATGTTCGCCACCAACAAAAATAGTCGGGCGCCAATGGATGAGGACCACTGTCTACTCAAGGAATGGAGGCTCCGGGCTCCATCTGGAAAGGGAACCACAACGTAACTGCGGTCAAAAATACAAATAAATTACAATTCGTCATTTGCTTAAAATACAACCATTTTTTTTCTTTATTAATAGCAATGTTTATTTGAAGATCATTTCTAATTTTGAGTAATAAAAATATATTTCGAGTTTTATTGCAAGCTAAAATTAAAATAATTTCGCTCGTTATTCATTGATGGACTTCACATGAAGTACTGATACTTAGACTTATAAAAAAAGAATGGCTGACAATATGAGCATTGTTATTTCTTTCTTCTGTCACAGGAAAGTTTCCGATAGCATAAGTCGAAGAATCTCGTTTCATTCTTCCGTTCTTTTTTCATTTAATTCTGAGACTCATATTTTCTTTTGAGGTATGATAAATTCAGGAATGAAGAAAAAGTAATTTCCTGTGTATTTTAAAAAGCATTATATTATACACAAGTTAAATCGGAATTAAAGTTTAAAAATTTTCGTCAAATGCTGATTTATTTCTAGTACCATTATGTCTCACCGACCACCTCTTCTAGTCGTCACAGAAGTCTGTTCGGGATGAAGTGGTCCCGGGTTCAAATCCCAGTTTGGGCATGGATGTGCTTTTTCTCTCCTGTCTTTGTCAGCTCTTTGTGTGAATGTGTTGTTGTGCTGTGAAAGGATGCCTATCCGATCAACCGGTGCCTATGCTTTGCGTGTACTGTCGAAGTCTGACTTCACACCAAATCATGGTACAGTTGGAAAAGGAAAGCAGCGTACCCCAAATTTGCCAGCGTAGCTGGTTCAAGACAACAACAGAAACAACAAACATTATATCTCTTTGTATCCAAACTTAACTGAATATTATGAATAACAAATTATATAGTTTTTCCTGGTTAAGAAGAACAATTTACTTATCTTATGTAAGAAACAAAAGGTACAGAGATACAGATTGGGAATATATTGCTCACCGAAGAAAAAAATTACATATTTATAAAAATAAAATAATATTAATAATCGTAATAAAACACTACCACTGTAATAGAAAAAACTAGTAGACTTTTTTCGAGGAAAATAAAATGCAAATTTTAGCCGAAATTCTATGGGAAAAATATTCACTATCATAATACTTTATTTACTTTGTAAGCGGAAGGAGGATAAGATAAAATATATAATTTAATTTAAGTAATATTTTATTAAAATTACGTTATTCGCTGTATGTCGCTGTACATCCATCGTTTTTACTATGAGGATTTATTATTATTTTCTTAACAGGAAACTTCATTCTGGGAAATGTGTTGATGGAGTTGATTTATGTCATTTGTATCCTATTTCTCATAATCTGAGTATTTAAAAAAGTGTGCCTGAATTTTGCCCAGTTTTCAAATGATAACTAACAATGACAAACTTTCTGAAATTTATCCGTGTTGAACTTTCCGGCGCATATGTTTCTGTTGAAACATTTACAAACACTTCAAAAAATGAACTGTTGTTTTTACAATATAGTACTGGCAGCCGCGGTTCCGATTTGAAACTGCAAAATGTGCAGTAAAAAACTATAAAACCATTAATTTTAGTTTCTTACTGTACAGTTAGCGATTCTACAGTTTATTGCCGTAAAACTTAGCTGTATCATACTGTAAAGACAAAATTATAATACTCGCAGCAGAGGTTCCAGTCTAAAACTAAAATACACGGTAATAAGCTGTTAAATTAGCAATTTTGCCGTTCATTACTGCAAAATTAGCTGTATTATACTGTAAAATCAACATTCATTTTTACAATGAATAATTCAAATAAGTGTAATTCATTCAAGCACTTCTACAACATAAGCTGACTTCAAACATACTTATTATAACATGAAAGAAAAATACGCTTCTAAGGTCTCGTTGTGTACATTTTTTAAAATTGACTAATAGAGGTAAATTCTGTCCCTGCATAATGATAGATATTTGAAGGGAATTATTTAATTTACTAGTTTTGTATTATTATATTTTTGGCACTATATATATTTTTTTACCGGATAAGCTGGATAAATTGGGGAATTATGATTGGAGCTTTACTGTACTCGTCTTTTTCTTCCACATATCTAGAAGAAAAGTTTCTTAAACATCAACATCTTAACTTACAAAACTTAAACAAAAAACATCTTGTGATGACATTGTGGAAGGGATTCCGCTTAAAATTGAGGCATATAACGGTTTTTAATTAGCCAGTTAATGGTAAAGAAATTCAAGAAAACTTTTTAGCATAGTGGTCAGGCCCTCTAGTCTAAAACTAATTCATTAAATACCTTAATAAAACTGTTTTGTACATTTCTTAAAAACCTATTTCGTTTTATTCTAGGTAAAACTCCTTCAAAATTTGGAGATCTTTCTGCCGTTGCTTTAGTAGCTCAAAGCTTTAGAAATTTATTAAAATGACAG